>QRFJ01000404.1:1085444-1560444 GCA_006176705.1 Cocos nucifera
TTTTCAAAATTTTTTCTAAAAAATTTTCAGGTTCAATTTTTTTTAAATTTTTTTTTCATTTTTTCAGACTTAGATTTTTTTAAAATTTTTTTTCATCTATTTTTTATATATGTATTTTTTTGCAGTCGGTGCATCTTTTCAGATCGCGCTCGAAGATGCGTGTTGATCGAACGATCAAAAATTTGATCGAATATAGGTTAAATTTCAGTCGACTAAAATTTAATCTATTTATATATATATATATATATATATATATATATATATATATATATATATATATATCAAAAAAATTCTAAAATTATTGGGAAGAAACGAATCCTAAAATTGTTGGGAAGAGTGAGTTCAGTGATAACGAGCATCGTGGTTCACCCATCAGACTCGTCCTAGTCCGGGCGAGTGGGCTCATATTTTTCACCAACTCTGTTGGGTTCGACCAACTCTTGAGCCGCTTCTCAAAATTTAAAGATACAAAAGCGCTTCCGAGACGATTCGACCCTCTATCTCCGGGACCCACATCTGAAAGGACCAAAGAGCCCAAAATCTTTCCAAGAATCAAGAAGCAAGAACCCGATTTACTCCCGGATTTCTCACCAATTCTAGGGGTATCTCCGTCCATCCGCCGAGCCGCGCGCCGAAGATTTCGAAATTGTAGGGATCAGTAATGCAGCCGGGGGTCGTCTACCGAAGGGGCCGATTCCTGGTGTCCACGGAGGTCAATCCTCCATGGCCCTGGTCGCCGTCGCCGCCGGCGCCGGAATCGCTGCGGGAATCGTTGCCGTCAGGTTCCTCCTCCCCGACAGAATTTATACCATGGCTTCCGCCGTCGTCGGGCTTAACCCCTCGCCCGCCGGATGGGCAGCCCTCGTCGTCCCGCCAGCCGGATGGGCCCCAGAATACCGATGAAAACCCGTCAGCCGGAGAGGGAGAGCAAAACCTAGCGCCACCAGTCACGCGAACCCCACCGACCGCTGACGCCCCGAGATTATCCCGGAAGGGGAAGCAGTCACCGGCGCATTTGGCTGGAAAGGGAGAGCAAAACCTAGCGCCGCCTGTCACGCGAGCCCCGCCGGCCGAAGACAGCCGGAGGTTAACCGAGAAGAGGAAGAAGTCAACGAAGGAGTTGGCCGGAAAAGGAGTCCAAGAACAACACCTCTCCTTCGTCCAACCCCCCCAACCCGAACAGCAGCAGCAGCCGCCGATCTTGCAGACCCCCCAACCCGAACAGCAGCTGCAGCCGCCGATCTTGCAAAACCCCCAACCCCAACAGCAACAGCAATTTTTGCCGTTCCCTTCGTTTGTTCATCATCCTCTGATCTTCCAAACCCTCCAACCCCAGCAGCAGCAATTCCCCTCGTTCCCTTCATTTGTTCAGCAATTCTCGCCGTTCTGTCCGTTGATCTTCCAATCCCACCCACCAATGGCCTTCTCCTTCCCCACTTCTCAGCTGCAACAACAGCTGCCCTCCCTCTTTCAAACCCCCCAACCCCAACAGCAGCAGCAGCCGTCGATCTTCCAGAGCACCCAACCCCAACAGCAACCGCAGCCATCGATCTTCCAGAACCCCCAATCCCAACAGCAACAACAGCAGCCGTCGATCTTCCAGACCCCACAACCCCAACAGCAACAACAGCAGCTGTCGATCTTCCAGACCTCTCAACCGCAGCCACAGCAGCAGAACGTCCAGTTCCAGCAGCAGCAGCAGTTAGAGACGGCGCCGCCGCCGCCGCCGCCGATGCTGTTCACAGAGGATGGTTCGCCAGCGACTCATGATACAAGTTTTGTGGATTTACATCCGGATTCGCAGAAGCTTCTGCTACGGATCGAGTACGGGTTCTTTGGCTTCTTGTTTGTGCTTTCTTGCTTGCTTTTGCATTAGGGTTTATGAATTTTGGTTACGGGAGTCTTCTTTTTCTCAATGGCTGTTGCTTTCTTGCCTTCTTTCAAGATATTGTGGGTCATATGCCTTCTAGATTTCTTTTCCGTTCTTCCTTACTTTGTTGGTTTATGGGAAGAAGGAAGAATGTGAGCGATATGTTTGCTTAATTTGCACTGGGGTTTCGATATTTGTTTCAGAAACAGGCTTTCTGCTTCTTTCTTGTCATGCAGGTTCTTTGTCTTTTTTGTTGTATGCATTGTATTTTGTGTCTTCTGTTGTGTTTTCCTTCCAGTTATCTTATTTAAGAGGAAGGAAAAAAGGACTGCTTTTAATTTCTTTGCATCGTTTCAGTTCGGTTTTTTATACTTTGTTTTGGAAAGTGGATTTGTTCATCTTCGTTCAAGCAAGATTCTTCTGCAATACGATTTCTTTCATTTTCTTGTCTCTATTGACTAAGGGTAACCATAGACGTGATGTAGCTGGATTTGGAAATCCCCCCTCCCGCTTGTTTTGAGTTATTGACGTGTTAAAAACTCGACGTGCAGGGAGCCTATTCTGGAGAACAGGGTTGAGAGCGAGAGGCTGGATCAATGCATCCGACTTTATGATCCATCAGTGTCAAGTGACAGCTTCGAGCTTGATGATAGTCGTATTCTTCAGGTTTTGCCATTATCCTTTTACCTTGTTTTGTCCTTTGCGGTTTTATTAATATTTGAGCTTTTGTTTATATCTGTAACATTATTCTTCCCCTTTTTACCTGTGATGCTGAATATATCATTTCATTGTTTGCATGGTCTGGGGATGACATTATTAGTTAACTTCATATAAAATGGAAAGCGCATTTTTAATGAATCTAGTCTATTTTCCAAATAGTTGTACCAGTCGAGGTATACCATTGGTCTACTTTAAATTGAATATCTCAAATATTTTTCAACGTTCATTACAATAATTACTTTGTATATTTGTATAGACTTGGAAGCATGGAGCTGGAAGCACATCTAATTGAAAATTGAAATTTTTGGAGGGAACATTTTTGGTTTTACGTGTCTCAAATTTGTGAATGGGAGAGGCTTTTGGAAACTAGCCCACCTCCATAATTTAGTGATCGGTCTTCTAAAGCATTAGATAACAAAAAGTAAGGCATAGGTACACTATCTAAATCAAATTATTTAAAGCAAATGTTTATGTTCACTTACAAATTTGTTGCTTTATTAAATAAAATAGTCTTATATATGTCTAAGCGCATTCTTGTGAAAACCTATGCTTTTGCGTGTGACAAATAAGTTCTTGAAATGAAGTGAATTTACAGACATCTTATTTAGATTTAAATTCTTTCATTGATGTTCTAAATAGGGAGGTAGACTGTACTATGTTCATATTCAAGAATGTTAGAAATCAAGAAGGCAACAATGTGCACCTTTTTCCATTTTCATAATGTAGGCAAATGTTGATCTTTGAACAATCAGAGTCTAAATCATGTAGTTTAGTGTTCCATGATTACCATGGGTATTAATGTCATGAATAATATAAAAGACTGTTCACTCATCCCCTATGAATGGTACCATTTGTTAGCACTATAAAAAGAAGTACCTTCTTTTCTTAAATGGTTTAGCAAGGCCGGTTGACCATTTCCTTTTGGTGTGTTGACCATAAAAAGAAACACTTGTTATAGATGGAGTGCAATGTTTTAAAAGAAAGTTGCCTGGGCACGCATGTTCATGTTCTGTCATATTTGAGGATGGAGGTAGAGCTTGATTTATGTGTTAGCATTAAGGTCCTTTTTGGATGTCAAATGGCTAATCGATAGGTAAATACTTTTCACTCTAAGTAATCATTCTTTATTCGGTTACCCATGGGTTAATATCTCTTGTATAGTAGATGATATGAAAAAAAGCGAAAAAGCAAAGAGGGAGAAGAGATAGCTCTGGTGGTTAGATATAAAGAAACATTTCTTATAGATGGAGTGCGATGTTTTAAAAGAAAGTTGCTTGGGCACGCATATTCATGTTCTTTGTCATATTTGAGGATGGAGGTAGAGCTTGATTTATGTGTTAGCACTAATGCCCTTTTTGGATGTCAAATGGCCAATCGACAGGCAAATATTTTTAACTTGAAGTAATCATCCTTTATTTGGTTACCCACAGGTTAATAATATCTCTTGTTTGGTTGATGATATGGGAAAAAGCGTAAAAGCAATGAGGGAGAAGAGATAGTTCTGGTGATTAGACATATTCCACCTTCCTCCATGAAATATACTTAACCAGGATATGCAACATTTTGGGGTGTGGACTAGATAAACTTAAAGTACCACCTTTTTGCTTGTGTATGGCTGGTTAAGTGGATAACCACCACATAACCACCCATTACCAGCACCCAAACATGGCCTAAATGTTGTAATTTTCCCCAATTGACTTATATTTTATGTAATATATATGTTTCATGTTTTTTGATTCAACCATTTTCTAGATTTATACTTATGTTTGTTAGTTTTTTGAATTTATTATTTTATGGATGCCTTGATCTCTATGTTTTTGCATAGCGGCTAGATGCTAGACAGTCCCCTAGTTGCCTTTCTACCATCTACAATCTTTCAAAACACCATAGTGGAAAAGGATTTTGCTAGTCACATTCACTTGTGATGATGATCATGTCTCTCATAACTCTTATAATACGATGATCTAGGTATGTATGATTGCAATCATCTTATTAGTGCGAAATGAACTATTAGACATTGAAAAATATCCCTTATTTATGCAATCTCTTATTCATAAAAAAAAAAGGCTTAATTATGCAGAGAACCCCAAATATTTTGGGGATTTTCAATTGCATCTTGAACTTTTATTTAGTGCAATCAAGTTATCCAACTTTCAAATTGGTTCAATTTGGACACCAGCTGTAATTTTCGTTGGCCTGTCATGACAGAGTTGTCATGTGATCCGCTTTTCTGGCCTCATTCTTCATGTTTCAAAGCTCCATCATATGACACCTCCAACATGATAGGCCAATGAATACAACAACTAGGGTCCGAATTGAATTAGTTTGAATGTTGGATGTCTTAATTGCACTAAATAAAAAGTTCAGGATGGCATTGAAAACCCCTAAAAAGTTCAGGATTTTTTGCATAATTAAGCCTAAAAACAATTATCCCTTGTCATGTCCAAATCCCAACCCTTACCTAAGTATCGAGATCCTTAAATGCTTCATCAGATGTGGGAGAAGGTGAATAATTTGTGAGAGTCAACTAGTTTTGCCATATAGCTATGAATTTTAAGTTTATTTTGAGATATTTTTAGCCTTGTAGTTTTGAATGGTATCAAAGGGCATATAAATGGGTGTATAAATGGGTGATGATTATAGAGAAGCAAGGTGACGCAGCCTATAGCGCGGCGTTTCTTTGGGAAGAGATGAAGATGCACGAAATAAGAAAAAACAACAAAGAAGAAGAGAACTCTCTTCTAAGAAATTAATTCAATAACTTAAGAAATCCGACTACAATGTTGGCCTAAAGGGCTTTATTTATAGAGAAAAAATACTAGCAAACTTAAACAAGAACTCAAAATACTAATCCTAATCAAAATAGGAAAAGACTAAGAGACCAACTCGTGTAGGATTTTTTGGGCTCCTGTTGACCTATCGAATAATTGAATTAGGCTCCACAATCAACTATAACTTGTAGGGCTCGTAAAGAACTTTTTGAATTGGGATCATAATAATGTTTCTGACACCGGATAAGAAAGTTATGGTCATTTTAGTGCAACAGTGTTAAATCCATAGGATTTGATGTAGTCAACCCGGTTTCTTGATCTTTTGGATCCGATTCTTCAAATTAAGATGTTTTCGTGCTAGGATGCTTGCGTCATACTCCCCAGGCTGGAAAGAATTCGTCCTCGAGTTCGAAATCTTCATAATTTTCTGCAAGTAAGAAAAGTTCAACAAAAGATTAATGATGGCCTTTGGCTTTGGTTGAGGTAGATCTTTTCTCTTCATTGGCACCAAAGTAATCTTCCGTCGATCCTTGATTTTCGGTTTGCCTTTATGCTTTCAGATTTTTTTCAATTACTACCACCAAGTAGAAGCACGTCTCGTTAATTTTAAGGCGACAAGCTTCATCTTGTCATCAGGTACCTTGTTGTATTTAAAGATACGCTCTATCTACTCCAGCCAATCGAGAAATACCTCCATTTGTAGATTACCTAAATATTCAAGCAGATCTATTTTGATGGAGTTGAACCAATGGGTTGATCGTTCGAAGGAATCGTCACGACTTTCACGCTGGCAGTTAGAAATATCTCAATGAAAGTGGTTCTCAAAATTTGAAGCATCTTCCTCAAATTTACGATCTTTTGGTTTAGTCTTGGATCTCGCATCTCGCATCTCGATATTCTAACTATGCAAGATGCACGATCAGATCCATCAACTGTTCCCTCAAATCTTTGCACTTAATCATCAAGTTCTGTTCCCGTTGCGTGATTTCATCATGGGCTGCTGCTTGATTCGCAGGTTGGTTCTTCTTGCGACCACCACCTGCCATCTGGACTGCAGGAACGAATCACCGCCAAAGAATCGTGAAGCTCTGATACCAACTGATGTAGCCTATAGCACGGTATTTCATTAGGAAGCTAGAAGAAGATGCACAAAACAAGAAAAAATGGCAAAGAAGAAGAAGAGAACTCTCTTCTGAGAAAATTAATTCAATAACTTAAGAAATCTAACTACAACGTTGGCCTAAAGGCCTTTTTTATAGAGAAAAAGATACTAACGGATTTAAATAAGGCCTCAAAACACTAATCCTAATCAAAATAGGAGAAAACTAAGAGACCAACTTATGTAGGATTTTTTGAGCTCCTGTTGACATATCAAACAATTGAATTAGGCTCCAAAATCTACATTAACTTATATGACTTGAAAAAACTTTCTGAATTAAGATCGTAGTAACGATTCTAACACCGGATGAGAAAGTTATGGCCGTTTTAGTGTGAGTGTTAAATTCGCAGGATTTGGTGTAGTCAGCCTGGTTTCTTGATCTTTTGGATCTGATTCTTCAAATCAAGGTGTTTTTATGCTAGGATGCCTGCATCACAAGGATTTAGAGCTTGTCAAGGAATTGCTTTTCTAAATGGGTAGAAAGGCCATGTGTTTAAGGCACAATTTTGAGATACATTTTATTGTTGCTGCTACTATTGCTCCTTATCTTCCTCCCTCTTGCTCCTTTTTATAGCGATAGCTGAAATGACAATGGTTGTGGCCTTTATTGCTAGTGTGTGGTGACTTTGGTTGAAGTCTTTTAATAATTGCTGCCTTGAAAGTTATTTATACTTACAAAATGGCCAACTAGCTTATCACTGAAGTCTCTTGGTGGTTTTGCCAGAGACATAGGATTAGTTCTTGGCTTTGAAAGTATTGTGGGAGTTTAGGGGCATTGGAGGAGGCCTACCACTCATTATGTAGCCTGAAATTACAAACAAATCTTACCAACTAGGAGAGGCATTTGAATATGGTCAAGCAAGCAAAGACAGAGGTAGATAAACTAATTGAAGTAGCTATGCTGCATAAAACTATACTAACAATGAAACTGTTGGTGCAGAAACTGGTCGTCGCCGGATCCGGCTAGAGCAGAGGTGGACGAGGTCACCGTCGAGGACCTGCAAAACAAAGTCCCATCCGGAGCCGGTGGGGGGTGGCTCTGGCAGGATCCTCCGACGATCAAGTCAGCTCTGACCAACAAGAATGGAGTGCTCGAGAATGAGTTCCGCAAAGCTTAGAGATTAAAGCTTAGAGTTAGCGTATCTGGAGGGTTCTTTTTATAGGTGGAGCTTGATGGTGACAGCTGCAGCTGTTGGCGGGCCGCTCGAGACTGCATCGGATTTGATGTGGAGAGGATGGTATCGTCAGTTTGAAAGCAACAGCCATACCGTCCGACAGTGGTGGGCTGCTCAAGGTCTGGTGGAGCCGCCTGTAGCGTCGCCTGTGGCAGACTGATGGTGACCGTTCGTCCAGCTTTAATAACCATGGCTCTCAGAAAGTAGGCATTGA
This sequence comes from Cocos nucifera, assembly GCA_006176705.1. NCBI lineage: Eukaryota > Viridiplantae > Streptophyta > Magnoliopsida > Arecales > Arecaceae > Cocos > Cocos nucifera. Next base: position 1,093,354 of record QRFJ01000404.1, read on the forward strand.
TTGGTGGATTTCGGCATATATCGATTTCAAAGGAGTTCGGACTCCTGAAGAGGAAGCTCGGAAGGAATTCGGCTCCCGTAGGCATCTGGCTGGAGGTATGCGGCTAAGGCTCGATCGTTGGGAAGTTTGGAAGGAGTTCGACCGGCCGAAGAGGATGTCTGGAAGGAGTCCGGCTCCTGAAGAGGTTCGGCCGAAGGGGATGTCTGAAGGAAGTTCGGCTCTTGTAGGCATATGGCTGGAAGGGCATGGAGAGAGTTCGGCTTTCGTGGGAGTCTGACTGAAGCTCGGCCGCTGAGGGATTCGGCTAAAGTCCGGTCGCTGAGAGTCCAAGAAGCTCGGTCGCTGAGCAGTTCGGCCGGTTGAAGGGGTTCGAAGGAGCTCGGCCGTTGGGAGTCTAAGGAGCTCGGCTGCTATGCAGTTCGGGTTCGAAGGAGCTCAGCCGCTAAGCAGTTCGGTCGGTTGAAGGGGTTCGAAGGAGCTCGGCCGTTGGGAGTCCGAAGGAGCTCAATCGCTGAGGAGTTCGGTCGGCTGAAGAGGTTCGGCTAAGACCGTCCGCTGAAGCTCTTCCGCAGCTACTGGTTGCATTAGGCTGAGCATCGAACTGGATTTCGACAGGAGTGGGGTTTATCCCCAACAATAGTCCCCCCACTTCTGAATTCGAAACTCGAAGGAAGGGAGTGCAGAAAAGGCGACTGCCGAAGTTTTCTTCTGGGCTCCGTGCCGGTTCAGGTCGAAGCTCGGGGGAAATCTCATCTCCAGCTAAAGTTGATGTTGAAGTTGAAGACCGGAGGAGATCTCATCTCCAGCCGAGGTTGAAGTAGATCTCGTTTTATGCGGTCGAGGTCGGGGGTTGAGCTCCTCCGGAGGGCGATATTGTCTTCAGCAGTCGAGGCTGATTCGGGGGAGATCTCCTCTCCTGCAGCCGCGGTTAATATGGACGCTCGGGAGAGATTTGATCTCTGACCGAGGTTGATGCGGTCGCTCGGGGGAGATCTTATCTCTTGCGGTCGAGGTTGATGCGGACGCTCGAAAGAGATCTTATCTCCTACAGCCAAGTTTGCCTCGAGGGAGATCTTATTTCCTGCCGCCGAAGTTGGCCCGGATCGTCAGGGAAGATCTTATCTCCTGCAGCCGAGATTGCCTCGGGGGAGATCTTATCTCCTGCGACCGAGGTTGATGCGGGCACTCAGGGGAGATCTTATCTCCTACGGTCGAGGTTGATGCGAGCGCTCGGGGGAGATTTTATCTCCTACAGCCGAGTTTGCCTCGGGGGGAGATCTTATCTTCTGCTGCCGAAGTTGGTTCGGACCCTCAGGAAGATCTTATCTCCTGCAGCCGAGGTTGCCTCGGGGAGATCTTATCTCCTGCAGTCGAGGTTGCCGTTCGGAAGAGATCTTTATCTCTAGCCGAGGTTGACTCGGTCGCTCGGGAGAGATCTTATCTCTGGCCGAGGTTGACTCGATCGTCCGGAAGAGATTTTATCTCTAGCCGAGGTTGTCCACGGTCGCTCGGAGAGATTTTATCTCTAGCCGAGGTTGACTCGGTCGCCCAGGAGAGATCTTATCTCTGGCCAAGGTTGTCTCGATCGCTTGGAAGGGATCTTATCTCCGAGGTTGTCCACGGTTGCTCGGAAGAGATCTTATCTCTGGTCGAGGTTGACTCGGTCGCTCGGGAGAGATTTTATCTCTGGCCGAGGTTGCCAGCGGTCGCTCGGAAGAGATCTTACCTCTAGCCGAGGTTGATGGTTTTTGACCTGCTCGTGTTAGGACGAGGTTTTCCTCCTGTTCCTAACACGGCGACTATTGACTGCTTCTTCCCTGTTATCACATAGTTTTCGCACCCAGAAATAATATTATTGGAGGGGAAGAATTTTACCGAGGGAAAGTTACGGGCAGCACATCCCCGTTTCAGGATCGTGGGGGCGTCGTTTCTCCGGGTTCCCTTGGGCGGCAAGGCCCGGGCCGGACGACCTCCTCTATCTCGTGCTGGCCTTCTCAATTTGGAGCAAGCTTTTCTTTACTTTGTCGCTGGGAGACGACGAATCGTCGATGCACCAAGCTCCTCCCCGGGGTAACGTTGATGACGCCGTGAGGCGGCCGACCTCGTCGTTTCTGGTTACGGCAGCCCTTAGCCGATCTTCTCCTGCTTCAGGCTGGGAATTTGTCCAGCCGCCCCTTTCTGTCGAGCTCCTCAATTTTGTGTCAGAGCTGGATGCATTCCTCAGTGTCGTGGCCGTGGTCGCGATGGTAGAGGCTGTACTTGCTTCAATCGCGCTTGTTTGGAGAAGACCGTAACCCTTCTGCTCTTGGCAGCTGGTTCTCAACTTCGGTGAGAATCTGAGTTCGGAGAGCGTTGAGGGGGGCGTAGTCGCAGAACCTTTCGGGAGGAGGGTTTCTTCGCGCCCCTCTGTCGGGGCTTCCTTAGTGGCGAGCTCGAGGAGTTCGGGCCCGCCTGCTCTCGGATGGAGTCCGTGAGCGCGGCCGAATTTTCTGTAAAACCTTCTGCGGAAGAAGTTCATGCTTCTTAGTCGAAACTTCCTTGATGACGAGCTCGAGGGGGAGCTCGGCCTGGCTTGCCCGAACTTCATTCCACCTGTGAATTCTTTGTAGGATGGTCGTGAGCTTGGCCGAACTTCATTCCGCCTCCTGCGAAATCTTTGTAGGGGGTTTCCTTGATGACATACTCGAGGGGGAATTCGGCCTCGCTTGCGCTGCGGTGGTCGTGAGCGCGGCCGAACTTCATTCCACCTCCTGTGAGATCTTTATAGGGGGTTTCCTTGATGACATACTCGAGGGAAAGTTCGGCCTTGCTTGCGCCGAACTTCACTCCGTCCTTCTGTGAAGCTTTCGTCGAGAGAACTTCATGCCCCTTTGTCGATGCTTCCTTGACGGCGAGCTCGAGGGGGAGTTCGGCCTCGCTTGCACTGGGAGGTCGTGGATGCGGCCGAATTTCATTCTGCCTTCTGTGAAACCTTCGTCGGAGCTTCCTCGATGGTGAGCTCGAGCGGGAGTTCGGCCTTGCTTGCGCTGGGGAGGTCGCGAACGCGGCCGAACTTCATGCCGCCCTCCTGGGAAGCTTTCTGCGGGAGAACTTCTGCTCTTCGTTTCTCCTTCCTAAGGGCGATTGGTATACCCAAATGCTCCTCCTTAGGGCCGGTTCCTCGCATCCTCATGGCGGGTTTGCTGACAAAGTCTTCGTCGGAGGCTGAAACGGAAGCAGATGGACCTGGCGCGAAGGCCGCTGATTGCCGAGTCGAAGCTCTTCTGGGAGGCATATTCTCTTCGGAAAAGAACTCTAGAGAGGAAGAAGAGAGATCTCCGGAGAGAGGAGAGAGAAATCATCATCGAGCACTCCTTTAAGAACAAGGGGACCTCGAAGGTTCAGGCCCCTCCTTCTAGTGCCAATCTGTTGGTGCAGAAATTGGTCGTCGCCGGATCTGGCTGGAGCAGAGGTGGACGAGGTCGCTGCCGGAGATCTGTAAAATAAAGTTCCATCCGGAGCCGGTGGGGGTGGCTCCAGCAGGACCCTTCGACGATCAAGTTAGCTCTGGCCAATAGGAATGGAGTGCTGGGGAATGAGTTCCGCAGAGCTTAGAGTTAGCGTATCTGGAGGGTCCTTTTTATAGGTGGAGCTTGATGGTGACAGCTGCAGCTGCTGGCGGGCCGCTCGAGACTGCACCGAATTTGATGTGGAGAGGATGGTATCATCAGATCGAAAGCGACAGCCATACCGTCCGACAGTGGTGGGCTGCTCGAGGTCTGGCGGAGCCACCTGTAGCATCGCCTGTGGCAGACTGATGGTGACCGTTCGTCCAGCTTTAATAACCATGGCTCTCAGAAAGCAGGCATTGATTGGTGGACTTCGGCATATATCGATTCCAAAGGAGTTCGAACTCCTGAAGAGGAAGCTCGGAAGGAGTTCGGCTCCCGTAGGCATCTGGCTGGAGGTATGCGGCTAAAGCTCGATCGCTGGGGAGTTCGGAAGGAGCTCGACCGGCCGAAGGGGATGTCTGGGAGAAGTTCGACTCCTGAAGAAGTCCGGTCGAAGGGGATGTCTGAAGGGAGTTCGGCTCTTGCAGGCGTCTGACTGGAAGGGCGCGGAGAGAGTTCGGCTCTCGCGGGAGTCCGACTGAAGCTCGGCCGCTGAGGGGTTCGGCTAAAGCCCGGCCGCTGAGAGTCCAAGGAGCTCGGCCACTAAGCAGTTCGGCCGATTGAAGGGGTCGAAGGAGCTCGGCCACTGAGAGTCCAAGGAGCTCGGCCGCTATGCAGTTCGGCCAACTGAAGGGGTTCGAAGGAGCTCGGCCGCTAAGCAGTTCGGCCGGCTGAAGGGGTTCAAAGGAGCTCGGTCGCTGAGGAGTTCAGCCGGCTGAAGAGGTTCGGCTAAGACCGTCTGCTGAAGCTCTTCCGCGGCTATTGGTTGCATTAGGCTGAGCATCGAATTGGACTTCGGCAGGAGTGGGGTTTATCCCCAACAGAAACATAGGAGCTAGTTTGTGCTAATATGTTTCTTGATGATGTTATATCTTTTATCATGTTGAAGCTCGTCATTATGATTGGAAAAATGTTCAATGGAACATGGAACTAAAAATGACTGTGCCTCTCCTTCCTATCCTGTAGGCTGGTAAAAAAATTAGTCATCAGTTACAAATTATTAATTATCAAGCAGGTTATTGTCCATCTATTCCTCCTCTCATTCTTGTTGCTAGTTGTTAAGTGCTGAAGGGTCTTTGAACACCCAAATATGATTTAATTGATACCAATCTATGTGCTATATAGTATGGACAAAAATCATGGATTTTAAGTTAGGCAGTTATGGTTTCTTACATAAGATGGTGATAGAACTCAAGCTTGACCATAGGTGACATAGATGTCAAGTGTCCTAAAGAATCCTACATAGGAATCTTCTAAAAGCTTTACATGTGGACTCATCTATATGTTATATGAGTGTTTATGTATTGTTTTATGCTGTTATGGATATAATGAGTAATAAGTTAGATTATTATCCTTGAGTGCTTAAAGTTTAATAAAATGGTTGTTGACTGTTATGTTAATATTGATAACTTTCATATAAGTGTCAAAGCAGACTTGTAGTGATGATGACAAGATGGTCTGATGGTGTGAAGTGTCAAGAAGTGTTATAAAGTGTCCCAAGTATCCAAGTGCTTGACATGTTGAAAAGACCCAAGATTTTGAGTGCCTACACAACCATACTTGACAAGGAAAACATCATGATGTGCAAGTTCAATTTGTTTATGAACGTATATGCTAATAATCTCTTGTTATTTGCGGGCAAGATATGGCAACTTCCAATATGTGCTTTGGGGTCTCTCTTTTGTATTTTATTGCTTTTGGCTCTTCCACACTTCTGTGGGGGGTGTGGAAATGAGGCGTGTTGGCTTTACTCCATCTTTTTTCTTTGGGAAACATAGAAAAATTGCAATGAATGTAACAATATTATTGTGTGGCATACAATATATTGGGTGGTTTTGCTACTTTACCACATATTCTTATTTGATGTTTTTGTAGGGAATTGTTTAGAATCTTTTTTTTTAATTAAACATTATTTGTTTTCATGTCTTATTTACAAGGAAGAGGACAAAAGTGGTAGATTGACATAAATCATTGTCCAGAAAAAAGGATAAAAGGGAAGGAGATGAAAAGAAACAAGAAGCGAAACTCAAGTAGGTTTAGCCATTCCTCTTAAATGTCTTCTTCTTTTCCTTCACAATTTCTACTGAGTGACCCCTAGCTTTTCTCTACTTTGTGGTTGTTTAATGCTGTGCGAGTCCTCTGTTTCTATATTCCACCCTATAGGGGCACTATGTTTGTTCTAGGTTTTGCTAATCTTGCAACTTAGGTCTGCTTTGTGGGGCTTTCCCTTCTTGTTGGTCCTTGGAGATGGCTTTTTCCTTCGTTTTTCCCTTCTAGATCGTTGACCCCATGATCCATTCCTATATTCCTATTTGCTATGGTTGTATTCCAGTTTACTATAGGAGGGTTGTAGAGAGGGGCTATAGCAGGTAGAGATGGAAAATGAGAAAAGGTCGAGAGATGGCGAGGGTTTATGAATTTTTTAGGGGATATTAGGAATAATATGGTCTTTTTTTTTCTGACTACCTAGAGAGTTTGGTTCAATATTTTTCTCTGCATTTCCATGATTGTTATGATAAATCACAAGGCATGGAAACTGAGATTAAAATGTATAAGCATGGGTGCATGGCTTCCCTTTGTTCTTGAATAGACAGCTTTGTGTTCTTATTTTCTTTTTCTTATAAAGCAATTTATTGCTTTTGAGTAGACAGTTTTTGCCTTGACCTGGCTTTTTTCTTATGTTTGTGTTGTTTGGGCACTTCATATTTTCTTAACTTTTGTTTTGATAACTTCACTAAATGTTTCTCGGCCTAATTAAATAATGGATTGGGTGATTGAATTCTAGACTCAGTTTGGTCATAAAGGATCCAAAAACTATTAATTTATTGTTAGAGGCAGAAGTCAAAGCTTGGTTTAACTTGAAAGACTAGGTGCATCATAGTATAACTTACTGATGCTAATGTATTTTGTTGTTTGTTCATTTGATTGGATTTTTGGAAGCTTTTTGTCATTATCAAACTTTAATCTTGCAAGTTTATAGGAGTGCATATTGATGTCAAGTTAAAATGAAATTTAAAGGCACGCTAGTTTTTTGACCTTACTAATATTATCTTCAAGCAATAAAATGATATATACCAAAATGAAATATTTCAGATCATATTTTCTTAATTTTATTGTTTAAACTTTATTGTTGAATATTTGAATGTGAGATCAGTGGAATTTATATGCCCTTCTTGGTCCAAAGCAATATAAGCTACTCATTCACCATCTGACTTAGATGCTTCAACCATCTGAACTCGCAGACTAGATGGTAATGTCCCATGGGTTACATAGGAGGATAAAAGATTTTTTTTCCTCTTTTTCTTTTTTGGGTTGGGTGGGGGGATTTGAAAATAGAGCATAAGTACCTATCCTGTCACCCTTGGTCTTGCTTCCCTGCTAGATCTATTCCTCTCTGTATCTTTCTCATCTAGTTGCTGTAAATTTTGGTGGATAACACAATGGAGGAAGAAGTTATGTCATTGGAGATGGCAATCATCATTTGAGGCGTCAGTCATGGGGAGTCGAAGTTGGTAGGAATAGATACATATATATATATATATATATATATATATATATATATATATATATATATATAGAGAGAGAGAGAGAGAGAGAGAGAGAGAGAGAGAGAGAGAGAGGCCAGCAATGAATGAGTTGTGTGGCCAATGATCAGGTGTATGATGAGAGAGGCTCCCCCTCTTCTTTTGTTTGCAATATGATCGAACTAGGGCTAGATTTTTGAAATCAATTGATTTGAGGAGGGGGACCTCTTCCTATGAACTGAAGCATACAAGGATTGGCAAACATTTTGTGGGAATTTTCTTTTTCTTTTTCTTTTTTTTGCTTGTTGCGGGGGAGGGGGCGAGGCTCAGGATTTGGGGATTTTGTTGAGGAGTATGGTTGCTGGTCCAACCTGCAATTGAACTACAATTGAATTGTTAACCCTTGACCCATTGACAAAGATGTGATGGTCTGGGTTGATGGGTTTAGAACATTGTTTCTAACTTCTTGACCTTTTTTGGTGTTTTTCAGTATTTTGTTTACCAAACAAATTGAAAATTTGAAACTTACCTAAACTGGAGCTCATTTGCATTGTCAAAATCAAATTAAAACTGAGATTTCAACCTCACACCCAACACTATAGTTGCTATTTCACTATGTAAGGTTTTGGATGGTCTGTTACACATTGTTGATTCATTATTTCCGAGAGTTTAAGTCTTTGCAGAAATCAATCTGCTTGCTGAAACATATTGATTCAGACCAATTTGATCCAGAATCTTTCACTGATTATGGGGTTTTGCTGGTTTCAGTTAGTTTACTGAAACTGCGCAGTTTCTATTCAATTTCTGTGGCTCTGGCCAGATTTTTTGTTCTTTTTCTCTAGAGCTATATGAATGAAATTCAATCTACATGGTGGCGTTGTGTTTGTGAATGACTTATTTGTTCAACCTTCCGGATCCTGTCAATTATTGATGAGCTAGTTTAGGTATATCTAATAACTAAATGGATATTTATCTTCCTGTGTTCAAATGTGTGTCAGGACTCTCTGTTCTTTTGAGGTAAAACAACTCTTGTCATTTGATGTTAAAGCTTTGCTTCACTTGTTTAATTTGTATAGCTATACTTCTTATTATCTTTGTAACAATTCTGATTTGTATTTTCAAAACAAGTAAAACTCTACCCAGTTTTTATCACCTTATCATCATTTTCCTTTATATGCTTTTAAAATTTGACCACCTTTTTATGCATCACTTCAGTGGTTTTAGGTTTTATTTTGTGATGATGATTATGGGATCTTTTGTTGCTCATAGGAACTAGGAGGAATCACTACTGCAATAGAAAGAGGGAAGGTCTCAGTGCAAGATCTGATGAAGAAAGTGAACGATATGATGTGCCATATGGAATTTGCTAGCCATTCATATATGATGCTTAGGCCAAGATTTCTTCGTCCAAATGTACTGGCTGCTTCGGGTACCAGTTCAGCAAGTCAGACTGTGGGTGCAGCAGGAACTTCTGGCCAAACCAATCAACTGATGACCAGCTCCATATCACCAATTTTTGAATTCTACAGTGGGATTCCAACAAGACCTTCTACAGTGGGTTCAGCAAGTCAGACTGTGGGTGCAGCAGGAACTTCTGGCCAAAGCAATCAACTGATGACCAGCTCCATATCACCAATTTTTGAATTCTACGGTGGGATTCCAACAAGACCTTCTAAGTTCGTGCGCCACGCCGCTGCTAGATTCGAGAACTATATGTCTGATTGTTGCCAGTGGATTGAAGAACTAGAGCAGCTGGTCTTGATGGATACTGACAAAACCTCTTCAAACTCTTTAGAAGCTCTTCCAAGAGTTATGTCAAATATACATGATTACTTCATCCATGTTGCTGCTGAGGTAAAATGCTGTATACTTGTCCTGTTATGCTTACTGGCACTCCAATAAAGGAGACATCAACTTAATATCCTAGATGCACATCAACTTCCACAAAAATCTCCAAGATCATGCATATTTCTGACTGATCATGTGTATATTCACTGCAATTTTGTGGCATCAATCGGAATCTCTTATTTTGGTTTTAATTCTCTCTCTCTCTCTCTCTCTCTCTCTCTCTCTCTCTCACTCACTCACTCCCTCTGGAAATCCTATTTACAAAAAACTCCTAAGTTGCATAAGGAGACTACCATTAGGTCAAGGCACTTGTATTTTGGTTCCCGACAGTCTTATGATTCGCTTTCATAAGTTGTTCCATCAAATTTCCATTTCTAGTACCGGGAGACTAGTTTGAGCATAAATTGATCATGCTACAAATGCTTGTCTTATTTAGAATTCTTTAGAAAGAAAATGTAGCTATTTATTATTTTTGTTGTTACAGGTTGAGAACCTCCATCGGTATGTCGAGTCTATGAAGGTGGCATATCTTGCTGACCAGCGGCATCGTGGTGATGGTAATGATCCATTTCTTGAGGCCAGTGGAAGAGAACCAGTTACACAAGAAGCAGCTGCTAGAAGAGTTCATCCAACATTTCATTTACCGGCTAATTCTGCACAACCAGCCACCCAAGCTGCTGGCATCTTTGCCAGCTCAGCAGCTTCCATATCAAGTGCACCACAGCTGTCTTCAGGGACTACTGCTGCATCTTCCAGTGGTGGATTTTCTATATTTAGCACTACATCTGCTTCATCTTCTTTTCTCTTTCCGACTCCAGCATCTGCACAATCATCTAGCCTGTTTGGCTCTGCTGGATTTGCACCTCAGTTAACTCCATTTGGGACTCCATCTACATTTGTATTTGGGTCCACCCAGGCTCCCTTAGGATTTGGAACTAATACTGCATTCTTCTCATCCACGCCTGTTGTGGGTAGCTCTCCACTGTTCACCTCTCCGTCATTTGGCACAGGTATTCTTAAGTACTCGAGATGTTTATCGTATTCTAACATCACTAGTTTAAAATTGAAAATAGTACATGCACCAAAGGTGTTATTGCTCAGGTGAGGGCAGGCTAAGATCTGTCCTACCCTGATTATGGCAAAGCCTGGTGGCCTTACAGTTTGAGGGAGAACCCTGCATATGCACAGCTGAAGCTATAATTATCTTAAAGTGAATATATTATAGTGTAGATGAAAAGTAGGTTTATACAGAATAATCTGACACTGTTTAAAGTTAAGAATGCATTCACACTGAATTGATTATGATTTTGTTCCTTATTCTCCAGCTAAGTTGTAATATACTGCAAAAACGAAAAACAGAAAGGTGGCAAACACAACTGGCTTTTCTTAATAGGGTTGTTATAGTTTCCTCTCTCATGATATTGTAATATTTAGCTTCATATCTTTTCCCATTTATTTACGTCTAGAACTGTTTTGATATGCTGGTTCATGCCAACATGCAAAAATTTCTCTGCCAAATCATTGACAGTGAGCTTATGAACACCATGGTATCTTTCTGCCATGATTAACATGTATGGTATTAGGTATTCTTAAATGATGCAAGCTGCCCTCCATTTGTAAGGGCTTTCTTTTTGCCATGCACACGTGAATATTAGTCTCTTATTCCTGGCTTAACTTGATTATGCTCAACTTGAGTATGCTGTCTACTTTTAGGCGCTACAGCTGGTTCGGGTGCTAGCTTTGGTGCTGCATCTGTGAGTATAAATCTGTCAATTAATTTATCAACAAATCTAATTTAATGTTTTGACATACTCATCTTACGTATATACTTTTTGTTGCCTAATAGCGGAAATCGTCCAGCCCAGAGTCTTGTTCAACCTGGCACTGATCATTTCCAACGGAAAAGGTGTCTGATCCTAAAACCTGCAGCAGAATATTTGGACCCTAGCATATTGTGCACCATATTGAGATGATTGTTCAACCAAGTAGGAGTAATGCTTCTTGATAGGCTCGAGGATTTTTCTTTTTCTTTTTTTTTAAAAAAAAAAGAAAAATTCTGCAGTGTCTGCATCAAACTTGTAAATAACTTCACGGTAGTGTCATTTGTCTTTTCTTTTTGCCTTCCCCTGGAATGAGGTTGCGAGAGTGTATGTAGTGGTTACTGTAAAACAATATTTTGACTTTTTGATATTCATAGTGAGCAGATTTGAGAACTCAAAAAAATCTGTAGATTTTCTATAGAGACCATTTGGTCAACGGAAATGGGGTTAATCTATATCCTACGAGCAATACCGGACACTGCAATCCTCTAGCACATAATGTATGTGACTTTAAATGGGTTTACTTGCATTCACAGGACTATCATTTGCCACTATCATTTGCCCCTTCAGCAATCTAGCGGTTGTTCGTGGCCACTTGGATATAAGTTTTCCGATCAACAAAAAATCTGGGGATTGATTTGATGCATACGCGGCAGTTTTTCTTGAAAAGTAAAATTTGTGTCCTGCAGCAAAACAAAAAAAGAAAAAGAAAAAAAAAAAATAAGTGTCACACATTTGTTTTTTTTATTAAAATAATATTTTTTAAATAAATTATAAAAATAATATTTTTTTTAAATTATTTATGAAAATATTATTTAAAATCAATTCATGTAATGATAGAATGATTTTTTGTGCTAACTCATCAAGCTGTTCACCCGTTAGAAGGATTGGGCGGATTGGGCAATGCTGAGTCAAAGAGTCATCCTATCATATAGTGATTATATAAATCATCCTACCAAGAGATAGCTTTATGGGTTGTCCGATCATAGGACAGTTTTATGAGCATTCTATCATAGGGTGACTCTCTAAATTGTCTCATGGTAGGACAATTTTGATACCCATCTCGTGCTATAAGTTGGCAATATCCAAATACCAAGCATACAAGGAATCTAGGACAAGCCACTGGCTAAAAAGAGCAAATATTTGACTTGGTTATTGGATTCCAAGACCATCTGCCAATTATGATGATATGATCTTACTTGCCATTATAAGATAGTTATATTATTGTACTAGTTTAGATGTTGTAAGGTTTAATGAAATGTTGGGGGATCTCATCTCGTAAAAATTTGCACTTTAAATCATACAAGAAAGGGAAAGATGGGGTAAAGGAACTATGGTGAAGCAAGGATTTTTTTTTTTTTTTGGTTATTTTTTTATGTATACCCAATAAAATGTTGAGATTTAGAATAATAAATATTACATCTTTTCAGATAATGGATCATAAGAATTGAACCAAATAGAATATAGGACTAAATCTCTCAGTATATTGAAGGATAAATGGAATTAACAAATCCTTGAGGAGCTTGGCTTATCGACTAGCCCAAACTCCAATCATCACATCTATATTAAGCTCAGCAATGATTTTTTTTTTTGGTGCTAGCAACAAAAATTCTAGAATGTGCAATCAGCTTAAAAAAATTTGTAATATTAATTTTAAAATAATATAAACCAATAGTTAATCATTACAAAATTTGTTATCAAAAAATATATATATACAACTAGATTAACTATTGAGAGGTATATATACTAAGATACTGTGACTTTCTTTATATTTGCCTCTCGTAGACGTGTATCACCTCTGGCTGGCAGTATGATGGTTTAATCACGGTATCGATCGATGGGGAGAGAGGTGCTGTCATGTTTGGCCTATCAATATGTATTTGATGTCTACCTCAAAAAATTCTTAGTCTACCCTGACTCTAGCCCTCCCATATGTAAGATCAACGTATTGCTCGTTGGGTCAATATGACGTATCTCCAGGTTCACTTATCTTTTGTGACATAGACACATCATCTATAGGTAGGGGTGGAAATAGGCCAGGTTAGGCCAAGCTTTGGTTTAAATAGACCATGCCTATGTTGTAAAATATTAGCCTGAGCTTGGGTTATTGGACTGGTTTAGGCTTAAAATAACTTATTTTGCAAAATAAAAAAGCCTGACCTAGCCTGAAAGCCTATTTAAAAATCTATAAACATTAAGACCTTTAAATAGGCCAACAGGCTTAGACCTTGAAGGCTTCAATACAGGCCCAAAGGTCCATCAAATATAATAATTTTCTGCTTTTAACAGATCTCAAATTATAGAAAATATAACTTAAACCAAATAGAAAGTAGAAAGTAGTATCTCAAAAATCATTTTCACAATGAAAAGCTAAAATTTTTTTTCTTTCTTTCACTATTCTACTCTTATATATAACTAAATGATCAAAGCAAAGACTCGTGCTATCATACATTGCCAATAGCCAAAATATATATAACTAACTAAAGCATCATTTTCCTGGTAAAAAGCTAAAGCACCTGCACAGCTACACCTTAATATTGAATAAATAACCAAAAGCTCATGCATGCTAAAGAATGGACTAAATAATAATTTGTTCCAGCATACAATGAAAAACACACATAACAATTGGCAAATCTAATATGTTCCATAACAAGTCACAACTATAAATTAAAAAAATAGAGGTCTACAAATTAAATAAAACCTTCAAACAGGTAGGTTCCATCAAACCATCAAAAATTACAACAAAATAAAAAATAAAAATAAAATATTCCAACAAAATCCAATATTTTCCATCATAGCTTCAAATTAAAAAATAGAAGTAAAACTTCCAACTAGTAGGAAATAGTGTGGCAAGTAGTAAGAGCAAGGCATCAAATCTTCAAGGTGATATCTTCTTATTCAGACTCCTTCAAAATAACAAACCAATTTATGTTATCAAACCATAAAACAGTTTGATAATAATCAATTTAACAAATATTAGAAAAATGACTATTTCAATATCTAAAATTTATACCTTTTGCTTTCTCTTCAAACATATTTATTGCAAAGCCAATCCCTACCATAATGAGTGCTTCAATAGATTTTTCATTCAATTTAGCACGATATTCATCTATAAGTTTTTCTTCGGCACTGAATATGGACTCTAATGCCACTATTGAGATTGGAATAGCTAATATATCAGCTGCCATTTTTGATAAGATCTTATATTTGCTGTTGTTCCTCTACCACTTCAAAGTATTAAAGGAGGAGTTAGAACTACCATCAGGAATATAAACACCCTCCTCAAGTTAAGATTCTAACTCTGATTTCACGAAGGGTACTACTTCTTTTTGATGCACAATTCTTATGATTTGATCAAATCTAGTGGTAAATGATGATTTAGATATGGCAGTAGATAAGGAGTAGCTGCCACTAGTATTCACTTCACAAGAGGATAGCCCTTCCCTACTTAAATTTACATACTCATTATATAATACTTGTAATATCATGCGCACTTTGTTCACATTCTTTTCAGCCTCAGATTCTGATTTATGTATTAAGGGAAAATATATATCAACAACATAAAATTTGCACCTAAGATCTAAGACACTAGCAATAGCCATCAATAGGTTACATTCCCCCAAGTCAAATTTTTCCTTCATTGGCTTTGCCATTTCTTTCATAAAGAGATCCCAATCCCTTGCTACAGCATCAATTACCTCTTTCACCCTATAAACCTTAGCAAGATACAAATTAGCAGTAGGATAGACATAAGTAGCTAGACTAAAAACTTCTAAAAGTTGGCAAAACTTCTCAACCTTTTTCCAATCCTCAAGTAAGGGCACATAATCATAATATGTCTCTCTTTCCTTGTAAGCTGAAAATGCAATCTTGAATTTTAAAGTAGAAGACAACATCTCAAATATGGAATTCTATTTTGTCGGACAATCAATAATTAACTTTCTTTCTTCTAATCACTTTTGTTCAACAACATCACAAAAAGCCTTTAACCTTAAATTAGAGTGATTAATATATTTCACACTCTCACGAATGTTGTGAATGACATTCTCAATCTTACTAAGGCCATCCTGTACCAACAAATTTAATATGTGTGCGCAACATCTAACATGAAACAACTCTCCATCAAAGACTAATTTGTTGCACAGTGATAAGTTTTTCTTGAGATTTCTTATGCATGAGTTATTATAAGATGCATTATCAACAAAAATTGAAAACACTTTATTTTCAATCCCCTATGTTTTCAAGTACTTAAAAATCGCAGCAGCCACATCAACTCCATGCCTTGAAGCAGGAACTTTCACAAAACTCAAAACTCTCTTTTAAAGACTCCATCCCTCATCAATAAAATGGCCACTAATAACCATATATTCAGCTACTTGGTGACTTGATTTTCATATATCTGTAGTTATACTAATTTTGTTCACATTCTTCAACAAAGCCTTCAATTTTTTTTTTCTCAGCCTCATAGATTGTTAAACAATTAGCCATTGCTATTTTATGGAAAATTTTCTAAAACTTAGGATTTGCATATTGGAAACCCCACATCCAAATCTCATCCTCAACAATACTAAAAGGATGCTCACATACCATCATAGTAGAAGCAATAATTTCTCTCATTTTTTCATTAGAATACTTGGCACCGGGAGTAACAAAAGGATTACTACCTGAATTGGAAGGATGAAATGGAATGGTGGTTTGCTTCTTTTGCCGAGTCATGTGCAACCTCTTTTGCAAGTAACTTTGGAAATATCTTTTAAGATGGCTTGTACTAGCCCCCCTCCTACCAATGGCTAGTTTTTCTTTACAATAGTTGCATACAGCTTTCTTTCCACATCCAACGACATCAATTTCATGAAAGTCATTCCAAACAATTGATGTTTTTCGTCTCTTCTTATTAGTAATACAATCCTTGTCTCTTGGCCCTTCATGTTCTGGGAGAGAACCCAATTGATTGCTATCATTGCCAGGTCTATCATCATCTTGAAGCATACTTGAATATGTTGGTTTACATTGAGTGGCCTCAGGAGATTTATTTAAAGGAATAGAAGTAGCAGTAGACAAAATTATTTCATTGCTTTGAAATGGAGAAGCTATTAGATAAACCTACAACATATAAATAAAAAAAGCATATATTAATATACTGCACACAGGTTAGTAA
Organism: Cocos nucifera; assembly: GCA_006176705.1. Taxonomy (NCBI): domain Eukaryota; kingdom Viridiplantae; phylum Streptophyta; class Magnoliopsida; order Arecales; family Arecaceae; genus Cocos; species Cocos nucifera. Next base: position 1,109,354 of record QRFJ01000404.1, read on the forward strand.
GTGGTAACTGCATAGCAAGAGAATATAAATGAAATAGTAATTTCCAAAACACCAAGCCCTATAACACACAGTATGACAACTTTGCAATAGTATTAGAACAAACTGATTTTGGTACCGTAATTTCTAAGCAATAAAATTGAAAAAAAAATTAATAAAATTAAATCAATGAACATAATAGTAAATCAATGAAAATAATAACTAGCTGTTGGTGAAAATGCAGTAAGTCCAGTAAAAATTAACTATGTTCTAGTCTAAAAGAAAATGCAGTAAGTTTATTAAAAATTAACTAGGTTCAAGTCTGCTTATGCAGCCAATATATCCACTGAAGTATAAAAGTCACCAATGCATAGAACTTCCAACACTACATCTATTTAATTATTGACAAGCCATGAAAATGCCTCCAAAATCAGAATTATACAAATAATAAAAATTAAAATACAAATAACTAATGCTAGAATAAAAGGAAATTAAATAGCAATTACAAATAATATCAGTTTTTGATGTCTAGTATGAGAGAAGAGGGAGGGAGTTTGCATCAATGCTATGAAGACTAATTATCAATTAAATTGATGGCTCCTTCAACACACCTAGCCCTATTTTAAAAATAAATTCATGAAAGTAATAATTAAAAAATAGATGAAAGAGGGAAGGGAATTTGGTACAATTTCATAAAGAGGGTGAGAGAATAAACATCAAAAAAATGAAAATTTGGTAGATTTTCTTTTAGATTTGAACATGGTTAATTTTCAATGATGGGTACAAATTCAATGAACAGAATAGTAAATCAATGAAAAAAATCAGTAAACAAAGCCAAAAATTCTAAGCACGTAATAGAAAAAGAAACATAAATGATACCAATTGGGTGCGACTCATGCAACAAGAAATGGTGGTTGTGATTGGTGACACTGAACGTAACAAGAAAGGAACCGAGATGTGCTTGTAGTGGTCTCTGAAAGGATAAAAGACTGATGACAGGGTAAAAGACTCAACGAAGGTTAAAAGACTTAAGGAAGGTTAAACACTCAAGGAGTCAAGGAAGGGTAAAAGTCTAAAAGACTCTTCTATCTTCTTATTTCTCGAAAGGACTAAGATAACTAGGTATTGGTAGATAAGATTAATAATTAATTAATTATATATATTAATAAAATTATAATTTTTATTAAATTATATATATATTAAATTTATACAAGCTGGCTGACAGGCTTTCAGGTCAAGTTTTAGAATTTTAGGCTTGGCCTATCTATTTAAATAGGCCTTAATTTTTAAAAGTCTATGCCTGACTTATTTAGACAAATAGGCTAGACCAGGCCACAAGCTTCTGATAAATCATCTGACCTATTTCCACCCCTATCTATAGGGAGATCTAAGTCTGAGAAGCCAGAAAATGAGACATTCTAGGCATATGATGAGGTACTTAGATCATCCATCGACAGTGTAGTGTGAAGTTGTCTATCATTAGAGATAACTCGCATAATATCAACAAGGCTATTCATAACATCGGCAAGTGCTCAATCTTTGCACCCAATAGTCACCAAATGGAAGCTACTCCTTGTCTGGTGGTATAGTGACGTGATTCTCTAAAACTGTCAGTATTAAAGAAAAAATAGATATTATTCATAAGTATAATAAGAATGATATAACAAAATAAGACTAAAGATATAATGTACTTACCACAATGTCCATCATGTTGTTCGAAAGATGGAACCTCATCTCGGTCTGCTCACTCGTTAATGGCAAGATGAATCGCCTGGTAATACTCCTATACCACTTTAAATATGGATTATAATAATCTATCATTGGGAGCATTGCTGGACTAGCTAAAATCAAATTCTCCTGCCACTCCTATGCATCAATATGCTCCCAGTGCTCTCAAACATAATCATGCTGATGCCACCCTCGTTGATCTAGAGTGTGGAGGCCATTCCGAGTGTCGCATGATGGGGGGACGCCCTGATGCGTGCCAAACTATTGCATTACACGCACCGGATAATGGATCTCCATGATATTGAAGCAAATGAGAGATGCATGTGTCCTTCATACATGCGGATCCGATCGGCATACCTTAAGCAACATTGCTAATATCTCCAATGTGTAAGAAACCCATACCATCTGATCATCATGCTACTGATCAAGCTGATCCCTATAGTATATGCTGTGTGTGGCATTGGATTGTTAGCATCAGTCAATTGAGTCCACCTATTCAAAATAAAATCAATATATTATTATGTTAAAATATGCAGTCATTTATCATAATAAATTAGTGCTATTGGTTACATGCCTACATCTTAGTGGATCAGCCTGACCGTGCTGTATCTTGCAAAATGGGCCCTTAATACTAGCATCATTCTCATCCAACGGGCCATGTCCTACTACATCATCTTTCAGTGCCAATTGGTGGGCTCCTATCCTAGGGAGCATCCTATCTAGCTGTCCTATATGTAAATGCTTCCATACCCAAAGCTACAGCAACATTAATGGTCCAGTTATCTCATGCGCATCTAGCTTGGTAGCCTTGTAGAACTCGCAATATAGGAAGGCTACAATAGTGCTGTCCTAACTCAACTACCCACATGCATAGAGATCATGTAGCAGGGGTAAGTACAACAACTGCATGTGAGATCCATATTTATTGATGAATAGATGGCCATTGATAAGACATAGATTGAATGCTCGAGCATGCCTCCACATAGTCTCATTATCTGCATCATCTGATAAGTCGTGGAATGTGTGGCGAAGATAGTGAAATCTCATTGAAACCCCGACAACATCATCTCTGGCCGTGTAATCCCAAACAACTCCTCGTAGAGGTTTGACCAAATGATCTACATAGTATCACTGATGGCAAGCCCATGCATCCGCAATTTGAGGAGAACAGCAAGATCTTGTAATGTGATCATCGCCTCCCTAATGTGCAAGTGAAAAATGTAAGTCTCCTGACGCCATCACTCTACCATAGTTATGATGAGGGCCTAATCAAGCTGTGTATCGCATACTCTATGTACTCTATAAAAATTAGTCATATGAAGATACTCCATGATTCTCTCATGTGGCTGTCAGGTGTGCATCACATAGCCCCTCTGTGTCTATAGCATAGGGGCTCCATGTCCTCCCCAAAATATATATACAGTCACTATAGTGTTGGATTTGGAGATACAGCATGATAGGATCTATCGATCCTGGGTGCATGTCGAAGTCTGAACTAGCCATGTCGTATCTATTATAAATGCCAACAATAACAACAAAGTGTCTATCAATAATAAATGATTACATTATTTCATAAATTTAACATATGGATGATGGTAAATTTCATAAATTTAATAATAAATGATTATATTATCAATAATAAATAAAAAATAATAAAAAATATCAAAGAGATAAGATATATCAAAGATGCTAAATTTAACATAAAGGCCAACATCAACAATAGGATAATTTCACAAATTTTTTCAAGTATTTATACTATATGATTACATTACAAAAATAATTTAAAAAGAACACAAGTGATACAGAAAGATAGTTTGCATGTAATATGAACAAATAGATAAATCAGTGTCATTGGAGGCATCTACGTCGATTGTGCCCCATCTCCTTGCATAATCCACACCATACGATATTTTTGCTCTCCATTGCATTCATATCACTTCAAATCCTCCTCGATTATGGATGCCCCTTTCTATGTCGTCTTATGGATGGATGTAGTAAGAGTTTAGATGTAGTCCACTCAGGCCAATAGTAAGGCTTTTTGGAGGGTAGAAGGTAGGTGCATAGGATTGCTCATAATGTCTAATAGTATAACAGTCATCCACGAATTGCTTTCAGTCCAAGTTCGTACTGGCATATATAGCAAACAAATGAGAGTATGGATAGTGCAGTAACCATCATTTCTGATATGTGCATATATGATCCTTAAGTCGATTGTTTGTGTATAATTAGGTTTGTCAAGGCTATAATATTTGTGTCTCCACTGAATCTCATATAAATCTAGTTGGTTATTATATTTAACCACATCATACTTCTTAGACTTCACCTGATGTTTATTTAACTTATGTATAATTTTATCGATGAACATCCTGCCAGCTTCCCTCCTTCATACTGCTATTGCACGTCTAATACTGAAACACTTTGAGAAGCATTTGAAGGAAAGACGAACATGTGCAATAACTAGCATTGAGTGAGCCCCCTTCAACATCTTATTGAAACTCTTAGATAGATTTGTATTCATTATTCCATACCTACATCCATATATATTATGCGCCAGCGACTATTTACTTAGATCATCAAGTAGATATCTTTTGAGATATTAAAAGCAATTGGACCGCATTTACTCAATATGTTGCATTCTTCGATCAAACTTATAGGGCTGATTTTGTGTTGTAGTTTGATGAAAATAAGTCAAAAATGCCACATCATGGAATCGACCGTTTAAGTTTGCCTTAATATGTCTAAGAAATAATTTATGATATCCATATGGTAATATCCATCCAACAGATTCATCTGAAATAATAGCTAAAATTTTCTTATGTCGATGTGAGACTATGTCGATCCCCATATAGTCACATGTCACGTAACGGTATAAACATTATAAAAACTATGACTAACTACTACAGTTCTCATCTTTACAAATGGCAAATGTTAGAGGATAGATACTCCCATTTCCATCCCTCCCCATGGCTATCATAGTACAGATGCATTGCATCAATACTAATTTGTGGGTAGTAGAACTAGAAGCCCCAAGTCCATAGATTGAATGTCCATAAAACTCGATGGAACACCTCTATGTTCAGCTCTATTGTAGAAATTTTTGCAAAATCTACCACAATCCCCTCGTTGGCATGACAAACTGCTGCTAGTCAAGGACCTAATATATTGTAGGACTTCATTTAATCTTTGAACAACTCGTTAATAATAAATTGTTTAGCTAGCCACGTCTTCCTAGAAGATGCCTCGCACTGTCATGTATCACATATATAAGCCTCGTAAGTTGATATGGATATGTATATCTCAGCTCAAACTGATCCTCTAATGATATCAACAATCATGCATGAATCAAGTTGTGGATAATCTCGCATTACATCTATATTTAAGCATAGGTGTGGCCCTTTATATACCATAATCTCCCATCCTACATCTTGGTCTGACATTATGTGCGAAGATACCAGCTGCAACTATCAGACTATTTACACATGATGCTTCATTTAATCCTATTTGATTTATTGACTTTGAAAGGATGGTGGGTGCAAATGGCGTATTATTTTACAGTGCATTAGATCTATTCTTTCGATCTGAATATCATTTTGCTTTCTTAACTCTTCATTTTCATCAAAGAATGGATGTTCCGACAATGCTCCATAGGATGTGGCCTCATCATCATCAACGGACGCATCAACCAACCCAAATTTAGGAACAAGGGGTGCCTCTTATGGTGAGACATTCTCTTCCGCACTAGATTCTCTACTATCACTATCATCAAACTCTGCATCATCATCTTCATCTTCATCATCAGTAGAATTAGAATCATAGCTAATAGTAGCATCATCTTTGAACAAAGTTGTACCAGTTGTTGTGGTTCCTAATCCTCCAATCCTGGCATGGCATGCATGCGGTTGATTAAGTAGTATAGGGTCATTACATTCATGCTCCACAGGCTCTATAGTAGCTACCACATAACTAGGACTGGCCCCCACATTATCAAATACGGCGTAACTCTCATAATGATATGTAGCCTCTACCTCTATCATGTACTGAGAATTATCACTTATGGATACTGTTGGTCCACTAACCGTACGTACAGGAGTATCTCCATACTCATACCTAGCTTTATTGGCCATTAGAGGTGCATCCAATAGAGATCCCTCCATGCTCGACTATGCAAGTAGGGCAGATATAGGCTAAAACATGCTTACATGTTGTTTACCACCATCTGAAACTCCTACTACTATCGGCTCGATAAAAATTTCAACCGCTATAAAAACTCCTATGATGGGATGCCCAAGATGGTGTACGTAATCCGATTGTCTTCAATAGGTATAGTCAAATACTGTCTAGTAGTATGAATCGAAAATCTACATATTGAGGAAACTCTATATTGATTGGGATTCCATCCAATGATAGTATAGTAGATCTGCATAAGCTCTTGGTATATTATGTTATGGTCCACCATGGACATTCAGATTTTTCCAACATTATAATATGCACCATTAGCATTACGACTAATTCTCCCATCCCAATAGAAGATAACAGTGATAAGTCTTGGATTCATTTTTCAAAAACTATTGTAAGAAGTAATTGCATAAACATATAAAATTTTAAGAGTCTAGATGGAAAATTAGAGTGACAAGTCTTGAACTCATGTGGGTCTAGAAGAAATTTTCTTAAGAAACTTTGCAACTTTTCTAAGTATATGATGAAATAAGAGTCTAAATGAAATAATTTAGGTACTCAAAAAGATTAGAACCAAAGAAACAAAGCTTTCTACCAAAGAAACCAAAGGTTAGATGGAATAATTTAGGTACAGTGACAAGTCTGCAATTATGCCTACTCTTTAAGACTTGCAATTATGCCTACATAGCCAATGGCTCATTTACTAATGAAAAATAGACTAATAAGAAAGCAAACATTAGTTTAAGTAATGAGACTACTATATCTTTTCATGCACAACTGATCATGTGGTTGGTTAACTTACAGAACTTCTTTCCCTTTTAATGCAAATCTTTTAAGTGACTGATGTAATATTTTTGTATCTAAAATCATGTTTCAGAAGGTGATCCTTTCATAAATTGGGTTCAACAAAAATCATAAATAAAGGTTTTGGCGACAACAAGCATTGTCATAAATTCTTCTCTCTTTAAAACATGGAGCAACTAGTTTGGTTTATTTAAGAGCGGAAGGAAGAACACCTGAAGAATGCAATTGTCAAGAATGCATACATATTTAAGAGCATTAAGGTCCTCCAAAAAATTTCTCTAATTACCGAGGACTCTCAGTATTGGTCATGTTACAAGTGTAGGAAAAGGAGGAGGGCAAGGAAGGTTAAAGTTGGATAGAAGAGTGAAAGAAAAGGAAGAGAAAAAATGAGTAAAAGATGGAAGATAAGAGAATAATAGATGATGCATTGATAGTTCAGTAGTACAATTTGCATAATTGAAAGAGAATAATATTGAATCAAGGAGGAGGAGAATAAGTGACTTTGGTTTGGGGTGGTTTATCTTGCTCCGATGGTGGATCGACGTTATGAGAGGGGTTTCGCTAGTTGTAGATCGGAGGATGAGAGGTGCCTCTTTCCAAATAGGATGGTCCTTTACTCAAATCGTCGGCCAGTGAGAGCTAGACTACCGGTGAGAGGCACACGAAGAAGAGAGGTACCCTTCGCTGAAGCGAGAGAAGCCCTTTTCGAAGTGTGGTTATGGGAGTTCGGTTCTCGGTTGTGGCTTAAGTGGTCTCAGAGAGTCGTCCTACCTATGAGTCGCCTTATGGTAGGGTGACTCTCTGAGTCAGCCCACCCACCGCCCAGTTGGCACTAAGAGTGGTGAGTTAGCACAGAAAGTTATCCTATAATAGAGCGACATTGTTTTGAGCAGTATTTTGGTAAATAGTTTGCAAAGAACATTATCTTGGTAAAAAAGTTGCCATATATTTGGTACTGAAATATCGACATTTTCTTACAGAGTTGACTGCATCTGACAAGTGATGCATATTGGTATTAATAATATTGGCATGAATCCATTAATATATCTTAGTTTAAGCTCTTTATATTTATAAAGTTATGGACCTTCCATTTAATGCAAATTATATAGGACTCGTTTGATTCGTGGGAAGAACTATGCTTCCCAAGAAGTTATTCTCAGGAAGTAACTTGCTAGAAATATGATTTTGACATGTTTGGTTGACTATAGAAAAGTGATTTATTACAGAATGACTTATATTTAGTTAAACATCCAAAAAAAATAATATAAAATACATATTATACCCTTAATAGATATACGATCATACCTTTTTACTTATAAATTTTATATAAATAATTATATTATATTTATATTAATATAAATATAATATTAATTTATTATACTAGTATAATACTAATATATATTAATATTTTATTAATATTTTAATATAATAATTTTGTTAATATAAATGTAAATATAATATTCAATATAATATTATATTAATATAAATACTAACATATTAGTATAAATATTATACTAATACTATAAAAATATTATATTAGTAGAAAATATTAAAATAATATTAATATATTATAATATTATAATATCTATATTAATATACATATTATGTTATATTAATATAAATATTAAAAATATATTATTATTTAATATTTTATCTTTATCATCCATTGATATTTTAAAAATTTTAGCTCTGGATCTTTAAAGAATATTTTTGAAAAGAAAAAAAGTCATTACTTTCTATCTTATGGAAAGTCCCAAAATTCACTTCCTCCATGGATTTTTACTTTCCATGAAATATGAAAAGTATCTTTCATAGAAAGAGCTTTTTTCATTCTCTCCTCTTAAAACTCCAACCAAACAATAAACCTCCTCTCCACTTTCTAGGAATTACCTCTTTCTCCTTTCGGTTCCTATAAACCAAACAAGTCCGTAGTTGTGGACCAAGTTGGGTTGTCTATAACAATCTATAAAAACTATCGATCATTAACTTGTGCTATGTATTGATTTTGCCATATCTCCTCATTAGATATCCAGTAATGAAATGTTCTTAATTTAGATTAGGCTAATCATAATTGTTTTATATTCACTCCAAATATACCGTGTATTTGAGAAGCCTTTTAACATGTGATTAAGGAGGAACACTTTTACAAGATAAAAGTGGAAAGCTTAAAAGTTGCAAGTAAATTATAGATTTTTTGCCTTCCTAAATGAATATAGAGTATAACATATTCTTAATTGGAGGAAGCTCAGCAGAATCTTAGGGGATGTTTAATTGGAGAGGGTTAGACTCTAAAATGGGAATGAGAATGAGTTACTCCAATCCAATCATTTGGTTAGGGGGTTCCATTTCTATTTTATTCATAGGAGGAAATGGGAATGTCCTAATCCTCTAATATTCATTCCTTACTTTTCTGTAGTATTCAACTCCTATTCCTATTCCGATTCCAGTTATAAACCAAATACATTAGGGGATTTGGACCTTCCAATTCCTATTTTTATTTCAATCTATTCTGATCTTGATTTCAATCATGAACCAAATGCATGTTTATATTCTATTCTTTGTGGCAGATTATGGTCTTTGAAGTTTAGAAGAAAAATGAAATATTCTATTCTTTATAAATTCCATGCTCTCATGGATTTGTTATTTTGAGTATCAACAAATTTGGTCTTTTACAGTTTTGAGAAACGTGTTTGGGGATTCTCAAGGGATTGTGGTTTTTAGTCAAAGTTTTTATTATTTTCATAATTATTGGGGATAAATCCTGTTTTCACTAAAGTCCAGTCTGATGCTTGGCCTAACATAACCGGCAATCATGGAAGAGCATCGATCGAGAATTCTCCTTCAACGGTCGAACTTCTTTCGGACTTCTTCCTCAGTTGAACTCCTACAGGAGCCGAACTTCTTTCGGATCTTTTCTTCAGTCGGATTTCTATAAGAGCCGAACTCCTTTCGGATCTCTCATTCAATCGAATTTCTATAGAAGCCGAACTCTTCCTTCAGTCAAGTTTCTATAGGAGTCAAACTCTTTCTGGATCTCTCCTTCAGATGGATGCCTACAGGAGTCGAACTTTTTTCAAATTTTTTCTTCGGTCGGACTCCTTCAGAAGTCGAACTTCTTCCAGACTGCTCCTTCAGTCAAGTTACTACAGGAGCTGAACGTCTTCCGAACTCCTTCTTTAGTCAAATTTTTACAGGAGCCCAACTTCTTTCGGATCTCTTCTTTAGTCAGATTTCTACAGAAGCCAAACTTCTTTCGGACTTTTCCTTCAGTCAAGTTTCTACAGAAGTCGAACTCCTTTCGGATCTCTCCTTCAGTCGGATTTCTATAGGAGCCAAACTCCTTTCGGACTCCTCCTTCAGTCGGATTTCTACAGGAGCCGAACTTCTTTCAAACTCCTCCTTTAGTCAAGTTTCTATAGGAGCTAAACTTCTTTCGGATCTCTCCTTCAGACGGATGCCTACAAGAGTCGAACTTCTTTCGGATTTCTCCTTCAGTCAGACTCCTCCAGAAGCCGAACTCCTTCCAGACTTCTCCTTCAGTCGGACTCCTTCAGGAGCCAAATTCTTTTCAGATTTTTTCTTCAGTCGGACTTCTTCAGGAGCCGAACTCATTCCAAACTTCTCCTTCAGTTAAACTTCTACAGGAGCCAAACTCCTTCCAAACCTCTCCTTCAGTCGGACTCCTCTAGGAGCCGAACTTCTTCCGAATTTTTTCTTCAGTCAAGTTCCTCCAGGAGCCGAACTCCTTCTGAATTTTTCTTTAGTCGGATTTGTACAGAAGCTAAACTCCTTCCAGACTCCTCCTTCATTCGAACTCCTTCAGGAGCCAAACTCCTTTTGGATCTCTCCTTCAGTCGAATTTCTTCAGGAGCTGAACTCCTTCCGAATCTCTCTTTCAGTTGAATTTCTACAGGAGTCGAACTTCTTCCGGACTCCTCCTTCAGCTAGCATCCCTTCTAGGTAATCTCCTCTAGTCGTATCCTCCTTAGAAGTTCGAACTTCTCTAGAATTGATGTATGTCAAAGCTCTTCATCGACCAACGCCTGCTTCCTCTGAACTTTGATTATTGAATCTTAATGAACGATCACTATCAGTCTGACGACACCTCTTCCTCTCTGTACCGAACCCTATATGGTTCCGAGTGGCTCAATATCGGACAGCTACGACTGTCGCCATCAGTCTGCTATAGGCGGCGCCCCCTCCATGACAGACTCTACCAGGCCTTGAGCGGTCCGCTACCAGACGGCTGTAGCTGTCACTATCAATCCGCTACAAGCTCCGTCTATAAAAAGAGATCCTTCAGATATATTTTTTCTAAGCTCTCTTCTCCTTTTCAAAATTCTGTCGGACTCTATTTTGAGCACTCCATTTCTGTTGGCCAGAAGAGCTGACTTGATTATCAGAGGGTCCTGCCGGAGCCACTATCATCGACTCTGGATGAAACTTTATTTTGCAGGTCATCGACGGTGACCTCATCTTCCTCGGCTTCAGCTCGATTCAACGTTAACCAAATTCTGCAACAACAATAATAATAGTGGTGCTTTGTCAATTGGTTTTCTCTACTTTTAGAAGGCTCAAACTCCACTGATGGTGAAGATTTTGCAGCTAGGGAAAAGCTTATTAACTGCTAAAATTTGGTTAAGAGGAAGTGGGCATTTCTAGCTAATGGTGTTTTGTGTCATCAATCTCAAAATACATGCTTCCACCTATTCTGTTAATTTTCATTTACCAAGCAGATTCTCATACATTTCAGAGTTCTACAGATCAATGGTTGCCCAGCATCCTTGGTATCTTAATGGTCTTCTTGGAGAAACAAAAGAATTTCTATGAGCCTTGGAGCTGGATTGGATTTGACTCCTATAGCTGAGAGAAAGAAACAGAAGGATTTTCTAACAATGTTTCACTTACCCTATTTTTTAGATGAGATAATGAGAGGAAGGATGAAATTAGAAAAATGAATGGCCTCTACCTTTCATTTGATTCAAAAAAAATTCTTACAAAGGACGGATGAAGAAGGAGGCATTGTCCATCTATCCAAACCCACCAATTTGCATCCTCCAAAACTATGAGGATATAAAGAACGATGGATAGTACATATAAGCAACGGATTTCTATAATAAAAAAATTATTTCTTATTAACTTTATAAGACTTCTTCAACTTTTTTATTCATTATATATATATATATCCTATACTATTAATTTTATTACTAATTATTTTAGTTTTAGTACATAATTTTTATAATTATAAGTAAGCAATTAGAATTATCTTCTATTTTTTTATTAGCATTCACTATTTTTTAGTTAACTATTTATATAAAGTTAATTAGATATTTAAACTATATCATAAATGAATTAGTTATTTATATAATAAATATATGAATAAATTTATTCATATATCATTAATTTGTAAAATTATGTATTAAACTAAATAAAATTAAAATTAAATATTGACATAATTTTTATAAAAATTATAAATATATATATTGCTCTACATCTTTAATATAAATAAGTATTATAAATTGATAATAATAATATTTTTTTATTTAAGAATAGTTTAGTAAAAATATTTTTCAAATATTACCATCATTTTTTAATTTTTTTAAAATATTAAATAGAGAAAGAAATCGTTTCCATCCATTCTTTCATGTTTTATCAAATAGAAGTGAATGAATGGAAGATTCATCCATTTTCTTCCTCCGTTCTTTTTTTCAATTCATCTTTCATGCAAAATAGAGGTTAACGCTGTCATATAGAATGTAATGAGCTATTGGATTGAATGGGATAGTTTAGCAAGTCCTAAATCTTTATCGACATTGTCTAATGCAAGAAATATGTATTTGCTGCAATCTGATGGATATATTCATTTAATTCTAATGGCTATATCCCATCTCTCCCTAGGCAAAATAAAAAAGAACAAGCTCTCCAAATTCCATCATCCAGCGTAGTTGCATGCGCACCAATTTCCCCGTTTAATTTTCGTCAAGTTGGTCGAGCAATGATGTGGTCTCACCTACTGAAAACCTTTTCCCAAAATTTTCGTGGAACGTTTCCAACATAGGAGAACTTTCACGCTCTCTCCTGGAAAATTTATTAACCAAGCAAGCGATGTCGGGAGCTATAGGTTGGTGCTCATCAAATTGAGCGTCTAGGTCTGGATAATATTCAATTGATCCAAGAGGGGTTAAAAGTAAGAATGAAACTAGATTGGATAACATCTATGTAAATATATTTATATATTCAAATTTATTTAGATACGAATATAAATTTGAGCATCCAACCAATATCTATATATGTATCTATATTGATTGAAGAAAAATAAATATGGATATAGATATATAATTATTCAATATCTGATCAATATCTAATTCAATTTATGATCTTATATAATTTTATGTAGTATCATGAACTTTCAAGAAAAATAAATAGCCATATAAAGATATTGGTACTTTGATTTATCTTCCATTTAGTAATTTTTAACTTTATGATAATAAAATTTAATTACCATAATTATATTCATACTTATATCCATAATTCTAGTAAAGTTGAAAATGGGTCAAGCCACCTTCCTACTAGAGCCCGAGCAAATTTTTTGAGGCTTTAGGCCATGTTTAGTCTCTAAATATTTTGAAAATTCTCGACCCAAGCCTGGCTTGAAATCAGCTGAGTCTCTTCTAGCTTCTTATTCTACTCGTTGAGCTATCTCAAGGGTTTTTTAAGTGGACAAGCAGGAGCCTTCCATGATGGGGGAGGTGGAGCTATTGATGGCGATGTTGGAGCAGGGGAAGTTCTTTGTCAGTAGAAAATTGTTGGAGATGAGGAAGGAGGCACTTGCAGAGGACTTCAAGAAGTACGAGGAGGTAAAGAAGGTATCGAGGTGGAGGTCATATAGGATAGGATCATAGCAACACAAATTCTTTTTGGCACTCCCATCTGAACTCTAAAATCTTTGCATCCCCTATTTCCCTTTCCTCGAGTCCTATCCCCATCCTCCGAACTCCCCTCTCCAGGGCTTCTCCAATCTTTAGGGGTTTTAGGTGGTCAAGGAGGGGCTTTTGGTGATAGAGAAGGTGGATCTATCACCATCTGTATTGCCACCGACATCATAGTAAGAAAATCTCTTCATTGATGGAATCTCATCAAAGATGGGAGAAGAGATGCTCGAATTCCATGCCAGACTACGTGAGGGCTCTATATCTAAGTCCAAACATGGTCTAAAATATTTTGGACCTAACATGTTGCTTGACCCACGGTCGGCTAGTTAAATAGGCTTCAAATTGGCTTGAGCTCACTTCTAATCCTAACTTCATATAATTTATATCTATATATTTATTTAAAATAAATATAAATATAAATTTTTAGATCGTATTCATCTAATAAAATAGATATAAATATGCATACCCTGGTATCCATTGCTCATCCGATTGCTTTAGTTGAAAGTCAGGTCGTGAAAATAGCATATGTTCACCATGCCATTATATGTCTTGACTCAACTGGTCAAAGAAATCTTTGGGTATTGTTGCGACATGGTTAATATCATCCTACCAAATCATCCAAGTTTCTATGACGCATGTCCTTACATCGGTCCCTCCATCCCATTCTTTTTTCAAGATTTGTTTTTAAATATTTTTTTAATATTTATTTCTAAAATTATTCTATATTTTAATTTATTTTCTAAAATATACTTGGGCTGATGGGAACGAGACAGCGAAACATAAGATTTTATGATTGAAATCGCAAGTTCAACATGCGATTTCAGGTTGATATGCCACACCTCACTTGATATTTTTAAATTTAAATTAAGAAATAAAATTATATGTTAGAAATATAATTTTTAGATGGAATCGCATGTTGCACATGCAGTTTTTTTTATCCTTTAATTTTTTTTAAATTTTGCTCTTTTTGTACCTAGAGATGCTGATGAAGAAGATGTCGATGGAGGATGAAATGACAAAGATGGGGGATGGAGAAGGACCATGGGATGTGGGTTCACCGAGGTCGAGAGGTGAGGGGGAGGGGGAGGGGGTGGGGTGATGGTGGTTGTGTGGAGCCATAGGATACCGATTCACCGGGATTAGGAGGAAAGGGATGGTGGTGAGACGGAGATGTAGGGGGCATAGGTGGTCGTCGGTGCTTGTGCAGAGCCATTGGAGCTCGGGTTTGCTGGGGTCGGAGGAGGAAAGGGGAGGAGATGATGGCGGTACAAGGTCGTGGAGGATGCAAAGGGCAATTATGCAGGATGTGGGAGGCACCCAAGATTAAGGAGGGGAGGGGGTTTGATGGTCGCATGGAGCTAGGTGCAGCGAGGACGGTAGGTGCGGCACAGATGACAGTGGGGTGGGATAGGGCCGCGGCCCGACGAATCGTAGGGGATGCTGAAAGAAGGAAAGGAAAGAAAAAAAATAAAAAAAATATTTTAGAGAAGAAAAGAAAAAATATTATTTTTATTATTAATAATAATTTAAATAATAAAATATTATTATTTTATTATTAATAATATTATTATTTTTTATTAATAGTAAAATATTATTGTTTGATTTATAATAAAATATTATTTTATTAGTTGGGGGAGGGAAGGAAAAAAAGAAAAAAAAATATTTGGAGAGGGAGAGGAAAAAGAAAAAAATATTTTTATTAATAATTTTAAAATACTATTCTTATAATAACATGTTATTTTAAAAAAATATTTTTTAAAAAAATAATAGTAAAATATTATTTTTAAAAATATTATTTTTAAATAATATATTATTATTAATAAAATAATAAAAAATTATTATTATTTAAGTTATTATTATTAATAAAATAATAATATATTTTTTCTTTCCTTCGTCTCTCTTGGCCCTGATGAATCCATGCCCTTTCGTCCTCCACTCATGCCCCTCCATCCTCTGTCTGTGCTCGTGCCAACTGTTAGCGCTCCCTTGCTCGCTCGGCTTCGCCATCCACTTTCTTACTTCTCCACGGTGCCCTCGCCACCATCAACTTAACCGAGGGAGATAGAAAAGCCCGCAGATTCTCTGCTTACATATTATCCCTTTTATAAAATATTTTATCTTTTAAAAATATTACTTTATTATTATAAAAAATAATACTTTTATATTATTTAAAAAATAATATTTTTTAAAATAATATTTATTATTAGTTTTTGAAATAAAATTTTAAAAAATAATATTTTATTATTAATCAAATAATAATATTTTACTATTAATAAAAAATAATAATATTTTATTATTAATAAGATAATAATATTTTATTAATTAAATTATTATTAATAAAAAATAATATATTTTTTTCTTTCCTCCTCCAAATTTTTTTTTTCATTTTTTTTTCCTTCCCTTCCCTTCCTTCTGCAGCACCCCCTCTGCCCCTGATGATCTGCCAGGCCGCGGCCCCACCCCATCCTATTGTCATCTACACCGCACTTATTGTCCCCGTCACATCTGGCTACAATCAAATTCGGATGGTATCGAAGGACGAGGAGAAGACTGCTTTTATTACTAATCGTGGTCTTTATTGTTACAGGGTCATGCCCTTTGGGCTTAAAAATATAGGCACAACTTATCAACGCTTGGTCAATAAAATCTTCAAGGAGCAGATTGGCTGCAATATGGAGGTTTACATCGACGACATGCTAGTTAAAAGCCGAAAACTGTCAATCATGTCACTGACCTTGAAGAGGCTTTCGATGTGCTCAGGAAATACAAGATGAAGCTGAACCCAACCAAGTGCGCCTTTGGGGAGCCTCAAAAAAATTTTTGGGATTCAGGATCTCGAGATGAGGGATCGAGGCTAACTCGGAGAAAATTCGAGCTATCCAGGTGATGACCGCTCCAAAGTCCATCAAGGAAGTTCAGTGCCTGACCGGGAAGGTGGCGTCTTTGAATCATTTTATCTCTAGATCGACCGAATGCTGCATGCTCTTCTTCTAAATCCTCAGAAAGTCGAAAGATTTTCACTGAACTCAGGAATGCCAAAAGGCGTTCGACGAGCTCAAGAACTACCTCGGCTCGCCCCCTACTAGCCAAATCCAAATTCGGAGAGGAGCTATTTCTCTACCTTGCGGTCTCCTACGGCGCTAGCGGTAGTCCTGGTCAAAGAAGTGAAAGTACAGCGATCAGTTTACTACATAAGTCGGATCCTAAGGGATGCCGAGACTAGATATACAAAGTTGGAAAAATCGACTTATGCTCTTCTAATTGTAGCAAGAAGACTTCAACCTTACTTCTAGGGACATGTTATAACGCTCCTCACTGACTAGCTGATCAGAGCAATCCTTTATCAAACTGATGCTTCTGAAAGAATTGCAAAATGGGCCATTGAATTAACGAAATTCGACATCAACTACCGACCTTGGCTAGCAATCAAGGCTCAGGCACTGGCCGACTTCATAGTTAAATGCACCATTCTAGATGAAGCCGAGCTTAAACAGAACGGGATCGGCATCCTGTGGTTGCAACTGAGCCTCCATGATGAAAGCGTCGACCTTCTCAAAGGTTTTTGGGCCCTATACGTGGATGGTTCGTTCAACTCCGCTGAAGTAGGTGCGGGATTAGTTTTAGTCAACCCCGAGGGAGTCGTCGCCAAGTACGTGCTACGCTTCGAATTTCCTACAACTAATAATGGGGCTGAATATGAAGCGTTGATTGTTGGGTTAAAAATAGCAAAAGAATTAAAAGTAGATCGGCTTTAAGTCTACAGTGATTTTCAATCAGTGGTCGGTCAAGTTAGTGACATCTATGAAGCACGAAAGGAAAGTATGATGAAATACCTTGAGAAAGTAAAGGATTTGACTCCGACCTTCGGTAGTTTTGGCATTCGACAGATTTCGAGAGTAAAAAATACGAGAGCTGACCTCCTCTTTAAATTGGGCACTTCAGTCCCAGCCAAACTGTCCAAAGAGGTATTTTTTGAAACTCCAAAATGCCCAAGCTCGGAGGAATCACAGATCGTTATGCAGATAAAGCTTGAGCCGAGTTGGATTGACCCGTTAGTTGCTTATCTCAAAGAGAGTTCTTCTTCGTGATTCGAAAAAAGCTCGAAAACTCAAGAATCAAGCCTTCCGATACGTTTTGTATGAGGGCAAGTTGTATAAAAAATCATATTCGCTACCACTGTTGAGATGTCTTCGACCTTCAAAGGCCGACTTCGCATTATGGGAAGTGCATGAGGGAATTTGTGGAAGTCATATAGGAGTCAGATCTCTATCACAAAAACTATTTCGGCACGGGTACTATTGGCCGACCTTATGCCACGATTCTATAGAATACGTCAAGAAATGTGACCTCTGTCAGAGAAATGCAAACATACAAAGCCTCTGATCTTACTCCACTAAGTGCACCTTGGCCATTTGCGCAGTAGGGAATGGATATACTTGGCCCTTTCTCAACGGCATCTGGACAACGAAAGTTCCTCCTGGTTGCGATCAACTACTTCATCAAATAGGTCGAAGCCGAACCACTAGCAAAAATTACCGAAGCTAAGATACAAGACTTTGTCTGAAAGTCAATCGTCTATCGGTTTGGTCTGCTTCAAACTCTTATAACAGATAACGGATGACAGTTCGCTGGAATGAGGTTCGTTGAGTTCTGCGAAGATCTAAACATCTCCCATGATTTCACGTCGGTAGTTCATCCACAGGCAAATGGGGAAGCTGAGATGACCAACCTGATTCTGTTGCAAGGCATCAAGACAAGGCTCGATAGAGTAAAGGAGACCTAGGTGGACGAACTTTACCACGTCCTCTAGGCGTACCGAACTACTCAAAGGCTACCGACTGGGAAAACATCATTTGTCTTAGTCTTTGGAACGGAGGCAATCATCTCAATCGAGCTTAAACTCCCATCAGCACGGGTCATGGCCTTCAATGAGCAGCTTAACTCACAGGATCTCAGAATCAACCTCGATCTGCTGGAAGAAAAAAGAGAGGAAGCCCAGGTTCGGATGGTGGCCTACAGGCAAAGGGTGGTCCGATACTTTAACTTCAGAGTTAGAGGTAAAATGTTCAGAGTGGGGGACTTAGTGCTTCGACAAGTCACCATCTCTCAATCTCAGAGCCAGAGGAAGCTCATCCTGAATTGGGAAGGCCCATATGAAATAGAGGTCGTCTGACCCGGAACTTATCGCTTGAAGGAGCTCAGAGGAACAACGCTCCCACGATCTTAAAATTCAAAAAATCTGAGAATGTACTACCAATAATTTTTTTTCAATGAAACTCCATTTCAACATTATTGTTTCTTGGTGCAAAAACTATATGATGACAGGAAAGAAATAATAAAAAATGGCCATGTTAACCTCAACAAATCGAAGGTCTCATTCATTTTAGACGAGATGAGGGGAGAGGCCTTGATAACGGTCCTTAAGTGCCCCTACAGTTCGTTAGAAACATGAGGAGAACCTCGTCCTAACGTGAGCAAAATCGAAGGTCTCGTTCATTATAGACAAGATGAGAGAGAGAGACCCTGACAATGATTTTTAAGTGCCCCTACAGCCCGTTAGGAACAAGAGGAGAACCTCGTCCTAACGTAAGCAAAATCGAAGGTCTCGTTCATTTTATACGAGATGAGGGAAGAGGCCCTGACAACGGTCCTTATGTGTTCCTACAGTCCATTAGGAATAGAAAGAGAACCTCATCCTAACATGAGCAAAATCGAAGGCTTCGTTCATTTTAGACGAGATGAGGGGAAAGGCCCTGACAATGGTCCTTATATGCCCCTATAGCTTGTTAGGAACAGGAGAACCTTGTCCTAATCTGAGCAAAATCGAAGGCTTCGTTCATTTTAGACGAGATGAGGTGAAAGACCCTGACAACGGTCCTTATGTGCCCCTACAGTTCATTAGGAATAGGAGGAGAACCTCGTTCTAACGTGAGCAAAAGTTGAAGATCTCATTCATTTTAGACGAGGTGAGAGGAGAGATCCCGACAAGATCTCCTTCAACTTTAACAGGAGATAAGATCTCTTTCAACCTCGACTGGAAATAAAATCTTCTTCGAGCTTTAACTTCAACAGGAGATAAGATCTCCTTCAACCTCGGTTGGAGATAAGATCTTTCCCGAGCTTCAACTTCAACAGGAGATAAGATCTTCTTCAACTTCAGCTGGAGATAAGATCTTCCCCGAGCTTCAATCTCAACGGGTGCAGAGTCCGAAAAAAAACTTCGGCAGCCATCTTTTTTGTACTTTCTTTCTTCGAATTTCGAACTTGGGAGTGGGGGGACTATTGTTGGGGATAAATCTCGCTCCCATCGAAGTCCAGTCCGATGCTTAGCTTAATGCAACTGGTAATCATGGAAGAGCTTCGATCGAAAATTCTTCCTCTAATGATCGAACTCCTTTCGGACTTCTCCTTCAGTCGGATTCCTATAGGAGCCGAACTGCTTTCGGACCTCTCCTTCAGTCAAATTCCTTCAGAGGCCGAACTCCTTTCGGACCTCTCCTTCAGTCGGATTCCTTCAGGGATCGAACTTCTTCCGGACCTTTCCTTCAGTCGGATTCCTATAGGAGTCAAATTTCTTCCGAACTTCTCCTTCAGTCGGATTCCTCTAGGAGCCAAGTTTCTTCCAGACTTCTTCTTCAGTTGAATTTCTATAGGAGCCGAACTTCTTCCGAACTTCTCCTTCAGTTGGATTCTTCCAGAAGTCGAACTCCTTCCGGACCTCTCCTTCAGTTGGATTTCTACAGAAGTCGAACTCCTTCCGGACTTCTCTTTCAGTCGGATTCCTCTAAGAGCCGAACTCCTTCCAGATCCCTCCTTTAGTCGGATTCCTACAGGAGCCGAACTTCTTCTGGATCCCTTCTTCAATTGGATTCCTAAAGGAGCCGAACTCCTTCCGAATCTCTCCTTCAGTCGGATTTCTACAGGAGTCGAACTCCTTTCGGACTTCTCCTTCAGTCAAACTTCATTTGGATTCCTCCAGCGGATTACTTCCATATTTTAATTTGTATTCCTCCTAGATGATCCTCTCTAGTCGTATTTCTTTTAGGAGTCTGAACTCCTCTGAAATTGATATATGTCAAAGTTCTTCACCAACCAACGCCTGATTCCTCCGGACTTTGACTATTAAATCTCAACAAACAGGCGATTCTACTACCGGACGGTTTCGATTATCATTTATCAGGACGGTTACGACTGTCATTTATCAATCTGCTACAGGCGACCCCACTACCGAACGGTTACGACTGTCATTTATCGGTCTACTACAGGGGACCCCACTATCGGACGGTTATGACTGGTTCCATGTATAAAAAGGGATTCTCCAGATACATTTTCTCTAGGGTTCTCTTCTCCTTTCCAAAATTTTGCTCAATTTCTGCTTGAGCACTCTATTTCTGTTGGTCAGAAGAGCTGATTTGATCGTCGGAGGGTCCTACCGGAGCCACCACCACCGACTTCGGACAGAACTTTATTTTGCAGGTCACCGACAGCGACCTCTTCTTCTCCAACTTCAACTCGATCCGGCGTCCACCAGATTCTGCACCAACATCTTATAAATAATTTATAATCTATATTATACATAAAATATATTTTTAATTATTTTAATTATTTTTAATATATAAAATAAATATTAATAGATTAATGAAATAATTTTTTTTAAAAAAATTTATCCTGTGCGTTGCACGGGGGTATAAACTAGTTCATGAGAGTTGATGCTTAATATCATACTATTTATGGACTAATACTCTAATTCTGCCGCCCAATATGGTATGTGAAAAAGTTTTGAAAACTAGCTTCAGAACTTGTGATTTTTTATGCCATCATTATAATATTTAAATAATATTTAGAATAATAATAGTGATAATCATAATAATAGAATATTAATTTTTGGAAAGAGATAATACCACATCGGAATCCAGCTAATGAAGAATTTAATTACCGAGCTACGGCAGTCATTTGTGTATAGCAACACAAAAATATAAAGATGTCAAATTGGCCGGTTCAACCCAACCTGGCCCAGCCCACAAGAGCCTAAAATTTGATGGGTTGCATCGGCTTAAGCTCAGCTAAAATATAGGACAGCATATAACTCGCCCAGTCCAGCCCTTCCCTTTAAGGGCCATGGGTTGGGTCGGGCCAGCCCATGAAAATCTAAAAAAAATATATAACCTTGTGATTGGACTTAGAGGTGGCGGCACCGACGATGAGGAGGGAGAGGAGGTGAGGTGGAGATCGGGCGTGGGAGGACATCACCGTGGCCAGATTTGAGAGCCTGAAGCTTGAAGGGGGCGTGAGATGAGATCGAGAGCTAGAGAGGGATCCTAAGGGATTAAGATGGTGCCGGCGATGAGGAGGGGAGGCAGAGATCGGGCATGGGAGGGCATCACTGCGGTCGAATCTAAGAGCTTAGAGCTTGGAGGGGGCATGAGGTGAGATCGAGAGCTCGAGAGAGAAAGAGATTAAGGTGGCGCCGGCAATGAGGAGGCAAGAGGGGGAGGAGGGGGGGTGGAGATCGGGCGTGGGAGGGCATCAACACGACCGGATTTGAGAGCCCGAAGCTTGGAGGGGACGTGAGACAAGACCGAGAGTGAGTGAGACCCCAAAGAATTAAGAGATTGTGGACTCATGGTGGACCTGATGGTTTTGTTTTCATTGGCCCAATCGGGCTAGCCCAGCCCAATGGGCTGAGATGGGGTGGGCCAAAAGCCCGATTATTATTTATACTAGTAATATGACAGCCCAGCCCATTTTATTTGCAGGATTGGATCAGGCCGGTCCTGTGGGCCTAGTCTATTTTGACACCCCTCTGCAAAAGTAAATACCTCCACCTTTAGTGGCATTTACGCTCCTTCCCCCTCCCCAAAGATAAAACCCGAATCCACTATGCCATTCCCTCCCTGCCATCTCCTATGCCTTTGACCACCCATCACCCCCCTTTCCACCCCGCTCCGAGAGAGAGAAGGAGAGCTTGGGAACCAACCAAACCCTAACTCTAATCCCTTCCATCAAACCCTAGTCCGCTCGTAACCCCTTTGATTCTCCTTTTCCAATCTCGATCCGGTGATCTCTTCCACAAAAAGGGCCTCTTCTGTATGATCTCGAGCCTCCCCTCGATCCCTCTGTGCTCTCCTCTAGCCTCGGTGCATTCGATCTTGTTCCTTTTCCTCAAGATTGCAGCCATGGTGATTCGCATCAGTGTCGCCTATTTCACCTACCTGGCCCAATCTCTTGCTGCCTCCGCCAGCCTCCGCTGTGGCAACTGCCTTCTAGGTCTATGTATCCAACTTTTGATCCCTTCTAGGTCTATGCATTCGACTTTTGATGTTGGAGACAGGATTCTAGCGGAGAAGATAATGAATTTTTTCAATATTATGCTGATTCAACTGGTAGATTGTCATTGCTTGTTTACATAATTATGGTTCAAGTTTGATTGCATGATTCTGGTTGTACAGTGTGCTGTTAATAGCTACAATTAGGAAATAACAACTAAATTCTATGGAAATTATGTGTGGGATAAAGTAAATCAAACTCTCAGTGAGGGGAATTTTGTGTAATTAGGAATATATAAGTTTGTGGTTATTGAATAACCTTGAAAAATGATTGAGGAATCACTTATATCAATTAATTAGAAATAAGACAAGTCACTAAACTCTACAAGAGCTTTATATATTTTAGCCCGCTATATGTAGATATTATGTGCACAAACCCTTGTATTTGTGTTGATGCTGTTTATTGGTGACAAATTTTGTATTCTGAAATCTGTGTTGATTTATTTTTTGCTTATTGTTAAAATTGCAAGTCTTCTATGTATTCAGAGAGCCAAAAGTCATGGACATTGTGTTGTGATATCAACTCGCTCTGATATCACTTATTGAGAATCTAATACCAGATATTGCGGTAGAAAGAAAGAATAAAATAAAATTAGAACAATCAAGTACGTGGATCAGCTTAAAGGCTCACCTCTAAGGGGTATGCAAAGTTTCACTATGAAAAGGAATAGATACAAAAGGAGATCACCTACTCTCAACTCATTGTACACTATCTTCTTTGAACTAGAAACTATCCTTATAAAAGCTCTCTTAGAATTCCTAAAGAGACCCTCACCAGCTACAAGATGCTTTACCCTCATGACCTCCGCGCTGGATGCGATGCACCTGTTGCTACTCGATCTCTCGTGGGCTGCACATACTCGACGCTCTGCCAAGCTTCTCTTGGCGGCTGCCAGAGCCTCTCTATGTGCCACACCTTGCCACACCTCTCCACAACATCAGTCTTTAAATAGGCTTGAGAATCCTTTTCTCAGTAGTTCATAGGAGTCCTAACATGACTCTATTTTCTAATATGAGTCGAACAAGATCTTGATGAAGTTTGGAGTATCTCCCAGCCTTCAGATCATGATCGCAGCCCTTCATGGCCGCTGGATTCTATGGTTCACGCGCAACTACCGTAGATCCCTTGGATTAATCACAATTCGAGTCCAAACAGAGAATTCCATCATGTTCTATTCACTTTCATTGAGTCGATTCTGTTAGAGGTTGAGCTGGCTCGACTGCATCTCTCTTGAGCACCTGCTTTCTGGCTGCCTGAGAGGGCTGGTTTGATTGCGGTATGAGCCAGCTCGTGAGTCAAGTCGGCTCAATCTCAATCCGAGCCGGCTCGACCCATATTCGGGCCAACCTGATTATATGCTGATACTGATTCTCCTTTACTATGGGTCAAATTTGAAGCGTAAAATTCTAACAATTTCTTTTTCAACTTGACATTTGGCCTCCTGATTTTGAGAGCTTTTGGATCCTCTCGTCTTCATGCCTTGGGGCAATCGCCTGCTATCTCATGGATGGCCAAATGTGGGAGTCGAGCCAGGCCGCTCGATCCCACCTCTGTCAATGGCTGTGAACCTTCCGACCTGAGATCTATTCAGAGTAGCCACCTGCGGCAATATGAACTTTACCTTGCGACATCGCATGTCGTTCTTTCGAGTCTCCCATCTCGTGCCCGATCCATCTCCACCTGGAGCTCTAATTTGTACCGAGCTTTCTTTCATGAGGTAATGTCCTCCATACTTTCTTTCTCTAATTATCATTCTACTACCGTGTATGACCTTCAAGATTTCTCCATCAGCTTTTCATCTGAAGTCGGTCGAATCCAGTCTACTTAGTGAGATTAGATTCTTCTTAAAGTTGGGTATGTATCGGACTTCATCCAACTTCTTTACTGTTCCATCATGAAGCTTCATGCTGATCGTTCTGTTATTCTTGATCTCATAGCTCGATTCATCTAGTAGGAACACAGTATCCTTACTGGTCTTCAGGGAGTCATATCTTCTCTCTGCAATATACATGATGGGAATAAGAAGAATTCATAATCCACTGAGAGAAAGAAGTAGATATCTTATCAGTAATCAGAAGGACATCATCACTACCTTCTGTATCGCTACTAGCCATCGCCACAGTAGCCCTTGTTCGATCCTTGAGTTGTGGGCAATCCTTGACTCGATGTCCCAACTCGTCGCACTAGTAGCACCTGATCTTGCTCTGGTCTCTCGTCTTGGATCTAAATCGTCCTCCTCGCGATCCTCTGCCGTTGTTTTCTGCCGTCTGCTTCAAAATCTGCTAAAGCTGAGCTATCGCCATCTGAGCTCGAAGCTGAGTTCTTTCTTCTGAGAATCTCGTTTTGGAGAATTGTGCTAGTGATCTTGTCCATCTTGATGGTGTTCTTTTCCATTAGAAAAGCAGTCACTAAGGATTCATATGAAGGAAGAAGCGATTCTAGCAAGACCAACGCCTTGGTCTTATTAACTTTTTCATCAATGCTGAGAAGGTCGGTGAGAATCTTCTGAAAGTTGGATAGATGCTCATGCACAGTCTGACTTTCGTCCATCCGCAATTGATAAAACTGCCTCCAAAGGAATAGCGTGTTTGTAAGCGACTTTGCCATGTACAACTTCTCGAGCTTCGACTACAGCACCGTTGAAAAAGTCTCGTCAAGTACATGGATCACGACATCATCTGCTAGATACAAGTGGATGGTACTCACCGTCTGCATCTGGATTTGCTTTTAATCCTTCACCTCCATGGTGGTTGGCATCTCCTCGTATAAGAGAGCGTCGATCAACCCATGTTGGATGAGGAGATCCTTTATCCTTACTTGCTACAAGAAGAAATTATCCTTCCCATCAAACCTATTGATCTTCATCTTGATTGTGCTTATCTTTTTCATATTCTTCAATCTCTATCACCACTGCTGCAATTCGTGCTCTGGTATCGTCTGGCTTTGATACCAATTATTATGATATCAACTTACTCTGATTCCACTTGTTGAGGATCTAGTACTAGATTATTGCGGTAGAAAGAAAAAAATTAGAATAATCAAGTACGTGGATCAATCTAAAAGCTCGCCTCTATGGGGTATGCAAAGCTTCACTATGGAAAAAGAATAGATACAAGAGGAGATTGCTCACTTTCAACTTGCTGTACGCTATCCTCTTTCAACTAGAAGCTACCTTCATAAAAACTCTCTCGGAATCCTCAAGGAGACCTTCAGTAGCTACAAGATGCTCCACCCTCACGGCCTTCGCGATGGATGTTATGCAACTGTTGCTACTCTTTCGCAGGCCGTACGTACTCGACGCTCTGCCAAGCTCCTCTTGGCGGCTACCAGAGTCTCTCTGCATGCCACACCTTGCCACACACTTCTCCACAACGTCATAGTCTTTAAATAGGCTTAAGAATCCTCTTCTCAGAAGTTTATTGGAGTCCTAATGGGACTCTATTTCCTAATATGGGTCGAATAAGATCTTGATGAAGTCTGGAGTATCTTCCAGCCTTCAGATCGTGACCGTAGCCCTCTGTGGCTACTGAATTCTATGGTCCATGCGCAACTCCCGTAGCCCTCTTGGATTAATCACAATCTGAGTTCAAATAGAAAATCTTGTCCTATTTTGTTCACTTCTATCGAGCTGGCTCGATTGCGTCTCGCTCGAACACGTGCTTTCTGACTGCTTGAGAGGGTTGACTCGATTGCGATCCAAGCCGGCTCGATCTCAGCCCAAGTTGATTTGACTCGTATTCGAGTCAGCCCGACTGTGTGTTGATACTGATTTTTCTCTATGGGTCGAATTCGAGGCATCAAATTCTAATACATTGTTATCTTCAAGGCTCCTCCAATCCTTGAGGTATGTTATAGTTATTCAATTGATGCAGCCATTCATGCATCCTATACCTATATGTGTGGTTATAGCTTCGCTAGAAATTTCTTTTTTGTAGGAAATTGGATACGGTTCAAATGACATGACGTCTTCATCAAAAGGATTGTGGCTAAGGCAGGGGATTATGTTGAAGTAAGTTTCCACTATTGGTGCAGGCCCTTCCTTTCATTTGCATATGTTTCGTCTAAATTGACATTCCATGATCAAATGATAAGCTGATAATGTATGCATTTTTATTCATGATAGGTGCACGATGGTAAATTATTGGTGAATGGTATTGTCCAAGATGAAGAATTTATACTGGAGCCTCTTGACTATGAAATGGATCTAATGGTACGACATCTTTATCGTACTCCTCTTTTTGGATGTATTTGGAACCAATAGATGTACGTCTTACATTGGATATATCCTAGAGATGATGTCATATAAATCTCCCAGTTTAAAAGTTTCGTCATGAATTTCACTTGCAATACTTAAAATGAAAGATCTTTGTTCCAAAATATGTTTGGAGTTTACTTTTTATTCTATTTTATTTGGTTGATTTGTGCTCCTAACTGGCTGCTGTTGCTTATGTAGCTTGTACCTGAAGGTTATGTCTTTGTGCTGGGTGACAATCGCAATAACAGCTTTGACTCTCATAACTGGTTAGTCCTGAAACCCAAAATAAAAGCTGTTCATTTTCCAAAGTGTTGATCCTAAAGTTGGAACAACTGAGATCTGCAACATACCTGCTTAGTATGGTACGGTCGATACGGTATGTTATACATTCTGTACTGACGAAGGTTTTCAACACTTTTTTCACATCCAACCGTTGTACCACCTGAATGTTTCACTCACTTCGGACCGGTATGGACCGGTTGGGCCTATGTATCGTATTGATACTTTATCGGTACAGTATGGTATGGTCAGTATGGGGTGGTGTGTGGCAGATTTTTGGAGCAGTTAAGGCTAATATTTTCGTGTTTGATCATTATTTCATTGCTCATGCTAATATATTTTCTATCTGATCATTATTTAATTGTTATTTCAGGGGTCCGCTTCCTGTCAAAAATATTCTTGGAAGGTCAGTATTTCGATATTGGCCGCCATCAAAAATATCGGACACTATTTATGAACCAAATGCAATGCAAAATGTGCGGGAGTTTCTTGACGCGTCCTCTTTCGCTTGAAGAACAAGATGCTGACCAGTAAGGTGGATTTTCGAGACTCCTGCTCAGAACTTTCTTTTATTTTGTTTTTGTGTTGTTGTTTATCCCTGGAAAGTTCCTGTTTGTAAGAAACTCTTGATTTTTGTTTTGCCTGCCTGCCCTATGGGCAGTGGTGCGCTTAAGCATCTCTCATCATTGTCATTTGGAACACATCTCGTGTCAGTTGTGGCCAATGAAGGAGCAGTGCATTTTTTTTTTTTATTAATCCCGAAATTTCACGTTGCAGGATGATTCTGATGGTTACCTAACATGTTAATATTGCTAGACATTCTACTTCCAGCTTGGGTTGTTTCTCTCAATGTTTTGTGCACCCTTGCACTTTCTCTTGCCTTGAGATGGCTTAAATTTGAGTTCAAAATTTTGAAATAAACATTTTACAATCAATTAATAGAAAATTTATGTCCCCCCCGCCCCCCCAAATAAATTTTCAAATACATAATCTTGTTTGCTGCAATAAACTATTTTATTCATGTAAATATAAAAGAATAAAAGAAAACTGCTATTCTAAATATTTAGTAGTTTTAGTGGTGATGGAGGTGACATTGGTAGTTGTTGCTATTAGAGTTGGTGGTGGTTGTGGTGGTGGTGATGATGATAGCATTGTGGAAAGGATATTGAGGAGGTAGGAGGGTTCTACTAAAAAAAACTTGCACTATGAAAATAAGGTGAAATAAGAATTTCTTGCTTCAAGTAAGCACTAAGTAGAAAGGAGACTGAAGTTTGTACGAATGATTTTTCTTAATAATTTAAAAGTTTAGAGCATGGTGATGAATCAATTTTACATAACTAACCAATATTGTTAAGATTGAGATCGGATCACAAACTGTAAAGGGGATTAGATCAGATTGGATCGTGAATTGAACCATAGATTGTAACTTTTTTTTGAATTCTTTCAAGAATTTCTAAATATAAAAGAAATGCGTGAATTAAAATAGGAGTCGAAGCGGAGAATTCTTGTTTTCACCAATTTAGGACTATATAATATTTCAAACAAAATGACAATTGTATTTGGAGTGCCATGCTCCTAAAAGTGCCATGCCACTTCCTCTAGTTTGTCAAGATACCTAATGGAGTATATAACACCACATCCCCTTCCCCCCATCCCTTCACTTTTAAACCTTTGGTTTCACTATTTCAATTACTTGTCTATAATAATCCCGTTTCCTTTTTGTGACCATCCAGTTTTAATTGTAGATCTTACCACCGTTTCAAGAACTGAAATATCAGTCCTTAACATTTGAAATCATCGAGTGCTAAAATACCTTGGCTTGCATTAAACTGTGCATTGACATTCCAAAAAAAAAGCCATGTCAAGCATCGACACCCCTAGCTAATTTAAAAAGAATAATCCAACTTTAGGGTGTCAGTGACTGTTGTGTCCAAATGTCCAGAAGTATACATTCAAAATTCTGAACGTGGACAAGTCTTCTGTGAAGTCTGATGTTTTGGCAAACTCTCTCATTAATCACAATTGTTTAGCTCATCGGATATATCGTCGCCAACTGCTGCAACCGATCATTTCATCATCTGTGATGAAGGGATTCATGAACTTTGCAATTTGATTAGCAAACCATTTAAAAAATTATCAGCAACTGAAGGTTACATAATTTTGTGGTACTTGGGGAAAGAATATAATTAAGAAGGAGAAATACAGATCTCCATGGAGGGCATCCAAGGAGTAACGGTGTACAATTAAATTTGTCCGATCTGTCTAACAGATGCCCTTGAATGTAATCCAAAGATTATATTTCGTCATCGTTTCCTTGTGAGACCGCTGGTTTTTGCATCTAATTTATCTCCATATCCTCCATATACTCTCTATTATTAGTGCAACTTTCTCCAATCATCACCGTCATGTAGACCGTAGGCCGAACAACATAAATCCATTCTCTTCGTACAAGATATTTGTTACATGATACTTCGATGTGGGCCTGCATCATGAATGGCACGGCACCCACTTGTACCGTGGTTTTCATATAAATTGATTAAAATCAAATCGAATGTTTCTAAGAAGCAAAACAGCAAATGTTCATCCCCACAGATTAGAGGATGGTATTTTGACACACAACGGAGTAGGGTTGTTGGTGTAGGGCGCGGCCCTTACTGCAATACACGGGTAAATCAGAATCCCTATTCCACTCATCATGTCATGCATTACGCTAAACCTTGATGATAGAGTCGGAGCCGTGCACGAACCTCAAACCTCAGCATGTAGCGCTTCTTCTTCACCCAAACCCACCTCTCCTTCTTGACCTTCAAAGAATTCAAAAGCCACCACCACTCCACCCTCTATTGACCAATCCGAGCCAGGAAGACGTCGGCGTCGCAGGTCAGACTACAGATATGAATAAAATTTGAATAAGCAAAAACCGAGCCGCCACGGTTTTTTCATAATAATGTCCGAAATCGTGATGGAACAAGCTTTATTATTAAAAATATGAGTGGTGCGATACTGTAAGTGAAGTGGAGTTACATTGTTCGACGCCATAGTTTCTATGACTAGTTACGGGCTGCATGGAAAGATTTGTCCTATGCAATTAAAATCTTGAAAGCTTCTCACATAGTTTTGGAGAGGGATTTATCGACGGTTATTAAGTGGTTGATTGATTCAACTTCTTCGGCATCTAACGGTCGTCGCTGATGCAAGATTGCTTATGTATCGACGTCCAAGTACAGAGTTTTTAAATAGGACATATTTTTAGAGAAGTCAATTGTGCTACGTCACTGATGGTATCATATGTCACTTCTCATGCAGGATCTACTTTGTGATTTGCTGCTTCTGATTTACCTATTCAATTGTTAGACGTGTTATTTTCGGACTCCTTGTATTTATCCTACGCTAATTTAATAAATACTGGTTTATCCAAAAAAAGAAAAAAAAAAAACCAACAAAGAGAGGCGGAAACGAACGCGAATTATGAGAACAATAGTCCAAATACAACAAGCATTGCTGAGTCGGAGCACGCCAAGAACATCAGGGACAGGAAGGAGGCGTTCGACTTGGTGGTGGAACTGGTGGTTTTCCGATGGTGGAGAGCTGAGGAACTAATGGCCTCGCCACCCTACAGGATTTAGGTTGTGACTTTTCTTTATTTTTCCTTTTTCTTTTTCTTGAAAAATTGTTGGGATGCTGCATGCATGCATTTATCTATGCTTTTCTTTTCCATAAATCGGACAGTGCACAACTTTCTGCATCAAAATTTATCATTTTTAATTAATTCAGATTTTGTAAAAAAATATATATATATAAAAAAATGTATTTCTTATTTGCATCATATCATCTCTGAAATAAGTCGCTCGTTCAAGTTCCTAAACACCAATTAACCACTAGTAATGAGATAAATATTCCTGCTTGCAACCATGCAATGCATGCTTAAGGACGTGCTTTAAATTATCACAATGCAACTATTGGAAATAATTGGATCCATTTCAAAGACTCGGCACGGGTCATATGACCATAGGCGTATATGCAAGCTAATCCACGTCCGTATGCTCATATAATGTGCCTAGCTTTATTCCCCAAACTTGCTTTGATCAATAATTAAACATCAATAAAAGGTAATGCTATACATATCATGTGTCCATTTATTGCATGCGGCAGTCAAGATTGTGTCCAATATGTTGATTTGCACATAAGACTTTGAGCATAATGGTGATGTCAAATTCACAATCTATCATATAATATCAACCCAATCCTTCAATAAGGTCTTCTCAAACTAGACTTGTACCATATGGCTTTGATTGGAAAAGCTTGGAGGAAGATGACGATTTTGTTTCATCTTTATTCTTTGAGATTAAAAGATTTTAAACAACATTGTCTCTTCCATATTTTTTTCTCTTTTGTAGGATGCTGGTGAAAAATATGCCAAAGCTGTGGAAGAGCTAGCTTTTAAGCTATTGTAAGTTATTGCATCGTCTATGGGCTTGCAGACCGAAGGATTGGATTGGTTCTTTCTTTAAAGATCAAAAATGTTTCCTAACCATAGGCTATCACTGATTGGATATAAAAAAAATGTTGGATGTTAGACTGGTAGATCTCATATGTGATCCATACAACAATGGGGTTAGGTCCATGTCGGTGGTTACTTTTGGTGTGGCATGAAAGGTGTAGGGCCTGCTTTAAAGACTGGGCTGCTTGACAGAAGGGCTTAAAATAAGATTACCCCTAAGGCTAGCTCTCCTCTGCATCCAAAATTTAAATGCCAAAGTCTTTATAAACGTCTACTGACGGTAGTTTGTCGCATCGAGAGCCGCCAAATAGAAATTGGAGAGGTAGAAGATTTTTCTAGTCTAGATACATGTACTACGATACATCTCTCTAACAATTATTTAGCACATTTTCTTGTCTATGGTTGCCGGCTATCTTCAAAATTTTATCAATAGCAAATTCTTCTACATGTTTGTATAATTCTCTAGTATTCAATTTCTTGGTCTTGCTATCATAAATTTGTCCATGCAATCCAGCTTTATTCACCTCAACCACTACCCTCCATACCCCTCCATGCACCTCACCATAGGTATTGGCTGGCGCAAGCATGTGGGAACTTCATCTTGCTAAATTTTTCATATAAAAAATATATATCTAATTTTTTAATATTTAACCAAAATAGTATGTGGAGTTTGAAAAGAAGAGCACCAAAGAATGTCGAATCAGCGTCATTGAGTCAAATAGATGGATTGATGGGAGTTGCCATCTAAAATCTCATTGAGATATCAGATTTTCAAAAAGAAAATGTTGAAAATAGACATTATATGCAAAAATTATGCCCTCCAAAGTTCTTAAATCTGACTAAATTGATCCATAAGGTTCCATCGATCATTCTCGATCAAAATTCCCCATCATCCAATAACTTGCTAACTAAATTACTCGGAGAAGTCACCTCTAGTGCAACCTATAAATCAGTACCCTAGTCATATGCTATGCTCTAACATTGAAAATAGACATCCATTTCTTTATTTTCTAGGAAGAATACGATGGACACCAAGGGCATATAGCACATTTGTACCTCCATGATTGTTATTATCTATGGAAAAAGAAAATGCCAAGCTAAACAATTGACTTCTATAAGAAGAATGTTGCAAGGGACCAAGCTTTAAGGTTCTCTCCATTGGCTCAGGATGAACTGGAAGAAGTCCAGCATGCTAATCCAATGGATATTATTCAGCAGGTTGCAAATGGAGGTCAAGCTTCTTCCACGTCGAAGGAGAAGAGGAAGCGATCATTGAAAAATCTCAAGGACCTACTTGTTCTCCTGGATCTAAATCATCACACAGGTGATGGTGTTGGTGGTCGAGGAGCTTGGGAATCAATCCGAAGCAACTGGAGATTCGTCATCCTCGCAGTCGAGAGGATTTGAACCTAGCTAGCAAAAAGGGCAGATGGTGGTCAATTAAGACCTACCGCAGTTGCTTCAAGAACATCTATCTCATCGGGAGGGCTCATCAACCACTGAGCATATATGTGGTAGCATCTTCCCATGTTGGTAATGATTCTTCTTCAGATTTCCTAGATGTCTCTCAGCTAAGGTACATTCTATCACTTCCCAACCTAGGAGGATCAAAATTTTGGAGGGGTTGCCATAAGAAGCGGATCAGAAGCAGGGGTTGGTCTCTCTATCAGTGAAAAAGGTGACGTTGGGTTGGGGGCTAATCCTTCTTGATCTGGATATTAGCTTAGAATTGTTGGGGTGGTCTGAAGCTCCCTTTCGTTAAATATGCAAACAAAATTGGTTAGAGAGACCGTGGACCGGATTTTTGTTGTTTCATGGAGACCCAGTTATCCAATCAATATCGGTCTAGAATTTCTAGGATTTTGAGCCCTTGTGGGATGTCTACATGCTGCTGCTTGTTGGTTTGTTAAGCGGGATCAGCAGGTGGTGTTTGTATATGCTAGCACTTATGTTATGCACAAATGGATTGTCTGGGAGTCTAATGTCCTATCCATGGGGTTGCGGGCCCTTCTATTTGAGGATTTCAATCGTGTGGCATGAGTGTGGGAGCATCTACATCGTGCCCTAGCTTCCAACCGATGGTTATTGCTACATCCAGAACCTAGTGTATGTCATCTAATGTGGTTCGCGTCGGACCATTGCCTTATTTTACTTGCAACTAGTGCTGAAAAACCCAAAAGAATAATACCTTTTCACTTTGAGGAGTTCTGGTTGGACTGTGATGGCGTGGTAACCATTCTTCGAGGGTCACGCTATCCTTGAAGCCGAGGAAAGTTCAGGCTGCTATTTGCAAGTAGAATAAGAGGGTGGTGGCTAACATTTTCTGCAGAGGGGAGGCTCAGAATGCTAAAACATCGTAGCTCCAAGAAAAAGAAACTAGGCAAGGGTGGCTTGATGGGCAAGAGTATGGGTCCATGCTAGCTCTTCTTAGAGCTTATAATGGAAACCTAGCAAAGTAAGAGAACTTCTGGGGACATAAGTCTTGAATGCAATGGCTGAAGGAGGGGTATTCTAATATCAAATATCTCCATAAGTCCAGTTTGCTGTGAAGGAGAAGGAATGGAATTAGAGCTCTACAAGACCAGGGTTGGTGGGTGGAACGTGAAGATGGTATTTCTCACCTACTCTTCAACCACTTTAGGCAAGGATGGGTGTCGGTCCTATAGGGTGACGATACATGATTATATCAACCCTTGGCCGCAGCTACGATATAACCAAACGATGTCTTAATTTCAGCCGTAACAAAGGATGAAGTGGAGGAGGCAGCGAAGAGTATGAACCCTAATAAAGCACCAGGATTACATGGGTGTCAACCATTTTTTTTCCAATATTTTTGGTGCCTCATCAGAAACGATGTAATCCGAGCCATAAAGCTTTTTTTTTTTTTTTTTTTGATATGCTGTTATGCCTAGATATTGGAAGCAAACATTCATAGCTCTATCACCTAAATCACTTAGGCCATCACAAGTCGATTAGCTTGTGCAACATAGGCTAAAATCTTGGTTAACAGATCGAAGCCCATTCTACCTTCTTGGATTTCTTTGGCACAAGGAGCTTTTGTGCATAAGCGTAGTAATATCTCAGACAATAGTTTGGTTGGGCAAGAGCACATGCATTCTTTAATGTACACTCAAAATGCTTGATGTTAATCAAAGTAGAGATGGAAAAGGCCTTGATCGGGTGCAATGGCATCATCTCTTGAAGGCGATGTCGTATTTCGGCTTCCATGAAAGGTTTATACATTGGGTCAGGGCCTATGTGTCTCATCCTGTATTTCCTTTGTTGATTAATGGATTGCCAACTCAATGGTTTACGATTGCCTGTGGCATAAGACAGGGATGCCTATTACCCCCTTAGTTATTTATCCTATGGTCCGAAATGCTATCTAGAACCACGTTGGATGCCATGGTACCGTGTCAGCCATCTCCATCGGCACCGGCCATCTCTTAAGTGATGGTTGCAGATGACTGTTTATTTGTAGCTCGTGCTACCATGAGGGATGCTTCGTGTCTTAAGTTGTTAATTCAATCATGGTGTTATTTTTTTGGCCAGGCAATTAATATATCCAAATCCCATACGATCTTTAGTCCTACACCAATATCCATCAAATCACACATTCGGTGGTTGTTTTAGGTGCAATAAAACAAGGGGTTTGGAAATATCTAGGGGTTCCACCGTCAGGCATGAGGCTTAGTGCATCTGATGTTCGGTTCTTGGTTAACAAGGTAGTGGCTAAGGTTGCAACATGGAAGTGAAGGGCTCTATCTTTTGTGGTTAAATCAACCATTCTTTTTATCTATCTTGGCCTCCAATCCACTTTACTACATATCTTGTCCATCAATTCCTATATCCATGCTTTGAAAGTTGAAGAAAGAGTTCAAGGCTTTTTTGTGGAGTCATCCTTCAAGTTAGCGAGCTCTTCATCTTGTCTCTTGGAATGCTATTTATAACAAGGTAAGTCAAGGAGGATTAGGGTGGTAGGATCTCAGAATGAAGAAGTAAGCTCACACGTGTATGTTCTCTGCCCAAGTAATCTTGCAATCTAATTCTTTGTGGGCACATTGGTAAGGGCTAAGCATAAATTTCAAGATTCCGGGTTTGCTTACTGGAAACCCAAGCATCGCTCTGCTATTTGAACACAAATCTGCCACCATGGACCTTTGATTCAAAATCATTTTGTCTGGTCTATTAGTTTAGGTAGGCAGATCCATATACTAAATAACCCTTGGGTTTCAAATGTGCCTTTATCTATTTGGCTGGCCTACATAAATCTAAATGAGTTTTTACATTTATCTACCGTAGCTGATTTTATTATTTCGGATGATCAGTAGGATGTTCGATGCTTTCAAAGATGCTTCATTGCTGAAATAATGACCCATATTTTAAGCATTCCTTTGCCTCACGCATGGTGGTCTGAGCCTCTGAGGATGGTGAGTACTGTTTTAGAGTTTTTTTTTTTTTTTTTGCTTTGTACTCTATAATCTTCAATATTCAAAATAGTGAAAAAACTCCAATGACGTCCTGTCTGCGATTTTTTTATTTTTTTTTAGAGGATTTTTCATGTAAATCCTGAATTTGCATTGATCTTTGTTTCTTTCTATTTCTATTCTATTTGATATCTTGATACAACAGTCTCCTTTTCACTTCTTAAATCCAATGATGTAGGAATTCATCATTATTACTCATGGATTTGGAATCTGATTGATTGTTCCATTGAGAGTAAAATTCTTTTGGTGGAAATTGGTGAGGTAAAGCATTCCTTACAGGTGCTGTCCTACAGGGGTGTTTTATCTCATCAACAAGTGTCTTCTGATTTATGTCCAGGTCACCTAGAAGACTACCATCATGTGATGATTGGATGTTCTTTTGCTGGCCAGTGTTTGACAACTGATAGCTCATGAAACCAAGGTTGGTTCTGTTCCATGTTCTTTGCCGGTTCTGATTTCCTTTTTAATCGCAGCCCAAATGGAGAAATAGATCCAATCTACTTATGCTATGCTACCTTGGAAGGTATGGGCTGCTCGTAATGCAAGATTTTTCCAAAAGAAAATATGTTCCCCACCTGTTGTGGTAATGTCTGTTCTTCATTTTCTTGCTGATATTACCTAAGCCTACGTGTTCCCCAGTTTAATAACTCTTTCAAGGAACCGGAACACTCAACTTAAGAGTGTGGTGAAATAAAATGCATAGAAGAGGCCAAAAAATTGGACACTCTGCCTCTTCCCAGCAGAGAAGTATATATTAACATAAAGTCAGTTAGTTACAGTAAACATGCAACAGACCCCTATTCCTTGAATTGGGTTATAACAGTATATGATAATATAGGAATGGATTGAGAGGATAAGGATGAGGTGGTGGTGGAGGAGTTGTAAGTCTGTTGAACATTCTTATCATATTGGGTTGTATCTGTTGCATTAGAACACGATCCGGTATCACCCTCTCTCAAGCAAAGTGCCCGAAGGCCCAGCTTGGCTTGGAGAAAGGTGGACCCTGCTGCAATGAAGATCTTTTGTGAATATGTTCGGTACTTGGTCGGCTGAAGAAATAAAGCAAATGTCGAGTAGCTGCCAGCTGACTAGTTCTTGGACATAGTGATAGTCGACCTCTATGTGTTTAGTTCGGATATAGAAGACAGGATTATGTGTTAACGCAGACACATTATCATACCAGATCATAGGACGCATGGTAAGTGGGATGCTAAGTTCTCGGAATATCGAGCAAAGCCAATAGACTTCAGCAGTAGTGTGAGCAAGGCTTCTGTACTTGACTTCAGTTGACGAATGTGAGATAGTGGGTTGTTTTCTTGCGCTTCATGAGATTGGATTAGGATTGAGAAAGATACAGAAACCACTTATATACCACCGATCGATGGGCCATCCTGCTCAATCTGCATCATAGTACACTACAACTTGCAGTGGGCCTGGACAAAGAAATAGACTTTGATGGATGGTGCCTTTTAGAAAACGAAGAATCCATTTCAATGCAATCATGTGTTGTTCAATGGGCCGATGCATAAATTGGTATGCTTGATTCACAAAGAATGCTATGTCGGGACATGTGAACGTCACGTACTGAAAAGCACCAACAATGCGATGGTCGTAAAGAGTAGTGCTAGTAGCATCCAATTTTTTCATTGACAATGGTGACTTGACAGGCTTGCAACCAATCATTTCAGTGCAGGTGAGAAGATCCCTGATGTATTTGCTTTGAATAAGCAAAATTTTCTTCGAGAACGAGTCACTTCGATGCCGAGGAAGTAGGACAGAGCACCCATGTCTTTTATATGAAATTATTGGTGCAACATTGTAATAAATGTTTCAAGCATGAAGGGGTTGGAGCCCATCAGTACAATATCATCAACATATAAAAGTAAGAATGCGAGACAGTGAGCAATATATGAATAGTGATGGGTTCGAGGTGGACAGCATGAAACCCAAGTTGACAAGGCCAGCCCTAAACTTAGCATACTAGGCCCTTGGAGCTTGATGGAGACCATAAATAGATTTCTTCATGAGACAGACGTGATCTAAAAACTGAGGATCAACATAGCCTGGTGGTTGTTGCATGTAGACGATCTTGGCAAGTTCCACGTCAAGTTGGTGCAGCGGCCAGTGGCGAGTAGCGGTGATGGAGAGGATGACGTAGATGATTGTGTGCTTGACCACTGAGCTAAATGTCTCGAGAAAGTCGATGCCGGAATGCTGATGAAAACCCTTCGCATTGAGGCGAGCTTTGTGACATAGGACGGAGCCGTCAGGAT
Organism: Cocos nucifera; assembly: GCA_006176705.1. NCBI lineage: Eukaryota > Viridiplantae > Streptophyta > Magnoliopsida > Arecales > Arecaceae > Cocos > Cocos nucifera. The sequence goes on from QRFJ01000404.1 coordinate 1,148,092, forward strand.
GTCGTTTGATTTTGTATACCCATCGACACCTAGCAACGCTCATTTTGGGATCGTATGGAACAAGTTTTCAGGTGCTTTACTTTTGCAGAGAGGTGAACTCATGGTCCATGGCAGAGTGCCATGCCATGATGCGAGATGCTTGCAAGAAGCTAAATGGTTCTGTGCTAGTGGCCATAAGGACAAAAGGCAGAGGGTATCGATTGGCACTATAAACTTTTGGTTTGAAAATGCCAAATTGGGATCGAGTTTTCATGGGGTGGACATGTGTGCATGGTGGAGGCTCGTTGGTTGTCGTGCATGGTGGGGAAGTGGCGATAAAGATAGGTGGTGAGGCAGGAGGGGATGTGGGGCTTGGTGGAAGTGGTACGGGGTTCGAGGGTGGTGGTGTAAGTGAGGGACCCGACGAAGCAGGAGTACTGTCATTGAAGGGCACTGGAGAACATAGACTCATACATACCATATCTATGGGAATCACAGCAGGAGGCATAAGAGATGGAATCCAAGCATCTAAAGTATTAGAGGGCATGGACGGGTGCGACGAGTGTATGTACGAGGGAAAAGGGAAGATAGACACATGAAAGACAACATGCCGAGAGATATATAGATGCCCGGTATGCAAATTAAGACATCTGTAACCAAGATGCTTGAAACTATAGCCTAAAAAGAGGCATGGAGTAGAACAAAAATGAACTTTGTTGCGGGTATATGGGTGGAGCCATGGGAAGCATAGGCAACCAAAGGTTTTAAGAAACTTATAATTTGGTTGCATTTTGAACAACACTTCAAATGGTGAGGTATTGGAGATAGGAGTGATGGGCATTTGATTTATAAGATAGATAGTGGTGTTAAAGGCCTTAAGCCAAAATTTTAAAGGAAGAGAGGCATGAGCCAGGAGTGATAATCCTATTTCAACTAAATGTTGGTGTTTTCATTCAACAATGCTGTTTTGTTTAGGGATATAAGGACAAAAGAGTTGGTGATGATGCCGCGTTGGCCAAGAAAATCTTGAAGCCAAAGACTAGTAAACTCACCCCCACCATCAGAGTGGAAAGTTTTGATTTTGGCATCAAACATATTTTCCGCAAGAGCCTTAAAAATGACAAAGATTTGAAAAGGCTCATACTTCAATTTCATTGGATAAAGCCAAGTATAGCGAGAATGATTATCAATAAATAAAACATAATACTTAAAATTTGAGATGGACATGACTGGTGAAGGTCCCCAAATGTCACAGTGAATGAGAGACAAAGGTGAGGGGGACATGGTTGTCGATAAAGAAAAGGATAACTTATAACTTTTGCCTAGTTGATAGGAGGTGCAGGATTACGAAAGCCCTTTATTAGGAATAGAAATCCTTGCTAGAATAGATGACTGGATATCACGGGAGGGATGGCCCAACTGCTGATGTCACACGTTACTAGAAATAGCAGCTAGTGTGACATGTTCAGGAGTGCAATCTTTAGCTGATTGGAATGGATAGAGTCCCTTCTCAAGCATCACTTGGTGCAGAATCTTCCCCATTTTGTTGTCCTTCACTAAGAAATAGGATGCAGTAAATATGAAGTGGCAGTTGTTATCTTTAGTAAAATGAGAGATAGAAAGAAGATTAGATGCAACATGGGGACAATGTAATGTGTTGGTAAGTTTAAAAGAATGAGAAGGGGTAGAGAGAAGACCAATGCCAGTATTGAAAATTGACAGACCTTGTTCGTTGCCAGCACATACCGAATCAGATCCATTATACTTAGAAAAAGATGGATAGGTTACCCAAATCACTGGTGATGTGGTGTGTAGCTCTAGTATCAGAGTACCACATGGTGTCGTCCATATTAAATGATGCAGCCATGATGGCCAGTTTGTCCAGAGGGTGACGACCTTGGTAGGTGAAGTTTATGCGTTGATAGCAATCGATCGCTATGTGTCTACGATGCTTGTAGATTTGATAGTAAACAATCGCTAAGGATTGTCTAGTCGATGAAGATGTGGGCAGTTGTTGTTGGTTGCGAATTTTAGTGGTGGAGGGCTGGTGCTGAGTACCATGATTACTCCTCCCACAACCATGACTACCACCATAGAAGGTGCTACCTCGCTAAGACAGGAGTTCCATCATCTCTCCTTATTGTTGGTTTGGCGAGTGAGGGTGAGTTCCTCACTCAGAAGAAGATCCTCAACCACTTCACGAGAGAAAGTGATAGTTTGCGCCCTATAGCAACTGATACCGGATCATGTTCGATGCAACAGATACAACCCAATGTGATAAGGATGTTCAACAGATTTGCAACTCCTCCACCTTGTCCTTATCCTCTCAATCCATTCCTATATTATCATATTCTGTTGTAATGTAACTTAAGGAATTGGGGTCTGTTGCATGTTTGCTATAACTAATTGACTTTATGTTAATATATGCTTCTCTGCTAGAAAGAGACAGGGTATCCAATTTTTTGACCTCTTCTATACATTTTCTTTCATCATGCTCTTGTGTATGAATCTACATTCTCCAATGCCCTTCGGTGATAGTACTCCCACTTTGCCAGATCCCTCACTTACACCACCACCCTCGAACCCCATACCACTTTTCCCAAGCTCCACATCCCCTCCTACGTCACCACCTACTTTGTTGCCACCTCCCTACCATGCATGACAACCAACAAGCCTCCACCATGCCCATGTGTCCACCCCATGAAAACCCAATCCCAATCTGGCATTTTCAAATCAAAAATTTATAGTGCCGATCGATACCCTCTACCTCTTACCCTCATGGCCACTAATGCAAAACCATCTAGCTTCTTACAGGCATATCGCATCATGGCATGGCACTCTACCATGGACCATGAGTTCACCTCTCTACAAAAGCAAGGCACCATGAGTTCACCTCTTTGCAAAAGCAATGCATCTAGATACTTGTTCCATACAATCCCAAAATGAACGTTGTTGGGTGTCGATGGGTATATAAAATCAAACAACGTCTTGATGGCTCCATCCTACATCACAAAGCTCGCCTCATCACAAAGGGTTTTCATCAGCAATCCAGTATCGACTTTCTTGAGACATTTAGCCTAGTGGTTGATAAGCACTTCATATATTATAATAAAAAGTATTAAATATTGTTGCATCATATATTTATTAGTTGAATTTGATGCTTCTTGATTTATTTTAGTAATTAAGAGATTGGGTTCATAGGATCCAAAATGGCTCAACCCAAGATAAATCAAGCAATTAATTAGAAGGCTAGACATGAAGAGAGAAGATCCAAGGACTATCATATATGCGCTCCATCCAAGAGCTCTCAATCCAGGCATCTACATTAGGGACCCAAGTCACTCCAATCAACGATTTAGAAGCAAGTGCAGAAGATCCAAGAATCAAGACTCCAAAACTTTCTCTCACATAGATTCAAGGATCCAATCCAAAGGCCAACAAGTACTTACTCCATCCAGTGGCTTGGATTGAAGGCACCTACTATCAAAGAGTTCTCTTGAAGCCATGTGCCTTCCCTCCTTTCTTATGTGCTCCATGCGCCAAAGGAGGAATATCCCATCTCTTTCTCTCTCTATCAAAATCAGCACACATCTCTCTTACTTGGAATTCAAAATCAACATTCCTATCTTCCTTAATTGCTTTATGCCCCAAAGAAGGTAGCACCTCCTTCTCTCTTGCCTTATCTGATTTCATCCAAAGAAAAAACTTCCCTCAAATTCATGCCTCGAGACATGTCTTCTAAAATTCAAATTTCAAACCTTCTTTATCTCTCATACCATCTCATTTCTTTATTTTTTTTTCTTTTAAAATTTAGATATCACATGCCATGATCTTTTTTTTTTTAAAATTCAAATAAAATTTTATTATAAAATCACCATCCTTTCTTTTCTTTTCCATCTCAAGTCAAATATCACATAAAATCATCTCATCCTTATTTCTTCTACAAACCTAATGCCCTTCCTTCTTTATTTAAACACCCCGACACCTCATGAAGGCATCTATCCTTCCACACCAAAAAACTCCAAAAGCTCTCTCTCTCTCTCTCTCTCTCTCTCTCTCTCTCTCTCTCTCTTTCTCTCAACATACCTCCACCCTCTTCTCCACTTCCATCCTCCTCCCAAGTTGCAGCTACGCATTTTTGCAAGCACCAGAATGACAACAGATAGCTCCATCATGTGCGGCTATTCCTTTCAACTCGAGAAAAAGAGAAAACTTTTACACTGAGCAGTTTGTTTTTATTTCTCAATCTTTTGTATTCTTATTCTTATTGCAATAAAAAAAAATATTCTCTTATATATTTTAGTTTTATATTTTCTTTAAGAATCACATTTAGAACATTCTATATTTTCTTGGAATGAGCCGTGATCTATGGGTATGGTCGTGCTCTCGAGTGATAGGCTGTTTCTAACATGAATTCCTTCCTAAGTAAGGGATCAACCCTAACTAGCCTATGCTCAAAAGAGTACAAGTCGTGCTCTTATAAGATAGGTTATATCTAGATTGATCTCATATCTATTGTTTGCATAAGTCAAGAATACAACTACTTAACAAAAGTGGAGTAGTCGAAATCCTAAGGTTTTCTTCTTTTGCTTGAATTTACACGAAATTATTGTTCACTTAAGTTTGCTATTGTTACTTTAATCTTTTAGTTAATTAGATTGCCAGTATTTTTCTATAATTTATTTTAATTTCACTTTTGAAGCAATTGCCCGAGATCCCTATGGATCAATATCTAGTCTCACCATATATACATTGTTAGTTAGACCAGTTTAATTATCTTTGATCACCTCACGATAAGACTTATCAAATTTTGGTGCTGTTGTCGTGGATCTTGGCATGATTATTTTAAAAAATCTATAAAATATATAAAAAATTATAAAAAATATTATTTTTTATTATTTTTTAGTTTTTATTTCTTATCTTAAATTTTTTATTGCTTTCTAGCTAGATTACCTTATTTGCATAATTAAATAATTATCTTATTTTTCATAACTAATTTACTACTTTTTAATCTTAGGGATTTCTTGCTTTTTATAGTTTAGATTAGTTTACTGCTTTTTATAGCCTAGTGATTTTTTTTTGCAAAACCAAAAAAATGCCAAAAATATATAAAAAGATAAAACTATAAATCCTATAAAAAAGCTACTGACATTTTATAACACTTAACTAAGATAGTGTAATCTAAAATATAAAAATTTTTAACTTGATTGAACACCTTATTTTTTTGTATTGCATCTTCATAATTAACTTTAAGGATATTTAACCTATTAATCAGATAAGATAGGAATTTGATCATCATTAGCCCAAAAACTACATCTTTCATCTTGCATAACCTAGATCTTAACTTAAAATTAGTTAGACGTTGGTCCTAGGATATTCGAGCTTAATAGAACAAGAAAGCCCTAGAGTTGGATTAGGTTTGGATTGGTTAATTTCTTGGTGTCTAAGGCAAGTAGTTTAAGAAGATGGATTTTAATTTATTCCATTATCTGATCTGGCCAACTCAGTTAGTATATAAAAAAAGCAACAAGTAGAAAATCTTTCATATCTTACACTTATTTAGCCGAATCAGTTAGTCAGTCTTAGACTTGGAGTGCTCAAAGACAGTCTTGAAAGTTAGAAGCTATCTAAATCTAGCTTAATCCTAGAGTAAAAAGTCCTTGATTGTCTAACTTGATTGTAATTAACATCCAAATATTAACTAATTTTATTTTTCTTCTCATAGATTTAGGACTCTTAGGGGGTGCTTGGTTCGCAATCAGAATCAAAATCGAAATAGAAATCAGAATAGATTGAAATCAGAATCGAAATAGCCTAATCCTCTAAAGTATTTGGTTCGTGATCAGAATCAAAATCAAAATTGAAATAAAAATTTAAATTCATAAATAAGAGTGGGGATTGAGTTTTAAGTAGATTAGGCCATTCTCATTTCACTCCGAAATCAAAATCGGAATGGGACTCCCCCCAACCAAGCGGTTGGAATGGGAGTCATTCATTCTCATTCTGATTCTGGACCACTACTCTCCCCAACCAAGCATTCCTTTAGATTCTTTTCTTTAGAATTCTTTCACTCTTTTCTATTTACTTAAAAAAATATATATAAAAACTTGAACAAAGATTTGTTCTGAATTATAACTATAAGGATGCATGTTTGGTCATAGATCATTACAATTAGAAATCCAACCTTTAGATCCTAAAATAGAACGAACCATCAGAGCTATCGATCCGAGCTAGAATCATGGATCATAATCACGAGACTGATCCATCATGATAGTCGAAGGAGTACTTCACTCCTTCAACATATACCTACTCTTTCTATATATAAATGCCCAATGTAGAGGCCACCCAATATGAAATTAATCCAGTATAATCCAAATATTACCCTCATATTATGGACTTAGTAATGAGGATCCTTATAAACATCTTGACAAATTTCTTGAGATATGCTCAACTGTCAAGATTCACAATTTCTTAGATGATGCCCTTAGGATGAAATTATTTTCTTTCTTACTTGAGGACAAAGCCAAATACTGATTACATACTTTGGATTCCATGGCTATATCAACTTGGGACCAGCTCCAAGGAAAGTTTCTCAAGAAAAAAATTTTCATAGAAAAAACTAATCAAATAAGAAAAATCATAACTAGTTTTTTTTCAATTAGATAAAGAAATATTCCATGAAATATGGAAGAGATTAAAGAACCTTATTAGAAAATGTTCCTGCCATGCTATACCCAAGTGGCAGTTATGTTAGATATATGTGCCCTAAAAGTCAGAATTGCCTGACACTTGTAATACACTTTTAAGGATAAAATTATAATTTTGACTAAAATCAATAAAATGGATTATTTTCTATCACATATGTGTATTTAATGTCTGTGATACATCATTTGAGTTAATGGTAATGATAATTCATATTTTCAAGAGTTGAAAATTTAAGACATGAATAATCATTATTAACTCATAAAATGCTCCCGACCATAGGATCATCACGAGGATGGTGATTGATCCGAAAGGTTGGTATACAATCGCTTCTCTTTAGTAGATGAGTCTTGAGTCTATGGTGTGGAGACACTGGAGCAAGAGTATAGATACTTATTAGAGAACAAAGGCACTGAGCGTGACCACCTCGAGTAGTCATTAGAAAGTCTACTTTCTCATCAATGACTGACTCGATGCTACAGTAGTATGTCTGGTTCTTTGATCTGAGGTGCATCAGTAGTTCACCTTAAGGGTGTTATAGTTTGACTATACCATAACTCGGTCTCTTAGCCATACGAAATCCTGAGGTGTATGTTGGCTATAGCATGTTTATTATAGAAACTGTATTGCATCAAGAAGAAATTTGTCTACCTCGGTGGTAGAGGAGCAGCCCTATGATGATCATGAGAATCAAGTCCAGAAGCCCATGGCCATGGCAGAGTGAAATAATAGAAAGAGTTTTTATTTAGATTTTCACATCGAACTTAAATTGAATGATTACATCATATGACAGAGACTAGGGTTTGACGAGTTCACCTTAATCCTAATCTGATCAAGGCTCAAGATAGAAGAACTTAATCACATAGATAGCTGCACCAAGAGATTCACATTCAGCTTTGATGGGTTGCCACCATATATTGCTAGGTGTCACTGGTGGATTTTGGGAGCAATTAGAATGATTTAGATGATCGATCATTCTAGCTGTTCGAATCAAAAGAGTTCTGATCCATCGAAAGGAGTTTCGATGATATCGATGATAGAGATCATGACATATCCTATTACCATACAGAACTGAACCTAACTGGATCACACAAATAAGGGTTTGAATTTGGTGATCGTCAATTAAACTGATCCAGTTCAATTGATCTGAATGAGATTCAATTAGGTTCAAAAAAATCATGGTAGCACTCGATTGAACCTAACGTTCTTCTTTTACTATCATAAATAGTTATCTTGACTGAACCAAAAAAGTTTGTACTCAATCAGAGGCCTTCACTTGGTTTGACTGGAGCCTGTCTAGGTTAGAAAAGGATTATCTTATTTTATAGGACAATACCTATCATTTTTGATCACCTGCCATTTCTTGTCCTTTGACTTTGGTCAAAAGTTGATCTTTGACTGGTCAAATGTTGACCATTGATATTTTAACTTCTGTCCATATGTCACGCACCTATTGGAGAGCTGGTGGGGGCTTGTCCTCCTGTCAGAACCTGACAAGGAGGAGGGTGCATGCCACCCTTGGCGTGTGCCCAAGCTGGAGTCGCCCAAGAGTACCTATTGGATAGGAACTCCATCTTCTTTTTGAATTTTGATTAGACTTTTTCTAAGAACCAAGTTTGACTGATCTTAAGCGCCATCTAAGGATGAATCCAAGAGACTCTATTCCCACCAATCAGATTTAGATTTGATTTCATAAAGAGTTATGATTGGTTGGAAAGAAGAGGAGTTGGATCACGCATAGTCTATAAATAAGATCCTGCGCCCAACCCAAAGAGAATTGAAAAAGAATTAAAAATTTCCACACCCCAAGGCTGCCTCTCCTCTCCTCCTCCATGCCAAGTCCATCTTTTTTCTCTCCTCTCCACGTCTAAAGGAGTTTGGGATCCAAGTTGGTGCAATTCAGATGAGAGAAAGGCGATAGAAAATTAGAAGACTGCACTACTGCAAAGGACAACTGCTGATCTTCGAAAGATATTTTGAAGATTCTTCAAATCAGATTCAAATCTAATTTTTGAAGACGTGATAGAGAAGAAGAGGATCTCTAGATCAAACCCAAGTGGATACTGATAGAGGTCAGACACTTGTGTGGCTAGATCCAGAACCTTCCGTTGCTTACAGGATCATCAACGGATAATAGGATTATCCTACGTTAAGATAAATTAAATTTAATTTAATTTATCTAAATTTATTTTAATTATTAAAATAATAAAGATTAGATCTAAAATATTTTAGATCTGATCTAGATTAAAGAAAATTTTTTTTAAAATATATCTCTTGATTCGATCAGATCTGAACGAATCTGATCTGAAAAATTAGAATTTTTCTTCAACTGATATCAGAGCTAAGATTTTAAAGTATTTAGATCTAATTTTAATTTTATTTTAATTAAAAAATAAGTGATTTCAGATGTCACATGAGATGTGATTAGATCTAAAATCAGAAAAAATTAAAATTAAATAATTTGGATCTAAGATTAGAAAATATGCATGACTAGTTCTAAAATAGAATAGTTCTATAGAATAGTCTTGCATGTTTATAATTTAATTTGATTAAATCATATTTTAGATCTATTTATTTATTATTTTTTGATATTATAATTATTATAATAATATATAAAAAATAGTAAATAAAAATTATTTAATTTTAAACATCATATGAGATATGATTGATGCATGTCTAGACTAGTTGTAGAATAGTTCTACATAATTATCTAGATTAGAATTTATTTTGATAAGATCAATTTAAATCTTAATTTTTTAGATTATTATGAGATAATTTAGATCTGAAAACATGCATGATTCGATACATGAGATGTATGCAAAATATGCTATGATTAGATCTAATTTGTATATGAGATATATGATATAGATCTAAAACTGTTTTGTAGTATTGCATGTTCCTAATTAAGGCGTTCCTCTTGGCCGTCCGATCATAAGAACGAAGAAGGGTTTAAAGGCTCCTCTCCTTCCATCCGATGGGGTGTTCCTATGATGTGTAGGGGTACTGCACGTTCGTCCTTAATCAGAAAATCCAAAACATTTACTTTCTACAAAATCCTAGATCCTTGAAAACTCCTAGGATTTATTATGTGCATATTTTATTTATGAACCCTACTTAATTAAAAATTAAGATTATGAAATATTAATTAGGTTTAAAATTGAGAATTTTAAATCTAAGACATATTCATAATATTGGGTTCGGGCTTGGATAGCTCAATTAGGTCTAAGCAGTTGATCAAATCGAATCAAGAGTTGGTTAGATGGGATCAACAATGCTTAAATTGACCAGCCTAATAGGATTAAGTCTGGGTCAAGATCAAGTCACGATCAAGCAAGACCTAATTAGGCTCAGAGGTTAGAGTCTAGATTGTAGGCTAATCTAATTGGTTCTGACTTAACAATTTGGTGTCTAAGGTAAGTTTGGCATATACAACCGACTGATTTTTAATTGGGAGCTACTCGACCTAAATGCATTCTTGTACGAGTTAATGGCATATCCCTTCCATCGGTCTCACTTACCTGGCCATATCTGTCGACTCAGTTCTAATTTGAGGTGGTTAATAATCCGAGCTAACCCATGCCACTAGGTTAGTCATAATTGTTATGACTATGACAAGTCTAGTTTAATGAGACCTGAATCAATTCTTCCTAAGAAAAGATTAAGTCTGAGGTCTTCCACCATTGTAGATGTGCGGGCCCTTTCTGGGGTTGATTGTTCTTGGCTGGATACAGTGGCTCAGTTGCATCGGAAAGATGCAACCATGTTTATTAGGCATTGGATGCTATGGGCTGGAGGATGAGTTGGGCTCAATATTTTGGATACGGTGAGAGACTCAATTAGAAATTCAGTCTGTGCAAATGGTGGGTCTGACTTAACTAAAGAGTGGATTAATATTCTAGATACGGTGAGATTCATGAATTAGAGACCAAGTTTGGGTGCACCATGATTAAAGAATTATTAAATAAGAGTTGTTCACTCATTGGCTAACCCATCACCAATAACTGTTAGGTGAGGTGATGAGTCAGTTGGTGAGACCGCACCACCCACTAGAAATTATTAATCGTGAAGATTTTCGCATCTCTACAGTGGAAGTGTAGGGATCCAAGAAAATAGTGGAAGCTAATTTATTTAAAAATAAAATTCCTAAATAAATTGGTCAATTCATAATTACAGTATCTAACTTAAATCTTTGACTCTCTATAGAAAAATGTCTGCGTCCAACCCATTAGCACGTATCCTAGACACACATAGACTAACCGAACCCAATTATAAAGATTGGCTCAGGAACTATAAAATCATTTTAGGTTCTGAGAAGTTAACCCATGTATTGGAGCAGGACCCTCCCACCTTACCAGCCCGTTCATCTACTAAATAGAGAGCATCTCTGAAAAAATGGATAGACGAAGATAATAAGGCCAGATATTACATGTTGGGCTTGATGTCTGATGAGCTCTAGTGCCAACATGAAGATATCTGGACTGCTCGCCAAATATTGGCTCACCTGTAGGAGATGTTTAGTGAACAGAGTCGCGCAGCCAAGTATCAAGTCACGAAATCACTTTTTAAAGCTAAGATGCGTGATGGACAGTCAGTCCAAGATCACTGTCTGATGATGATCAAGGACTTAGAAGAGCTTGAGAAGCTCGGTGTGAAGTTAGACTTGGATCTGCAGAACGATATTATTCTACAATCCTTGACTGATGCATATGGGCAATTCATCATGAATTACTACATGCATAAACTTCAAAATTCCTTGGCCGAATTAATGAACATGCTGGTCACCGCTGAGCTTTCTATGAAAGGTTCTAAAGGCTCAGTTCTTGCTATGGAATGGACTTCTTCCAAAAGAACGTCTTCTGAAAAGAAAAGAAGTCTGTGAAAAAGTAAAAGATGGAAGGAAGAAAGAAGAAGAAGGCGGAGCCGAAGATGAAAGCCGCTGCCAAAGAAAAGTATTTCCATTGCAACAGCGACAGTCATTGAAAGCGAAACTGTCCTACTTACCTGGCCACCCTAAAAAATAAGAAGGAAGGTCCTTCTGGAGGTATGCTCGTTATTGAGTCTAACCTTACGGTTTCTTCTGCATCTAGTTGGGTGCTTGACTCTGGTTCTAGTGTTCATCTGTGCACTTCCATGCAGGGTCTTGAGGATAGCAAAAGGCTGAGGGATAGAGACATGATCCTATGCATCGATAATGGAGCAAGAGTTGCTGCAGTGGCGGTGGAAACATATCCTCTTTGATTACCATCTAGTTTAGACTTAGTTTTGAAAGACTGTTATTATGTGCCTGCAGCTAGCAGGAATTTAATTTCTGTTTCATGCTTAGCACTAGAAGGCTATGTGATTACCTTCTTTAAGGACCATTATAACATTCTTTATGAAAGAAATAAAATTGCAAATGGTTTTCTTATTAACGATCTTTATCAGCTACATATTGATGTATCTATTCTAACTATCGAGCAAAACATGAATGCCAAACGACCTAGGGATAGTCCAAACGACAGATATCTATGGCACCTGAGATTAGGTCATATAGCAGAAGAAAGGATCAACAAATTAGAAAAAAATGAGCTATTGAGTCCGTTGACTTCCGAGTCATATCCAACTTATGAATCTTATCTTTAAGGCAAAATGACTAAACTTCCTTTTGTAGGACATGGGGAAAGGACCACAGATCTCCTTGCCCTAGTACATACTGATGTGTGCGGTCCATTTGATGTGCCGGCTAGAGGCAATTTTATCTACTTCATCACCTTTACTGATCATCTATCTAGGTATGGATATGTGTATCTTATGAGATACAAGTCTGAAGCTTTTGAAAAGTTCAAAAAATTTAGACATGAAGTAGAAAAATAAACTAAAAAATTCATTAAGGTTCTTCGATCAGATCGAAGAGGTGAATACCTTAGTCGAGAATTCCTAGACTATCTCAAAAAAAATGGCATAGTCTTTCAATGGACTCCACCAGGAATATCTCAACTCAATGGGGTTTCAGAATGGAGAAATCGGACTCTATTGGATATGGTTCGATCCATGATGAGTTTCATAGATCTTTCTGATTATTTTTGGGGACACTCATTATTAACTTCAATTTATCTACTAAATAGGATTCTCTCTAAAATCGTTCCTACCATACCGTATGAGATATGGCACGATAAGAAACCAAGTCTGAGTCATCTCAAAATTTGGGGTTGTCCGGCTCATGTCAAAAGACAACAAGCAGACAAGTTAGAGTTTAGGTCCTTCAGAGCTCGATTTATAGGATATCCTAAAGAATAATTAGGATACTATTTCTACATTTTAGAAGATCATAATGTAATTGTGAGTCGACATGCCATCTTTCTTGAAAAATAGTTTATTCAAGCAGCGGTATTGGAAAGCAAATTAAGCTTGATGAGAATATCTCACAAGTACAACGAGCTAAGGACCAATTGGAACCAAATCAGGTTAAGCCAATAAGAACACTACCTCCTCTACCTCATAGATCGGAAAGAGTTTTTCGTCCCCCTAAAAGATACTTAGGTATTATTTCAGAGAAAGTAGAGAAAATATTCCTCGTAGGTAATGGTGCTCATGGTGATGATCCCAAAACCTATAATGAGGCGATATCAGATATCGACTCCAAGAAATGGCTAGAGGCAATGCAGTCAGAAATTGACTCGATGCACTCGAACCAAGTCTGGACCTTGGTAGATCCACTAGAAGGTATAGTACCTATTGGGTGTAAATGGATCTTCAACAGAAAGATTGATGCAGATGGGAATGTGGAGACATTCAAGGCTAGACTAGTGTGAAAAACTCTAAGAGGGGATTAATACCCTTCTGACATGGTATTCATCTTTCTAAGAAGATGTGCCCTAGCACACCTGAGAAAATAAAATCCATGATCAAGATCCCTTATGCTTCTACAATAGGGAGCCTCATGTATGCCATGCTATGTACACGACCTGATATAGCCCATGTTGTGAGTGTCACAAGTAGATATCAGTCAAATTCAGGTGAAGAACACTAAACTTTCATGAAATGTATCATTAAGTACTCGAGAAGAACTAAGGATATGATGTTGGTCTTTGGTAACGAAGAACTCCAAGTCCAGGGATACACAGACTTGGATTTCATGTCCGATATAAATGATTAAAAGTCGACATCTGGGAGTCTGTTTGTGTGCAATGATCGTGCTATCAGCTGAAAAAGTTTCAAGCAAATCATGATAGCAGATTCCACCATGGAAGCAGAATATATCGCTGCATCAGAGGCTATGAAGGAAGCATTTTGGTACAAGAAGTTTGCTGCGGAAATTGAAGTAATGCCATCAGATGCCATTCCTCTGTACTGCGACAACAATGGCGTCATAGCCCTTGCTAAGGAGCCAAGGTCTCACCAAAAATCCAAGCATATTGAGCGGTGATACCACCTAATCCACGATTACCTCAAGAAAGATTACATCGAGGTCAAGAGAGTCGACTCCACAGACAATGTGGCAGACCCGCTTACAAAGTCATTGGGCCAGTAGAAGATCAAAGCCCATCTTGAGAAGATGGACTTAGACTTGTAGCCAATTGGCTTTAGGATAAGTGAAAGATTGTTAGATATATGTGCCTTAGAAGCCAGAATTGGCTGACATTTGTAATACACTTCTAAGGCAAAATTATAATTTTGACTAAAATCAATAAAATGGGTTATTTTCTATCACATATTTGTATTTAATGTCTGTGATACATCCTTTGAGTTAATGGTAATGATAATTCATATTTTTAAGAGTTGAAAATTTAAGACATGAATAATCATTATTAACTCATAAAATGCTCCCGACCATAGGATCATCACGAGGATGGTGATTGATCCGAAAGGTTAGTATACAATCGCTTCTCTTTAGTAGATGAGTCTTGAGTCTACGGTGTGGAGACACCAAAGTGAGAGTACAGATACTCGTTAGAAAATGAGGGCACTGAGCGTGACCACCTTGAGTAGTCATTAGAAAGTCTACCTTCTCGTCAATGACTGACTCGATGCTGCAGTGGTGTGTTTGGTTCTTTGATCTGAGGTGCATCGGTAGTTCACCTTGAGGGTGTTATAGTTTGACTATACCATAACTCGATCTCCTAGCCATATGGAACCCTGAGGTGTATGTTGGCTATAGCATGTTCATTGTAGGAACTAGATTGCATCAAGAAGAAATCTATCTACCTCGGTGGTAGAGGAGCAGCCCTATGATGATCATGAGAATCAAGTCCAAAAGCCCATGGCCATGGCAGAGTGAAATAATAGAAAGAGTTTCTATTTAGGTTTTCACATCGGACTTGAATCGAATGATTATATCATATGACAGAGACTAGGGTTTGATGAGTTCACCTTAACCCTAATCTAATCGGAGCTCAAGATAAAAGAACTTAATCACACAGATAGCTACACCAAGAGGTTCGCATTCAGCTCTGATGGATTGCCACCATATACTACTAGGTGTCACTGGTGGATTTTGAGAGCAATTAGAATGATTTAGATGATCGATCATTCTAGCTGTTCGAATCAGAAGAGTTCTGATTCATCGAAAGGAGTTTTAATGATGTCGATGATAGAGATCATGATATATCCCATTACCATACAGAACTGAATCTAACTGAGTCATACAAATAAGGATTTGAATCTAGTGATCATCAATTGAACTGATCTAGTTCAACTGATCTGAATGAGATTCAATTAGGTTCAAGGAAATCGTGCTAGCACTCGATTGAACCTAACGTTCTTCTTTTACTATCATAAATAGTTATCCTGACTGAGCCAAAGAAGTTTGTGCTCAATCAGAGGCCTTTACTTGGTCTGACTGGAGCCCGTCTAGGTCAAAAAAGGATTGCCTTATTTTGTAAGATAATATCTGCCATTTTTGGTCATCTGCCATTTTTCGTCCTTTGATTTTGATCAAAAGTTGACCTTTGACTGGTCAAATGTTGACCATTGACACTTTGACTTCTGTCCACATGTCACGCACCTATTAGAGAGCTGGTGGGGGCTTGTCGCCTTGCTAGAACCTGGCAAGGAGGAGGGTACATGCCACCCTTGGCGTGTGCCCAAGCTGGAGGCACCCAAAAGTCCTTGTTGGACAGGGACTCCTCCTTTTTGGATTCTGATTAGACTTCTCCTAAGAACCAAGTTTGACTGGTCTCAAGCGCCATCTAAGGATGAATCCAGGAGACTCTACTCCCACCAATCAGATTTAGATCTGATTTTACAAAGGATTGTGATTGGTTGGGAAGAAGAGGAGTTGGATCACGCATAGTCTATAAATAAGACCCTACGCCCAACCCAAAGAGAATTAAAAAAGAATTAAAAATTTCCATGCCCCAAGGCTGCCTCTCCTCTCCTCCTCTATGCCAAGTCCATCTTCTCCCTCTCCTCTCCACATCCAAAGGAGTTTGGGATCCAAGTTGGTGCAATCTAGATGAGAGAAAGGCGATAGAAAACTAGAAGGCTGCGCTGCTGCGAAGGACAACTACTGATCTTCGAAAGGTATTTTGAAGATCCTCCAAATCAGATTCCGATCTAATTTTTGAAGATGTGATAGAGAAGAAGAGGATCTCTAGATCCTGCTCAAGTGAATACTGGTAGAGGCCAGGCACTTGCGTGGCTAGATCCAGAACCTTCGACTGCTTACAGGATCATCAATGGATAATAGGATTACCCTATGTTAAGGTAAATTAAATTTAATTTAATTTATTTAAATTTATTTTAATTATTAAAATAATAAAGATCAGATCTGAAATATCCCAGATCTGATCTGGATCAAAGAGAAAAATTTTTGAAATATATCTCTTGATCCGATCAGATTTGAACGAACTTGGTCTGAAAAATTAGGATTTTCCTTCAAGTTAGTCTAATGTTTTTACAATGGACTATCTGAAAGACATTAACAAATGGTCGATGCATCATGCGGTGGGACATTCATGCTCAAAAGTGAGAATAAGGAATGACAACTATTTAAAACTTTAAGTAAAAATTTATTACATCATATGTCTGCCTCTATTAGAGATAAACCCATGTTAAATCCAAAGAGGGGTGGAATCCATGAAGTAGGAAACTCCATATATATCCATCATAAAGTAGATAATTATCCTAAAAGCTAGATCAATTATTAAGTGTATGATATTCTCCTTCTCCATCTAGTCAAATCAAGATACATGTGCATTATGTTCAAGCCCCACTCACTTTGTGAGTGAGAATCCAGTTGTACCATAGTTTCATGAATATATATATGAGCAAATTCATCAAGCCCAAACTACTCAGACCAGAAAATAAATTCTATTCTAGCATGAACAACCCCTATTCTAGCACGTACAACTCAGGATGGAGAAACCATCTGAATTTCTCATGGAAACTATAACCAGTGGTTCTCCTGATGCAACAAAGATCAGGTTATCCAAATGTGACTTATAGGCATCCATCCCAGCCACAATACCAGAATCCTCTTCAACTCATCCCAAGTACCCATAGCTCAACTTTCAAAGAAAAGATGTTGCAAGTGCTTAAAGGACTAGAAATGAACACCCACTCCTTCACTCCCATACGCAATCAATAGCAAAACTAGAGATCTAGATAGATTAGCTAGCAATAGCTTTCAGTAGGAGGGAGAAAGGCAAATTATCCAGTTAACTCATTAGTAACCCAAAAGAGCAATACATGGTTGAAAGCCCTACTGGTCTCAAAATTTTTTTTGAACATGCCAAATCGATTATGACCCTTAGAAATGAAAAAATCTTAAATCAACTTGAAATAACTCAACAACCAAAACAACTAATGCCAGCCACACCAAAAAAAAGAAACCTGAAGAGAGGAAAGAACCTGTTAACCTAGCACCTACACTTAAGCCTCCATTTTTCAATGCTTTAGAATCCCCTCTGCCTCTTGATAAGAAGGATATAAAAATGAATGAAATGCTGAAACTATTAAAACAGGTCTAGAAAAACTTACCCCTTCTTAATGCCATTAAATAGGTCCTTGTGTATACTAAATTTTTGAAGAATTTGTGCATCCAGAAATGTAAATCTAGATTATAATTCTAAAGAAAGTACGCTTCACCGTATAGGCTAGTTCTATCTTCCAGCATGCGACCCCTCCATAGCTTAAGGACCCAGGAGCCCCCATCAATTCTTGTGTTATAGGAGATTTCCACATTGAAAAAGCTCTTCTAGAGTTGAGACAAGTATGAATCTTTTACCTAGTTCGGTGTATAAACTCTTTGGATTCGAAGAATTGAAACCCATGTTGGTCATCTTGTAGTTTGCCGATAGATTAATTAAGGTACCACATGGGATGATCGAGGATGTCTTGATTTAGATAGATGAGTTTTATTTTTCAGTTGACTTTCTAGTTCTCGATATGAAACTTAGTGGCAATCCAAGAAAAATTTTCATTATCTTAGATCGACCCTTTCTAACTATGATAAATGCATGCATCAATTGCAGGATAGGAGTCATGGACGTATCGTTTGGAAATAAAAATTTAAGACTGAATGTGTTGGGTGCTTCTCAAGGACCATCAATGGATAGTTGCTTCAAAATAGATATACTAGAGGATATTATGGAGGATGCAGCACCCATAATTCTAGCATTAGATCCTTTAGATACTTGCTTGGCTTACTTTGGAGTGTATGACTTTGATATAGAGGGAAATATTAAAGAAGTTAACATCCTATTAGATACACCCCATGATAAAACTACTTCTTCATGGACGATCAAGTATGAGTCATTGCCCATATTAGCCAGTACATCAATAGCCATCTTTAGAATCACCACCTAAGCTAGAATTGAAACCCCTTCCTGCCATGCTCACGTATGTATTTCTAGAATCCAATGACATCCTCCCAGTGATCATTGTATCAGACTTAACCTCTAATTAAGAAGCATAATTGGTTGGTATTTTGAAGGAACATAAAGAGGCTATCGGTTGGTCCATTGTCGATTTAAAAGGAATTGACCCTTCCATTTGCATGCACCACATTCATTATGAGGTGGATGCCAAACCCCATCGAGACATGGAGAGAAGATTGAACCCAAAAATGCATGAAGTAGTAAAAAAAGAGATGGTAAAGTAGTTAGATGCTGGAATCATCTATTTTATATCTGATAGTAAATGGATCAACTCCACTCAAGTAGTACCTAAGAAATCAAGTATTACTGTGATGGAGAATAAAGAAGGTGAACTGCTTTCCACTCGCATATCATCTGGATGGCGAGTGTGTATGGATTATAGAAAACTAAATGCTATTATTAGAAAAGACCATTTTCCATTGCCTTTTATTGACCAAATCATAGAATGGTTAGTAGGTCAAAGTTTCTTCTATTTCTTGATGGTTATTCAGGGTACAACCAAGTACTTGTATTTTTGGATGACCAAGAAAAAAACTACCTTCATCTACCCTTATGGCACTTTTCTTTTTTGGCGTATGCCATTGGGGCTCTACAATGCACCTGCTATATTTCAACGGTACATATAGATCAATTTTTTGGATATAGTAGATAAATATCTTAAAATTTTTATGAATGATTTCTTTGTATTTAGAACCATCTTTGAGGATTGTCTCCATAGTCTTTTCAAAGTTCTTAAATGGTGTATGGAGATAAATCTTATCCTAAGTTGAGAAAAAAAGCCATTTTATGGTTCGAAAAGGAATTGTATTAAGATATATTATTTTCGAAAGAGGGATCGAGGTAGACAAAGCCAAAGTCGAGATCATTTTAAAATTACCATCCCCCACTTTGGTTCGACAAATACGATCCTTCTTAGGTCATGCCGGATTTTATAGGCACTTCATCAAAGACTTCTGCAAGATTTTAAGACCTTTGTGCAATCTGTTGGCCAAGGATACATAATTTATCTTTGATGAAGACTATTTGAAAGCCTTCCACACGTTACGAGTAGCCTTGACAATAGCACCCATAATAAAACCTTCCGACTGGTCCATTCCATTTGAGATAATGTGTGATGCATCCGACTATGATACAGGGATAGTTTTGGGGCAAAGGATAAATAAGGAGCCCCATGTGATTTATTATATGAGCAAAACTCTTTTTGATGCACAATTGAATTACACCACTACTGAAAAAGAGTTACTTGCAATTGTGTTTTGCCTTGGACAAGTTTAGATCATACCTTTTAGGCTCAAAGGTCTTAGTTTACTCTGATCATGTAGCTTTAAGGCATCTACTATCCAAAAAGGATATCAAGCCCAGACTGAACAGATGGATCCTTCTCTTATAGAAATTTGACCTAGAGATCCGAGATAAGAAAGGTTCAGAGAACATGGTAGTAGATCATATTTCTAGTATTCTAGTTGAACATTATAAGGATACAATTAAGGGTGGATTTCTTGATGAGCAGCTTTTTGCAATCTCTTCCAACAATCCTCCTTGGTTTGCCCACATCGTTAATTACTTGGCTATAGGGCAAACCTTGTCTCATTGGTCCAAGTAGGAGAAGGATTGATTCTTCTCACCAGTCAAATACTACTTCTAGGAGGAATCCGAGTTGTTCAAGATTTGTTCTGATCAAGTGATTTGATGTTGTGTCTCCGAGAGTAAATTTTAGAGTATTCTCATCTTTTGTCACTCTCTTGCATGTGAAGGTCATTTTAGCAGGAAGAAAACTTTAACAAAAGTGCTACAGTATGGATTTTATTGGCCAACATTATTTAAGGATGCTTATGAATTTGGCCAATATTATTTAAGATGTCAAAAAATAGAGAGCATCTCAAAAAAAAAAACATGAAGCCCCTCTCCCCGATTTTAGTGGTAGAATTTTTTGATGCATGGGAAATTGACTTCATGGGACCCTTTCCCTCCTCGTTCGGTCATAAGTACATTCTTATCGTAGTTGATTTTATATCTAAATGCATGGAAGCCATAGCAATCAGAACCAATGATCATAAGGTGGTAATTAAATTTATTCAACATAATATCTTTAGTTATTTTGGTTGTCCTAGATCCATTATTAGTGATGGGGGTGCGCATTTCACAAATAGATACTTTAAGAGTCTGATGAATAAATATGAAATCATCCACAAAGTTACCATACCTTATCATCCGCAAACTAGTGGCCAAGTCAAAGTTTCCACTAGGGAGATTAAGCGAATTCTAGAGAAAACAATTAGGGCCGATAGGAAGGATTAGTCCTTATGTCTGGACGATGCATTATGGGTCTATCGAAATATATTCAAGACTCTGATTGGTATGTCCCTTTACCAGCTAGTCTTTGAAAAAGCATGTTACCTATCGATAGAATTAGAGCATTGTGCTTTCTGGGCCATAAAAAAATTAATTTTGATATGAAAAATGCGGGTTCTAACAGAATGTTGCAACCGAATGAACTAGAAGAACTACATAACGAAGCCTATGAGAACTCGCAAATTTATAAGGATTGAACAGAAGCATATCATGACAAGTATATCACAAGAAATACATTCGAACTCGACCAAAAAGTTTGGCTTCATAATTCGAGATTGTACCTTTTTTCTAGGAAGTTATGATCATACTAGAATGGATCCTATGTTGTAACTCAAGTGTTCCTTCATGGAGTAATTGAAATTAAAGATACAAAAATAGAAAATACCTTCAAGGTAAATGGCCAGCCTTTAAAACCATATGTGGAAGAAATCAACATAGGAGAATAAATCGAAGCAGTTGATCTGATGGATCTAATCTATCCACCATCTAAGATCTGATGAAATCTAGCTGAAGACTCTAAATTTAGCACTTCTAGGAGGCATCCCAGCATTTTTCATCTTATCTTAATACTTTTGTTATATTTTACTTAGATTTATCAACTAAGTTTGGGGGGAGTTAGACCCGATGGAGCATCGAAAGGCCCACATTATCACCTGATATATTCTCTCCTTCAACTCTTATTTACTTTCTTTTATAATACACTCTTGTTCTTTTCACTCTATTAAGGATAATGTCGATTAAGTTGGGAGGTAGGAAATAAAAACTTAAAACTTGAAAAGATGTGAGTGTCCATAGACCTACTATGCTTTAGAATTGAGAGAAATTAGGCATCTCAGTAGCTATTAATGCACAATTTAAATAATTATAAGGTGTTAAGGGACTGCACATTCAACAAACCCAATAGATGTTTATAGAATAAGAATTGATTTCTAGGCCCTTCTAATCGCTCCAGCATTAATGTCCAAGGAGAGTCTATCATTTATAGGTTTAAATAGGATATCTTGGTGCCTGCAATTCCTTCAAAAAAAAAAGCAAATTCTAAATATTGATCTCCCACTGAGTAATCAAGCCCCGTTACCTACGTAAGCAATGATGTTTGCATCAAAAGATGGGTAATATAAAGAAGCTTTGCTATGTATTTGTTTTAGCCCATAACCTTATAGATCTGAATTAGTAAGCTTAAGGGGTGTTCTATACCTAATGCCCTAAAACCAACTAGTTTGGAAGTCATTGGCCAAAAACTCATTACATGAATCAAATGGAATGCCAACAGGGCTAAGGCATTGCAGAAACTATACACATTCAAAGAGAGAGAGAGAGAGAGAGAGAGAAAGAGAATGAAGGAATGAATGGGTAAAATATAGACCATGAACCTATCTTAGAGTAAAACAAACCAAGGATAAAGACAGGGATAGACCAAGAAATGGCTTAAAAAGAAAATTATATATTCTTCACTTAGCTATTCTAGTAGGTAGTCTTAATTTTTCAAGGACAACTTTACTAAGCTTCTAGTTGTACACCAATTTCTCTGGAATCACCTAAAGATGCTCACAACTAAGCACATTGGTATATGACATTAACCTTTTTTTTAGTCGAGGATGAGTAAAATTTAAGTTGGGAGATATAATAAGTACTTAATATATTATAATAAAAAATATTAAATATTATTATATTATATATTTATTAGTTAAATTTGATACTTTTTAGTTTATTTTATAGGTAATTAGAAGATTGGATTTACAGGATCCAAAACAGCTCAATCCAAGGTAAATCAAGCAATTAATTAGAAGATTAGCCATGAAGGAAGAAGATCCAAGGACTATCATGTATGCACTCCATCCAAGAGCTCTCAATCTAGGTGCCTACATTGGGGACCCAAGTCACTTCAATCAACAGTTCAAAAGCAAGTGCAGAAGATCCAAGGATCAAAGCTCCAAAACTCCCTCTCATATGGATTCAAGGATCCGATCCAAAGGCCAATAAGTACTTACTCCATCCAGTGGCTTGGATTGAAGGTGCCTACTATCAAAGAGTTCTCTTGAAGCTATATGCCTTCCCTCCTTATCTGCTCCATGCACCAAAGGAGGAATATTTCATTTTTCTCTCTTAAAATTAGCACATATCTCTCTTACTTAGAATCTAAAATCAGCATCCCTGTCTTTCTTAATTGCTTCCTTAATAGCTTTATGCCCTTACTTAGAATCCAAAATCAGCATCCCTATCTTTCTTAATTGCTTTACGCCCTAAAGAAGGTAGTGCCCCTCCTCTCTTACCTTATCTAATTTCATCCAAAGTACAAACTTTCCTCAAATTCATGCCTCATAACATTGAAGGAACTTCTAGTTCCTACTATAGGATCGATCTAATCGGACCAGATATGAGGAAGGCAGAATTTTAAATATTTTTCTCAAATATCCGATCAGATCTGAGAGTTCTCAGATCTAATTAGATTGATCTAAATTTAAAAACTAAAAATAAAATAAAACTAGTAACATCTAATGTTACCTTATCGGGTAAATCATTTATCCTGCCGATGATTTGATGAAGCTTGAGGTTTCGATGCCAGCCGTGCATGCATCCGACCTCTACCAGAGTTCAATCGGGTTAGATCTGAATGCCTTCTCCTTCTAGATTTGATCTTAGAAAATCAGATTTGATGTTGATCTGTGGAGCCTTCGAACTAATCTTTGACGACAACACATTCATCTCTCAATCAGCAATTGATTGCACAACATTTGCAGGATCAGGGACCAACTCTTGCTCGTTGATTTTACCCAACATCTTAGAAGTGGAAAAGAGGAAAAGGAGTAGAGGAGGCACAGAGATAGAGAGAGAGGCGGGACTTCACCATAGATTAATTGTAATGCAATAACAAGGGGCGCAGACTAGATGCAACCCCTGGAGTCCTAGAGCCTTAAGCAAACACTTTGCTTAAAACAGAAGGACTCCCATCTAATTTCCATGCCTAACACTAGATTTTCATCTAGTTTTGTCACCCAAAATTCTAGATTAAATGGTGCCAATAAAAGATAAGAAGAAGACATGGCGCAAGGGTTTATCTCCAGAGGTGTTTGAATCAAATTCAAATGCTTTGATCCATTCAAACCCTTTCTGAATAGGGCACCTCCACCTTATCCATATGGGGCGCATACTAGGAGGGGCATGCATCCTCTTTCCCCTCATGAAACCATCTAGTGTGCACATCCCTAGAAATTCTCTATGGGGTGCACACCCCTCTCCTTTAATTCCTGCAAAGATGGGTCTTGTTTTGGTGCCCCTTGCATGGATTTAAGTCAAGCCCTGATTTCATCAGAGCACCAGGACAAGCTCTAGTCAAATCAGGATAAAATCATATAGGATTTTAGGATGAGCCAAATTCAATTTGACTCAATTGAGATAAACCAAAAAGATGATAGAAGGAGAAAGTCATGTCCAATCATGTGCTAGCATGATTTCATTAAACTTGATTGGATCTAATCCAAATCAATCAAATTGGGTTAGCCCAATTGATGACATCCAGACCTAAACTCTTATTTGTGTGATCTAGTTAGGTTTAGTTTTGCATGATAATGAGACATGTCATAATCTCTATCATCGACATCATCAAAATATCTTTTGATGAACCAGAATTCTTCTGATTCATCAAATTAGAATCGTCGAACATCAAGACAATTCTAATTGATCCCAAAATCTATCAGTAATACCTAGCAGTATGTGATGGCAATCCATTAGAAATAAATACAAATCTCTTGGTGCAGCTACCTGTGTGATTGGGTTCTTCTATCATAAGCCTCAGTAGGATCAAGGTCAAGGTAAACTTGTCAGACCTAACATCCGTCATATGAATAAATTATTTGATTTGAGTCTGATGTGAAATTCTATTAGAAACTTTTTTCTATTATTTTCACACTGCCATAGTTATGGGCTTAAGGACTTGATCTCATGATCATCATAGGACTACTTCTCCTCTACTGAGGTTAATAGATCCTTTATTGGTGCGATCCAATTTCTATAATGAATGTGCTATAGCCAACATACACATCAGGATTTCGAATGGCTAGAAAATCGAGTTATGATATAGTCAAACTATAACACACTCAAGATAAATTATCGATGCACCTCAGATCAAAGAACCAGATATACAACTATAGCATCGAGCTAGTCATCGATAAGAAGGTAGACTTTCTTATGACTACTTAAGGTGGTCACACTTAGTACCCTTATTCTTAATTAGTATCTGTACTCTCACTTTGGTATCTCTACATCATAGACTCAAGACTTATCTATCCTAAGAAAATGATCGTACATCAATCTTTCAAATCGATCACCATCCTCATGATGATCCTATGATCGAAAGTAATTTATGAATTAATTATAATGACACATGCCTTAAATTCTCAATTTTTTAGAATATATATTACCATATCCATTAACTCAATGGATGTATCACCGACACTTTAAATACACAATATGATAGAAAATATTTTTTATTAATTTTAAGTTAAAATTATAAAAATGCTTCTAAAAAGTATATTACAAGTGTCGATTAATCTGGCTTCTAGGGCACACATTTAACAAACTCCCACTTGACCTAAAATCAATTGGCTACAAATCTAAGTCCCATCTTTTCAAGATGGGCTTTGATCTTCTGCTAGCTCAACGACTTTGTTAGTGGGTCAGCCACATTATCTATGTTGTCAACTTTGTTGACCTTGATGTATCTCTTCTCGAGGTAATTATGGATTAGATGGAATCATCGCTCAATATGCTTGAATTTCTAATGAAACCTCAGCTCCTTAGCTAGGGCTATGGTATCATTATTATCGTAGTATAAAGGAACGACATCTGATGGCATCACTTCAAACTCTATGATGAACTTCTTGAACTAGAATGCCTTCTTCACAGCTTTCAATGCAGCGATGTACTTTGCTTCTATGGTGGAATCTGCTATCATGGTCTAATTGAAACTCTTCCAACTTATAGCACTATTATTGCATAAGAATAGACTATCAAATGTCAACTTTTGATTATTTATATCAAACGTAAAGTCTGAGTCTGTATACCCCTAGACCTAGAGTTCTCCATTATCAAAGATCAAAAATATATTCTTAATCATTCTGAAGTACTTAAGGATATATTTTATAGAAGTCCAGTGCTCTTCATTTGAATTCGACTGATACCTGCTTGTGACACTCACAGCATAGATGATATCAGGTCGTGTACATGGTATGGCATACAAGAGGCTTCCTATTATCAAAGTATAAGGGATCTTGCTCAGATATTCAATCACTTTAGGTGTGTTAGGGCACATCTTTTTGGAGAGATGAATGCCATATCTGAAGGGCACTAGTCCTCTCTTGGAATTTTTTATGTTGAACCTCTTGAGCACCTCCTCTATGTATATTTTCTATAAAAGACCTAGCATCTTCTTCGGTCTATCCCTATAGACCTTAATCCCCAAAATGAAGGATGCTTCTTCTAGGTCTTTTATAGAAAACTCTTTCGATAATCATACTTCAATCGAGGTCAACATAGGAATGTCATTCTCAATTAGGAGGGTGTCATCCACGTACGGTACGAGAAAGACAATAGCTCTCCTCCTAATCTTTTTGAATACATAGGACTCCTAGTTATTTTTTATGAAATCAAATGATTTGATCATGTCATTAAAACAAGCATTCCATCTTTGAGATGCTTGCTTAAGTCTATAAATGGATCTTTGTAGCTTGCAGATCTTATGATCATCATCATCGGATGTGAAATCAAGGAGCTATTCTATATAGATATCTTCCTCAAGATATCCATTTAAGAATGCCATTTTCACGTCCATCTACCATATTTAATAATCAAAATAGGTTGCAATAGTAAGCAATATATAGATGGATTTAAGCATGGCCACTGGTGAGAAGGTATCCTGATAATCAATGTCTTCGCGCTGACTATACCCTTTCACCACTAGCCTAACTTTGAATATCTCTACATTTTTATTTACATCTATCTTTCTCTTGAAGATCTATTTACACCTATTAGGTACTATACTTTTAAGTAGATCTATCAAGGTCCAAACTTGGTTCGAACGTATTGAGTCAATCTTTGACTTCATTGCTTCTTGCTATTTTTCGGAGTCAATATCTGATATCATCTCATTATAGATTTTGAAATCATTACCATGAACCCCATTTTTTGTGAGAAATATTTTCTTTACGTCCTTTGAAATAGTACCTAAATATCTCTCAGAAGGATGAAAAATCCTATTTGTCCTACAAGATAGAAGAGGTAGTGTGTGGATTGGCTCATACTGAGTAGGTTCTGCAGGTTTCTTTGTTCGTTGCTCTTCGAAGACTTTTTTCTCAAGCCTAATCTATCTTTCGATGACACCATCTTGAACCAATTATTTTTTAAAAAAAATGGCATGCCAACTTACAATCATATTGTAGTCTTCTAGAAGATAGAAGTAATATCCTAATGACTCTTTAGGATATCCGATGAACTGAGCTCTAAGAAATCTTGACTCTAACTTGTCCGCCTGCTATCTTTTGACATGGGTCGGATAATCTCAAATTCTGAGATGACTCAGACTTATTTTTTTACCATGTCACATCTCATACGGTATGGTTGGAATGATTTTAGATGGAATCCTATTCAATAAATAAATGACAGTCATTAAACTATGTCCCTAAAGAAATTCAGAAAGATCCATGAAGCTCATCATGAATCGGACCATATCTAATAGGATCTGATTTCTCTATTCTGAAATTTCGTTGAGTTAAGACATTTCAGGTAGAGTTCATTATGAGACCATGCCATTATTTTTAAGATAGTCTAGAAATTTTGACTAAGATATTCACCTTCTCGATCTGATCAACGAATCTTAATGAGCTTTTTGGTTTGCTTTTTCACTTCATATTTGAATTTATAAAATTTTTTAAAGACTTCAAACTTGTGTTGCATCAGGTACACATATCCGTACTTAGATAAATTATCGATAAAGATGATGAAGTAAAAAAAATTATCTCTAGTCAACACATTAAATGGACTGCATACCTCCGTATGTACCAAGGCAAGTAGGTTTGTGGTCATTTTCCCATGTCCTACAAAAGGTAGTTTGGTTATTTTACCTTAAAGGCATGATTCATAAATCGGATATGACTCGAAAGTCAATAGACCCATTAGTCCTGATTTCTTCAATTTGTTAATCATGTCTTCAGCTATATGACTTAGCTTAAGGTGCCATAAATATCTTTCGTTGATACTATTCCTAGGTCATTTTTATTAAAAATTATGTTCCAAAATCAATCGTCAGTCTGTTGATAATTGAGATATTATAATTAATTTATTAATTAATAAAAAATATTTTGACATCTTTTTTCATCATAAATTTACATCATCTAATGAACTCCATTATTGTGATGAAGTCCTTAGGACTATTTAGTTTTGATAAAGAGAGAATTTATCAATTAGTTCTTAAATTTATTTATGACCAAATGATGGACTATTAGTTAGGACGACAGCGTCTATCGAGCATAGGTCGCTATATGCCATATAGATTGATTATCCTCTTAATCAAGAAGTATGGAGACACTGGTATGACATATTGGTGAGATGTATGGATACATCATCATTGAATGTAACCAACTCTAGAGCATTCTGCTATCGAGAATGTCTCTGATGGAATATAGGTATAAGTATCTCTTAGATCTGAGATCACCTTAGTGACTTGCAAGCAACTCACTATGCTTTGATACCGGACTAACTGAATTTCTAATTCAACAATGGAAGGCTTCTGGGCACAGTCAAGTACTTACGAAGTTGGAGTATGATCAAGATAAAATTGACCACTCCAAGAGTTGGAGAAGAATATATCACTGTATTTCAATATAGCAAAATCTTGGTCAGAGTAATCCATCAGATGGATTTGATATTTTGAAATACAATATGGATAACCTAATCAGAGTTGACAATTGAACTCTGAGGTATCCTATGAGCATTGTGATCAAGGGGATGAATTATATGAAAACTATATTCGCATGGGTTCTAAGGATAGTGTTCTACACCTTTCGACCTATCTGACCATCGGATATCATTGCTAGATGGTCATTTTGATTGGTATAAGAATTTATTCCTGTGCTACTGATTTAGGTTCAAACCTATGAGGTCACACACATTAGAGTTCACGTTCTGATTGAATGGTTGATCAACGATTTAGAATCATTTTAGGGTTAAACAATCAATACGATTGGTATTTAACCTAGTGCAAGTGTTGCAAGAGGATCGATTAGCAATTAGATTACTAATTGGCTTAATTTGATTAAGCCAGAGGATTAAGATTAAGTCTAATTAAAAATAATTTAATTAAATTTAATTTAGGCTTGATTGAATCAAGTCCAATTAGCTTATTGGATAAGTCAAGTGCAAAGAAGAACTTGTCCTAGTCTAACTAGGACTCGAATCAATCTAATTTTTTAATTTGATTAAAAAATTAAATTAAAATTTAATTTAATTTAATCTAATTTAATTAAGTTTTTAATTAGATTAAAATCTAATTTAATTTAATTAATTTAATTTTAATTTAATTTGATTGGAGAAACCATGTTTGACCAAGTCATAGATGGAATCCTAGTGAGACTAGGATTCCACCTTGCACCACCTTAGCCCTCCATGCCCCATGCCCTCTCTTTTTGTGCGACAGAGAGTCTCTATTTGGTCTTCATGCATGCCCCTTCTCTCCCTCTTATTCTCATATGGTTATTTGGTGGTTGACCAAGTCTAAGAGGAAGTTAGTTTTGATTTAGGATTCTATGAGATAGAATCCCTATAAGCCAAAACATCTCCTTCCATGTGTGCCACCCATCTTCTATTTTTCCTCCCTAATTCTATGTGAGTGAGAGGTTTTTTGTGTGCCTCTCCTTGCTAGATTTATTGAGAAAAATCAGAGGAGGGGCGCCCAAGAGTTGGGTGCCCTAACTACTTGCCAAATTTAGCCCTGCCTTGTCTAGTTTTTGACCTAGACAAGGACTCTTCTTTTTCTATAAATTTAGGATAAATTTTGATCTAATTTTTTTATAAAATATAAAGCTTTGGGAGAGGTTTGGGGTGTGAAAAAATTAGAGAAAGAGGGTCCTTGGGTGTGGGGGTTCCATAGGCACCAAACTAGGTGTCTAGGTGAGAGAAAAGAGAAGAAGAAGAGAGTCTTTATTTAGGACTGTTTTATTCCTCATCTTTCCTCCTTCTTTTGAGTTTTTTTCTGAGAGAGTCTCAAATTAGAAAACTTTTTTCTTTCTTCTTATATTTTGAAGAGTCCAAGTTTCAAAGAAGAAAATATCAGCTCGATCGTCGATAAGAGATCAGCACAGTACTAGTATGCTGTGCTGATTTCCTACATCAGGATCTCTAATTTGTTCATGGGCTTGTGTGGACGACTCCTAGAGGTCGAACACGTGTGTGGCTCATGACTTCATCCTCAAGTTTAGATAAGCAAGTTAGAACATCTAACTTGCTCAGATAATAGGTCCAATCTATTAACTTCATACCTGCATTTGATATAGTGTAGATCTAGATTGATTTGATCAACCTTTTCTTTCTTGTTTGATTTTAATTTTTGATTTAATATATTATCTTAATCATATAATAGATCTAAGATTTAGGTGTTTATATATTTATTTAAATAAATATTTAATTTATTTAAGTCTTTCGCTGCATGATCTTGAAAAAGTTTCAAGATCTACCCGTGAAATCCTAGATCTAATTTCTTCAATTGGTATCAGAGCCTAGCTTCTTATTACATGATTTTTGTACATATTTAGATTATTCATTAGATTAAATATAGTTTATAATCTAATTATTAAATCTAAAACTAAAAAAAAATTTAGATCTCATGAACTGCCATAAGGTTGTCCTAGTTCGTGATGATCTGACTCTAATCATAAATTTATTAGATTTAATCTAATTTTATTTATAATTTAATAGATTTAAAATAATTTTAAAACTAAAAATAAAATATTTTAGATTGCACGAACTGCTGTAAGGTTTATCCCTTACAGTGAATAGGTTGTCCTAGTACGTACTAATATAAAATATTGATCATAAAATTTTAGATTAGATCTAAAAAAATTTATGATCTGATTAAAAATATTTTAATCTAATTTCAATCATCATAAATATGTTAGATTTGATCTAGGAAGATTTATGATTGATTATTATTGAAACTATTTTAATTACATGAACCTATTTAGATTAGATCTAAAGTAGTTTTATATTTATTTTACTTGCATATTGATTATGAATCAAACATGCAACTTAATTGATAGATCCATGTTATAAAAATAATTTATAAATATAAAAATTATTTTTGAAAAGTCGAACCCCAACTCTTAGCCCAAAACTTAATTGAGAATTAAGAAGTTGATTAATTAGGATCTAGGATTATGAATTGAAGATCCTAAGACACAAATCATAACACATTGGGTTAAATAGGTTAGTGAAGATCAGGTCCATTAATTAGATTAGACCTAGGATTAGATTAAAAAATAGACTTAATTAGAGGTTTGACTAAATCTAATCAATTGTTGTCTTAGATTAGATCAAGGATTCTCTAGATCAATTACAATAGTTGTAGTTGGTCAAGTCTATGTCTTTAACAAGATCCAAGATGGACTTGATTTATGGCTATACGATCTAGCACAAACTATTAGGTTGATCTAATTGAAACTAATTAAACTAGTTGGTGTCTAAGGTAAACCATACCGATGGTTTTTAATTGATAGCCAGCTTACCTATCCATTTCTGATGGTGTCTAGGGCAAGCTTTGGCAGACCCTCCCACCGATCGAATTTACCTGACCTTTTGGTGGGATCATGTTTTGATTGAATCATTTGATTATTCGAGCTGACCCATGTCAGCTAGGTAAATCAATGTAACTGATTTAGGTGCTCCTAGACTAGCCTATTAGTAGTCTCCCTTAAGCTGACTTGGTGAAGCCAGTAGGATGATCATGACAAGCTGGTTAATCAGACCTACTCACTTCTATAAATAAATTCTCTAAAATTATTAGATTCCTAAAATAAAATAGTTATATGATAACTAGATCATAGCCTCCCATTAAAGTAGATGATAATGGATCCATCAGTTGGATAATCATTGGAGGCCCAAAGGC
Organism: Cocos nucifera; assembly: GCA_006176705.1. Lineage (NCBI taxonomy): Eukaryota > Viridiplantae > Streptophyta > Magnoliopsida > Arecales > Arecaceae > Cocos > Cocos nucifera. The sequence continues at coordinate 1,180,135 of QRFJ01000404.1, forward strand.
CTGGTGCTTATTGATTGATGGAATTATCATTCATTATATGATCTCTTTGATACATCTTTCTAAATGATGGTTAGGTCGGCCAACCAAAGTTGGGCCTGATCATTCATTGGTTGATGGGCCAAGTATGGTCATGTTAATGGTTAGACCTAATTGGACCCTTTTTTGAGAAGGCCAAAGCCAACTGATCAGGGGCTGGGGCAAAATTTAATTACTAAAAATTATTTGAAGAAATAATTGGTTATGAACCTACCCTTAGATGTACATGGGTTGGCCAACTAAAGTTAGGCTTGTGTGCAGTCTATATGCATTATAGTACCCACTAAAAAATTAGGTCCTCGAATTAGAGGTAGAGGCTACCAATTCGAATAAAATAGTAGGAGAAACCTTTTGAGTAAAGTCCAAATCCTTAGATTTAATGAATTAATTACTAATTAGATTTTAGTTTTTCTTTATGCAGACATGACCACTTCTCTATCACTTCAATCATTATTGGATAATGATAAGTTGGTAGAACCCAACTTTGGTAGCTAGTACTGAAAGTTGAAGATTATCTTGGAGCATGAACGGATCCTATATGTGCTGATGGATCCTGCACCTGAGGAGCCAACTGCCAATGTACGTGGAACAGTCAGAAACACTTATTAGAAGTGGCTCAGTGACTGAACCGTGGTGCACTACATTATGCTATCTACGATAAGCGATGAGTTCGATCATAGGTTTGAGACAGCTCAGTCAAATGAAATGCTCCAAGTGTTAGAGGATTCTTTTGGCACACCCGATGAGGTTGAGAGGCACAAGACTAGTTGCACCATCTTCAATGCCAGAATGCGGGATGGAGCCTCTATCACTGATCATATACTGTACATGATCAAGCTGAAAGAGCGCTTGAGCAAACTCGAGTTTTTCTTACATGAACAACTTGGAAAAGATGCAATACTAAACTCGTTGCCAAAGTCCTATCTCCCTTTCCTTACTCATTACAGAATGACAAAGTCTGAAGTAAACTACCATGGCTTACTAGGGTTACTTCAAAACTTTGAGAAGGATCACTAGCTCCATAAAGAGTTGGTGAACTTAGTGGGAGGTTTGTCTTCTAGTTCTCGACCCTTTAGGAAAGAAAAGAAGAACAAGAAGAAGAAAATAAAGAAGGTACAAGTTCAGGCTGAGACATTAGTGCAGGATCAAATCAGAAAGATCAAGCCTGATAAGAGTCAAGCTGAATGCTTCTTTTGCAAGAAGTGGAGGCACTGAAAGAGGAATTATCCTCAATACATTGCCTCCCTGGACCCGAACAGGCAGAGAAAGAAGCAAGCTGTTGCTAGGCAAGGTATTTATATGATATTACTGACTGGGTATTAGATATCGGTAGCCCTTACCATATTTATAATTCATTACAGGGATTGCAAGTCAGTAGAAGATTCGAGCAAGGTGAGAGATTCCTGAACGTTGGAAATGGAAGACCAGTTCCACTTCTAGCTTTAGAAATTTTGAAACTTGCATTTGAATCTCATACCGTTGTTCTTAGTGATTGTCATTTCTGTCTTAGCTTCTTTTTAAATATTATTTCTGTAGGCCTTTTGGCCATGAATAATTATGAAATTTTAATAAAGAAATGAGTTTGTAATATCATTATGAATGGTGTTACTGCTTTCTATGGATAATTGAACAATGGTGTATATATGTTATCACAACCTATTAATATAGTTTATTCTACTGGCAAGCATCCTAGATTAGATAGTGCATCAGATATCTACTTATGGCACTATAGGCTAGCTCATATAAACAAGAACATGATAAACAGGTTGACTCAAGAGAAAATCCTCGAAGTCAATGATTATGAATCACTTTCAACCTGTGAGTCCTATCTTCTTGGTAAAATAATCAAATCATTTTTTACTAAAAAAGATGAGAGAGCCAATGAGCTCTTAGGTCTAGTACATACTGATGTATGTGGACCAATAAGCATAAGTGCCAGAGGTGGATATATCTACTTCATCACTTTCACAGATGATCTATCCAGATATGGATATGTCTATCTGATGAAACATAAGTCAGATTTTTTTTAAAATATTCAAATGATTTTGAAGTAAAGTAGAAAAATAAACTAGAAAGAGTATTAAAACTCTTCGATCTGATGAGGAGAATATCTTTCTGATGAGTTTCTCACATATCTAGGAGAGAATGGGATTCTCTTCCAATGGACTCCTCCTAGAACACCATAGTATAATGGTGTGTCTAAAAGGAGAAATCAGATTCTGTTAGACATGATCCGATCCATGATGGAATTTGCCAGCTTGCCAATATCCTTCTAAGGATATGCACTCGAATTGGCTTGTTATCTATTAAATAGAATTCTAAGTAAGTCTGTAGTTAAAATCCCATATGAGATATGGATAGGGCATAAACCAGCACTTTCACACCTTAGGATTTGGGGATGCCCGACTTATGTCAAATGATTAGTTACAGACAAACTTGGACCTAGGTCTGACAAGTGTACATTCATAAGGTACCCAAAAGAGACCAAAGGATACTATTTCTATCATGCTGATGAACAAAAGATGTTCATCAGTCTTGGGACAATCTTTTTGAAAAAGAAGTTCTTTGGTGAAGGAACTGTTGCCTCCAAGGTTGAACTTGATGAAGTTCAATAGATAGAAAGTCTGACATAGAATATTGAACCTAAGTCAGATTTGATTAGATCAGATTCGAAGCCTAGTGAATGCGCACCATTAAGGCGATCCGGTAGAGTACCATGCCATCCAGATAGATACTATGGATTCTTGATCCAAGATGGTGATCCCATCGAACTCGATGAAAATGATAAGGATCCAATCACTTATATGGATGTGATGTAGAGATCCAACTCTGAGAAATGGCTAGATCCATGAGATCCGAAATGCATTCCATGAAGATCAATGATGTATAGACATTAGTTGACCCACCTGAAGGGGTTAAATCCATCAGATGTAAATTGGTATTCAAAAGAAAAAGAGATGCAGACAGAAAGATGGAGATCTATAAAGCTCGTCTAGTTGCCAAGGAATATCGTCAATGTTATGGTATTGACTATAACGAGACATTCTCCTCAATGGCAACGCTCAAATTCATTTGAATAATACTTGCAATAGCTGCCCACCTAGACTATGAGATCTGGTAGATGGATGTGAAGTTGGCTTTCCTAAATGGAGAGCAAACCGAAGAAGTGTATATGATACAACATCAGGGGTTCACATCCACAGATGGATCCAAGGTGTGCAGGCTTCAGAGATCTATTTATGGATTAAAGTAAGCATCTCGAAGTTGGAACATGCATTTTGATAAAGTGATCAAAACGTATGGCTTCGTTAAGAATGGAGAAGAACCCTGCATTTATAAATGGACAAATGGTCCAACAGTGGTATTTCTTATTTTGTACGTGGATGACATTCTCTTAATCGAGAATACATCCCCGTACTATAAGAAATAAAAGTCTGATTGTCATCATAATTCTCCATGAAGGATTTGGGTGAAGCATCCTACATCCTAGGGAAGAAGATCTATAGGAATAGATCTAAAAGGATGCTTGATATATCCCAGTCCACGTACATAGAAACTGTGCTGAAGAGATTCAACATGGAGAATTCCAAAAAGGGCTATCTTCCGATAGGCCAAGAAATTTCTCTCTAAGAAGGATTGTTCGATAACTTCTGAAGAGGGAGAGCGTATGAATAGAATTTCATATACTTCAACAGTGGGGTCTATTATGTATGCAATGACATGTACAAGATCAGACATGACATACTCACTCGAAGTAGTGAGTAGATACTCGTCTAACCCTGAAAAAAATCACTGGAAGGTGGCTAAAACCATCCTTAAGTATTTCAAAAATACTAAGGATCAATGGTTGATTTATGATGAGTCAGATCTGAAGCTTATGGGATTTACAGACTCCAGCTTCAATCTGACCAAGATGATAGTAAAAGTGTGTCAGAATATATCTTTACTCTAAATGGTGGAGCTATCTATTGAAAAAATTTCAAGCAGCATACAGTGGCTAACTCTGTTTGAGAAGTAGAGTACATGGTAGCATCAGATGCAGCAAAAAAAGCTATGTGGCTAAGAAAGTTCATCATCGAGATCGGAGTAGCATCCTCCATTGATGGTCCAGTCTTACTATACTATGACAGCACTGGCGCCATAGCTCAAGCAAAGAAATCGAAGGTACACCAACAGACAAAGCACATTCTGTACTGCTTCCATTTGATCCGTGAGATCATGGATCATGATGACGTCAACCTTCAGAAGATCGATAGAAAGAAGAATCTAACCGACCTCTTCACTAAAGCCCTAACAATCAAGGAGTTCAACAATCATTAGTCGAAGATGAATATTAGATACGTTGCGAGTGGCTTTAGGATAAGTGGGAGCTATTGAAAATTATGTTCCAAAGCCAATCGTCAGTCTGTTTATGGTTGAGATATTATAATTAATTTATTAATTAATAAAAAATATTTTGATATCTTTTTTCATCATAAATTTACATCTTTTAATAAACTCCATTATTATAATGAAGTCCTTAGAATTATTTAGTTTCAATAAAGAGAGAATTTATCGATTAGTCCTTAAATTTATTCACGATCAAATGATAGGTTGTTAATTAGAACGACAACATCTATCGAGCATAGGTCATTATATGCCATATAAGTTGGTTGTCCTCTTAACTAAGGAGTGTAGAGACACTGGTATGGCATATAGGTGAGATGTATGGATACATCATCACTGAATGTGATCAACTTTAGAGCATTCTGCTGTCAAGAATGTCTTTGATAGGATATAAGTATAAGTATCCCTTAGACCTGAGATCACCTCAGTGACTTACAAGCAACTCACTGTGCTTTGATACCGGACTAATTGAATTTTTAATTCAGCAATGAAAGGCTTCTGGGCACAATCAAGTACTTGCAAAGTCAGAGTGTGATCAAGATGAAATTGACTACTCCAAGAGTTGGAGAAGAATGTATCACCATATTTCAATATAGCAAAATCTTAGTTAGGATAATCCATCAAATGGATTTGATATTTTAAAATACAATGTGGACAACCTGATCAGAGTTGATAGTTGAACTCTAAGGTGTCTTATGAGCATTGTGGTCAAGGGGATGAATTATATGGAAACTATATTCGCATGGATTCTAAGGATGGTATTCTACACCTTTCGACCTATCCGATCGTCGAGTATCATTGCTAGATGATCACTTCGATTGGTACAAAAATTTATTTCTATGCTACCGACTTAGGTTCGGACCTATGAGATCATATATATTAGAGTTCACATTTCGATCGAATGGTTGATCAACGATTTAGAATCATTTTAGGGTTAAACAATCAATATGATTAGTGTTTAACCTAGTGCAAGTATTGCAGAAAGATCGATTAGTAGTTAGATTGCTGATTGACTTAATTTGACTAAGCTTGAGGGCTGATATTAAGTTTAATTAAATATGATTTAATTATATTTGGTTTGGACTTGATTGGATCAAGTTCAATTGACTTATTGGATAAGTCAAGTGCAAGGAAGAACTAGTCCTAGTCTAACTAGGACTCAGATCAACCTAATTTTTTAATTTAATTAAAAAATTAAATTAAAATTATATCTAATTTAATCTAATTTAATTAAGTTTTTATTTGGATTAGAACCTAATTTAATTTAGTTGATTTGGTTTTGATTTAATTTAGTTTGAAAAACCATGTTTGACCAAGTCATAGATAGAATCCTAGTGAGACTAGGATTCCACCTTGCGCCACCTTAGCCCTCCACGCCCCATGCCCTCTCTTTTTGTGAGATAGAGAGTCTCTCTCTAGTCTTCACGCATGCCCTCTCCGTCTTATTCTCATATGGTTATTTGGTGGTTGAGCAAGTCTAAGAGGAAGTTAGTTTTGATTTAGGATTCTATGAGATAGAATCCTTATAAACCAAAATATTTCCTCCTAATTTCATATGAGTGAGAGGTTTTTTGTGCACCTCTCCTTGCTAGATTTATCAAAAAAAATCAGAGGAGGGGCGCCCAACTCTTGGGCGCCCCAGCTACTTGCCAAATCTAGCCCTATCTTGTCTAGTTTTTGACCTAGACAAGGACTCTTCTTTTTCTATAAATTTAGAATGAATTTTGGTCTGATTTTTTCATGAAATATAGATCTTTGGGAAAGATTTGGGGTGTGCAAAAATCAGAGGAAGAGGATCTTTGGGCATGGGGGTTCCATAAGCACCAAACTAGCTATCTAGGTGAGAGAAAAGAGAAGAAGAAGAGGGTCTTCTTCTAGGACTGTTTTATTCCTCATCTCTCCTCATTCTTTTGAGTTTTTCTGAGAGACTCTCTGATTAAAAAACTCTTCTCTTCCTTCTTATATTTTGGAGAGTTCATGTTTTGAAGAAGGAAGCATCGGATCGACCATCGAAGAGAGATCAGCACAGTACTAGCATGCTGTGCTGATTTCCTACATCGGAATCTTTGATCATGTTCGTGGGCTCATGTGGACGACTCCTAGAGGCTGGATGCGTGTGCGGCTCATGACTTTATCCTCAAGCCCAGATTAGCAAGTTAGAACATCTAACTTACTTAAATAATAGATCTGATCTATTAACTTCATACTTGCATTTGATGTAGATCTAGGTTGATTTGATCAATCTTTTCTTTCTTATTTGATTTTAATTTTTAATTTAATATCATACCTTGATCATGTAATCGATCTAAGATCTATGTATTTATATATTTATTTAAATAAATATTTAATTTATTTAAGTCTTTCGTTGCATGATCTTGAAAAAGTTTCAAGATCTATCCGTAAAATCCTAGATCTGATTCCTTCAGTTTTGATCCTATGGCATTAATATTTTGCTCAATATTAAAAATAGAAATATCTATATATAACTGATAGATACCATTAATTAAGAAATTACCTATAATTTTATTTTTATTTTTTAAAAAGTACAATGGTCCTTAAAGAAATTAATTACATAGTTCTTTTATGCTAAACATGAAATAGAGATTAAATTCATACTTGCAGCAAGCACATAATAACAATTTCTAAGAACTAAGATAAATCCAGATGATAGTCAAAGAGGATAGATGTCCACGGTCATAACAGGATCATCTCATTATCCATCAGCCTCCTACTCTCCTCAAGATCCTACATGGAAGTGCACAAGTGAACACTAGAACCAAAATCAACCATCCAATTGGATGGAAAAAAAATCATAAGATTAGTATCAATGACGAGCATACTTTTAGAAGGACCTGCTTCCTTCTTATTTTTCAGGCTTGCCAAATATGAAGAACAGTTTTGCTTTCAATGGCCGTTGGTGTGACAGTGAAAATATTTTCTCTTCTTCGTGGCCTTCTTCTTCAGCTTGTCCTTCTTCTTCTCCTCTATCTTATACTTCTTCGCAGACATCTTCTTCTTCCCAAAAGACTTTTTCTTGGTAGAAGTCTGCTCCACAGCCAAAACTAACTCTTTTGAATCATTCATAGTTTGCTCAGCAGTAACCAGCATATTCATTAACTCAATCAAGGTGCATTAGAGCTTATTCATATGGAAGTTCATTATGAACTGCCCATAAGAATCAGTGAAGGACTGTAAGATCATATCAATCTATAGGTCCTTATGCATTATGACATCAAGCTTCTTAAGCTCTTCTAGATCTTTGATTATCATTAGGCAATATTCTTGGATCGACTGCCCATCATGCATTTGCACCTTAAAAAGTCTTCTTGAGATTTGATAACGTGCTGCACAACTTTGTTCATCAAACAACTCTTGCAGGTGAACTAACATTTGGCATGCAGTCTTAATGTCCTCATGTTGGCACTGCAACTCATCAAACATTGAGTCCAATATATAGTACCCTACTTTGTTATCATCATCAGACCAATTTTCATGAGACGCTCTCTGATCAACAATCGGACGAGCTAAAAGAGTGAAAAGTTTTTGATCTAGTACATAAGGCAGCTTCTCAGAACTCAAAATAATTTTTAAGTTTCGGAGTCAATCCTTGTAATTGGATCTAATCAGTCTGTGGATATCTAAGATTCCGACTAGAGGGTTTGATGTAGATATTTTTCTGTAGAGAGTCAAAATTTTTAGTTAGACTTATAATTTGACTTAATCAATTTATTTAAAAATTTTATTTTTAAATAAATTTAAGCTCTCACTATTTTCTCAGATCTCTATACTCTCTTAGCAGAGATGTGAAAGTCTTCATGATTATTGACTTTTAGTGGATGGTGCGGTCCCATCGACTGGCTCACCACCTCATCTAACAGTTATTGATGATAAATCAGCCAATGGATGGACAATCCTTGTCCAATGTTTTTCTAAATAAGGTGCACCCAAACTTAGTCTCTAATTTATGAAGCTCACCATGCTCGAAATATTGTTCCAATCCTTAGTTAAGCCAGACCCACTGCTTGCACAAACTAGATTTTTTATTGAGACCCTCACCATATTCAAAATATTGAGCCCAACTCATCCTCCAATCCATAGCATCCAATGCCTAATAGATGTGGTTGCGACTTTCTGATGCAACTGAACCACTATATCCAACCAACAATAATCAACCTCGAGAAGGGCCCACACAACTATAATGGTGGAAGACCTATTGACTTAATATTTGCTTAGAAAGATTTAATTTAGATCTCTTATACTCGACTTAGTCATAATGATTATAACTAATCTAGTGGTATGGATTAGCTCAAATTGTTAGCCACCTTAAACTAAAATTGGGTAGACCCAATCGGCTAAATAAGTAAGATCGGTGGAAGGGATATGCCTTTAACTTGTCATGAATGTATTTAGATTGAGTAGCTCCTAATTAAAGACCACCGATCATATCTATCAAATTTACCTTAGACACCGACTTATCTGATCAGAACTGATCGGGTTAGCCTACAATCTAGTCTCAAACCGTGGAGCCAAATTAGGTCTTAAAGTAGTCATGACTATGAGTCAATGTTGACTAAGACTTACATCTAATGGGCTGTTTAAATTTAAGCACTTTTGATCCCACCTAACCAACTCTTAACTCAGTTTGATCAACCGTTTGACCTAATTGAGCTACCCATACTCGAGCCAATGTTTTATAAAGATGTCTTAAATCTAAAAATTCATAATTTTTAGACCTAATTAATTTTATAAACTTAATTCTTAATTAAGTCCAAGGGTTCAAGATCAAAGCATGTAAAGATCCTAGGGATTTGGATCTAGAATTTTATAGAAAATTAAGTTTTTTGATTTTTGATTAAAAGCAAACACGCAGCACCCCTACACGCCATAAGGGCATCCTATTGAATAAGAAGAGAAGGCCTTTAAATTCTTCTTACTCGACGGTCAAGCAAAATGCCTTAATCAAAAATATGAACTATACTACAAAATAATTAGATCTAATATATATAACTTTTATACGATTTAAGATCTAATCTATTCATGCTTTGCATACATCTCATGTATAAAATTTAATCATATAAAATTATGTTTCAGATCTAATTATATCTGATGTAATATCTAAAAATTTAAATTTAAATGATCACATCATAAAAAATTTTAGATCTAGATTATACATGGTATAAAACTATAAAACTAGTCTAAACATGCATCACATATATCATACATATAAAAATTTTAAATGCATCTACTAATTTCATATCTGATTACATCTCATGTAATGTCTAAAATCTAAGTCATCATATCATTAAAAAAAATTAGATTAAAATAAAATAGATCTAGAGATCTACAAACCTAGCTCTGATACCAGTTGAAGGAAGTTCTAGTTTCTATTACAGGATCGATCAGATCATATCAGATTTGAGACAAAATTTTAAACTTCTTTTCTCTAATATCCAATCAGATCTGAGAGTTCTCATATCTCATTAGATTGATCTAAATTTAAAAGTTAAAAATAAAATAAAACTAGTAACATCTAATGTTACCTTATCGGGTAAACCGTTTACCTTACCGATGATCTGATGAAGCTTAAGGTTCCAATGCTAGCCGCACATGCGCCCATGCCCGACCTCTACCAGAGTCTACTTAGGTTGGATCTGAATATCTTCTCTTTCCAAATTTGATCTCAAAAAAAATTAGATCTGATGTCGATCTATGGAGCCTTCAAACTAATCTTCGATGGTAGCACATTCATCTCTCGATCAGCAATTGATTGCACAACATTTATAGGATCAGGGACCAACTCTTGCTCGTTGATTTTACCCAACATCTTAGAAGTGGAGAAGAGGGAGAGGAAGCATGGAGATAGAGAGAGAGGTAGGGCTTCGATGTAGATTAATTGTAATGCAATAACAAGGGGTGCAGCACATCTATTTATAGACTAGATGCAACCCCTAGAGTCCTAGAGCCTTAAGCAAACACTTTGCTTAAAGCAGAAGGACTCCCATTTAATTTCCATGCCTAACACCAGATTTTTCATCTAGTTTTGTTGCCCAAAATTCTAGATTAAATGGTGCAAATAAATGATAAGAAGAAGACATGGCACAAGGGTTTATCTCCAGAGGTGTTTGAATCACATTCAATTGCTTTGACCCATTCAAACACTTTTTGAATGGGGCACCTCCACCTTATCCATATAGAGCGCATGCCAGGAGGGGCATGTGCCCTCTTTCCCCTCACGAAACCATCTAGGGTGTGCATCCCTAGAAATTCTCTAGGGGGTGGATGCCCCTCTCCTTTAATTCATGTAAAGATGGGTCTTGTCCTCGTGCCCCTTGCATGGATTTAAGACAAGCCCTAATTTCTTCAGGACAAGCTTTGATCTGACCAAAACAAGCTCCAATCAGATCAGGATAGAATCATATAGGATTCTAGGATGAGCTAAATCCAATTTGATTCAATCAAGATGAACCAAAAAAATGATAAAAAGAGAAAGTTAGGTCCAATCGTGTGCTAGCACGATTTTCTTGAAGCAAATTGGATCTAATCTAAGTTAATCAAACTGGGTTAGTCCAATTGATAACATCCAGATCTAAATCCTTGTTTGTATGATTCAGTTAGATTTAGTTCTGCATGGTAATGGGTCATATCATGATCTTCATCATTGACATCATCAAAATATCTTTCGATGGATCAAAACTCTTCTAATTGATCCAATTAGAATCGTTAATCATCAAGATGATTTTAATTGATCCTGAAATCCTTCAGTGATACCTAGCAGTTTATGGTGACAATCCATCAGAATCAAATACAAATCTCTTGGTGCAGCTACTTGTGTGATTGGGTTTCTCTATCATGAGCCCCAACAGGATCAAGGTCAAGGTGAACTCGTCAAAGCTAACACCCATCATATGAATAAATCATTCAATTCAAGTCTGATGTGAAATCCTACTAGAAACTTCTTTCTATTATTTTCACACTGCCATGGCCATAGGCTTAAGAACTCAATCTCATGATCATCATAGGACTACTCCTCTACCGAGGTTGATAGATTTTCTATTGGTGCGATCTAATTTCTATAAAGAATATGCTATAACCAACATACATCTCAAAATTTTGAGTCACTAGAAGATCGAGTTATGATATAGTCAAACTATAACACGCTCAAGATAAATTGCTAATGCACCTTAGGTCAAAGAACCAGATACATAACTACAGCATCGAGACAGTCATCGATGAGAAGGTAGACTTTCTTGTGACTGCTCGAGGTGGTAATGCTCAGTACTTTTGTTCTCAATAAGTACTTATACTCTCACTCTAGTATCCCCATACCATAGACTCAAAACTCATCTATCCTAAGAAAATGATCGTATACCAATTTTTTGGATCCATCACCATCCTCATGATGATTCTGCGATCGAGAGCAGTTTATGAATTAATTATGATAACACATGCCTTAAATTCTCAACTCTTAAGAATATGTGTTATCATGCCTGTTAACTCAATGAATATATCACAGACACATTAAATACACAATATGATAGAAAATAATTTTTTTATTGATTTTAAGTCAAAATTATAAAAATATTTTTAAAAAGTATATTACAAGTGTCAGTCAATCTAGCTTTTAGGGCACACATCTAACAGACATGTCTTTTAAAATTTAAATTTCAAACCTTCTTTATCTCTCATATCATCTCATTTTTCTATTTCTCTTTTCTTTTAAAATTCAAATATCACATGCGATGATCTTATTTCTCTTTTTGAATTCAAATAAAATTTTATTATAAAATCACTATCCTTTCTTTCCTTCCCTATCTCAAATTAAATATCACATAAAATTATCTTATCCTTATTCCTTCTAAAAATCTAATGCCCTTCCTTCTCTATTTAAACACCCTGATGCCTCTCTCATAAAGGCATCTATCCTTCCACACCCAAAAACTCCAAAAGCTCTCTCTCTCTCTCTCTCTCTCTCTCCCTCTCTCTCACAACACACCTCCACCCTCTTCTCCACTTCCATCCTCCTCCCAAGTTGCAACTAGGCATTTTTGCAAGCACCAGAATGCCAGTAGATAGCTCCATCATATGCGGCTAATTCCTTTCAACTCGATAAAAAAAGAAAACTTTTGTACTGAGTAGTATTTATTTTTATTTCTCAAACTTTTGTATTCCTATTCTTATTGCAATAAAAAAAATTATTCTCTCACATGTTTTGATTTTCTATTTTCTTTAAGAATCACATTTAGAATATTTTATACCCTCTTAGAACATGATATGATCTATGAGTATGGATCGTGCTCTCAAAAGATAGACTGTTTCTAACATGAATTCCTTTCCAAGTAAGGGAACAACCTTAACTAGCCTATGCTCAAAAGAGTACAAGTTGTGCTCTTATATAATAGGTTATATCTAGCTTGATCCCATATCTATTGTTTGCATAAGTCAAGAATACAACTGCTTAACAAAAGTGGAGTCAAAATCCCGAGGCTTTCTTCTTTTGCTTGAATTTGCACGATATTATTGTTCACTTAAGTTTGCCATTGTTAGTTTAATCTTTTAGTTAATTAGACCGCCACTATTTTTCTTTAATTCACTTTAATTTCACTTTTGAAGCAACTGCCTGAGATTCCCATGGATCAATATTTGGTCTCATGACATATACATTATTATTTAGACCAATTTAATTATCTTTGATTGCCTCACGACAAGGCTTATCAATGGTGAAGCACAAGACCATCTACGTCATCCTCTCCATTGCTGTGACTCACCACTGGCCACTGCACCAGCTCGACGTGGAGTGTGCTTTCCTCCGTGGCAACCTTGCCGAGACCATCTACATACAACAACCACTAGGCTGTGTTGATCCTTCATTTCCAAATCACGTCTATCTCATGAAGAAATCCATTTATGGCCTCCACCAAGCTCCAAGAGCCTGGTATGCCAAGTTCAATGCTGCCCTTGTTAACTTGGGTTTCACGATGTCCACCTCGAACCCATCACTATTCATATATCACTCCAACGACTGTCTCACCTTCTTACTTTTATATGTTGAATATATTGTACTGACGAGCTCCAACCCCTCCTTGCTTCAAACATTTATTATAACGTTGCACCAATAGTTTCACATGAAAGACATGGGTGCTCTATCCTACTTCCTCAGCACTGAAGTGACTCGCACTCAGGAGGAAATTTTTCTTACTCAAAGCAAATACATCAGGGATCTTCTCACCCACAGTAAAATGATCGGTTGCAAGCCCATCAAGTCACCATCGTTAGTGAAGAAACTGGATGCTATTGGCACTACTCTTTCCAACCCTCACAAATATAGGAGTATTGTTGGCACTTTATAGTATGTGATACTCACACGTCCTGACATAGCATTCTTTATGAATCAAGCATGCCAGTTTATGCATCAGCCCACTGAACAATACATGATTGCATTGAAATGAATTCTTCATTTTCTAAAAGGCATCATCCAACAAAGTCTATTTCTTCGTCTGGGCCCACTACAACACGCAATGTACTCTGATGCGGACTGGGCAGGATGCCCCATCGATTGGTAGTCTACAAGTGGTTTCTGCATCTTTCTCAACCCTAATCCAATCTCATGAAGCATAGGAAAACAACCCACTATCTCGTGTTTGTCAACTGAAACTGAGTACAGAAGCCTTGCTCACACTGCCGCTGAAGTCTATTGGCTTTGCTTGATGTTCTAAGAACTTGGCAACCCACCTACCATGCATCTATGATCTGGTGCAATAATGTGTCCACTATTGCATTAACACATAATCCTATCTTCCATGCCCGAACTAAACACATAGAGGTCGACTATCACTATGTCCAAGAACTAGTCAGCCGGCAGCTACTTGACATCCGCTTCATTTCTTCAGCCGATCAGGTAGAGGATATATTCACAAAAGGCCTTCATTGTAGCAGCGTCCACTTTCTCCAAGCCAAGCTAGGCCTTTAGGTGCTTTGCTTGAGGGGGCGTGATACTGGATCGTGTTCTGATGCAACAGATACAACCCAATGTAACAAGGATGTTTAATGGTCTTACAACTCCTTCACCACCTCGTCCTTATCCTCTTAATCCATTTCTATATTATCATATTCTACGGTAACGTAACCCAAGAAATTGGGGTCTGTTACATGCTTGCTGTAACTAACTAACTTTATGTTAATATATACTTCTCTACTGGGAAGAGGTAGGGTGTCTGATTTTTTGGCCTCTTCTATGCATTTTGTGTCACCACACTCTTATGGTATCAAATTAGTAATTGCTTCACCACTCTAACCTAGGAGCTGCTCTCCAACCTTTTTTTTCAACCATTATGTCAACCTCTTTAGACTCTGAAAATATTGCAAATGCATCGCAGTCATCTCTTCAGCCTGTCAATGGCCATTGCTACCAGATCGTGTTCTAATACAACAAATACAACCTAATGTGATAAGGATGTTCAACAGACTTACAACTCCACCACCTCATCCTTATCTGCTTAATCCATTCCTATATTATCATATTATGTTGTATGTTTACTATAACTAACTAACTTTATGTTAATATATACTTCTCTGCTTGGAAGAGGCAGGGTGTCCGATATTTTGGCCTCTTCTATACATTTTGTTTCACCACTTTCTTATGGTCTTAGAGCAGTAATTGCTTCACCGCTCGAACCTAGGAGCTGCTCTCTAACCATTTTTTTTTCGACCACTATGTTGACCTCTTCAGACTCTGATAATATCGCGAACACATAGCAGTACGTCTCTTCAACCCATCAATGGCCATCATGGCACCTCGCCATCCCTGGTAATCTCTAATATTACTAATTTAGTTCCCATCAAGTTAGACGGCATAAATTAGCATGTGTGGAAGGATCTTTTCTCCCAATCTTATGGGGTCACCAACTAATAGGCTATATTGATTGCACCCAACCATCTCCCCAAGCCACTTCAGCAATGTACCTCCCCTGGTACAAGAAGGACCAAATGATTCTGTCATGGATCAATGCCACTCTGTCTCTATCGGTGCTTCCCTATACTATAGGTCTCCCATCCGCTAAAGAAGCCTAGTACATTTTGGCCCATTGGTATGGTTCGACCTCCACTTCCCATGTTATGAACCTCCACCATCAACTTCATCTTATTAAGAAAGGGTCGTCTTCCATGCAAGATTACCTACATCAGTTCAAGCTCATCGTGGATCAACTTAGTGCCACTACATCCACGATTTCAGATGATGAACTACTCTTTGAAATGCTAGACGGCCTCCTACCAGCCTACAATATCGTCGCCAACATTATCCACTACAAGGTGCAAACTACCACTCTCTCGTAAAGTGGTCGAGGATCTTCTTCTAAGTGTGGAACTCCTCGCTCGCCAAAACCAATAATAAGAAGAGATGACGGCACTCCTATCTTAGCAAGGCAGCACCTTCCATGGCCGTAGTCGTGGCCATGGAATGAATAACTATGGTATTCAGCACCAACCCTCCACCACTAGAAATTGCGACCAACAATAGCAGCCCACATCTTCATCGACTAGACAGTCCTTAGCAACTGTTTACTATCAAATCTGCAAGTGTCATGGATACAAGGCAATCGATTGCTATCAACGCATGAACTTCGCCTATCAAGATCATCATCCTTTGGAGAAATTGGCCGCCATGGCTGCATCATCTAACATGGACGACATCATGTGGTACTCTGATACTAGGGCTACACACCACATCACCAGCGATCTGGTAACCTATCCATCTCTACTAAGTATAATGGTTTTGATTTGGTACATGTTGGCAATGGACAAGTTTTGTCCATTTCCAATACTGGCACTTATCTTCTCTCTACTCCATCTCATTGTTTTAAACTTACCAACACAATACATTATCCCCATGCTGCATCTAATCTTCTTTCTATCTCTCGTTTTACTAAAGATAACAATTGCCACTTTATATTACTGCATCTGGTTTCTTGGTGAAGGACAACAACATGGGAAAGATTCTGCACCAAGGGACACTTGAGAAAGGACTCTATTCATTCTGATCAGCTAAAGATTACACTCCTGAACATATCGCACTATCTACTATTTCCAATAATGTGTGGCATTAGTGGTTGGGCCATCCCTCCCATGATATTCAACCATCTATTCTAGCTAGGATTTCTATTCCTAATAAGGGGCTCTCATTACCCTGCACCTCCTGTCAACTAGGCAAAAGTCATAAGTTATCCTTTTCTTTACTGACAACTATGTCCCTCTCAGTTTTGTCTCTCATTCATTGTGACATTTGAGAACCTTCACCGATCATGTCCATCTCTAATTTTAAGTATTATGTTTTATTTATTGATGA
Organism: Cocos nucifera; assembly: GCA_006176705.1. Classification (NCBI taxonomy): domain Eukaryota; kingdom Viridiplantae; phylum Streptophyta; class Magnoliopsida; order Arecales; family Arecaceae; genus Cocos; species Cocos nucifera. The sequence goes on from QRFJ01000404.1 coordinate 1,196,897, forward strand.
TCATTCTCGCTATACTTGGCTTAATCCAATGAAATTGAAATCTAGGCTTTTTCAAATCTTTATCACTTTTAAAGCTCTTGTAGAAAATATGTTTGATGCCAAAATCAAAACTTTCCGCTCTGATGGTGGGGGTGAGTTTACTAGTCTTTGCTTTCAAGATTTTCTCGCCCAATATGGTATACACCACCAACTCTCTTGTCCTTGCATCTCCGAACAAAATGGCATTGTTGAACGAAAATACTGACATTTAGTCGAAACAAGATTAACACTCTTGGCTCATGCCTCTCTTCCTTTGAAATTTTGGCTTGAGACCTTTAACACTGCTATCTATCTTATAAATCGAATGCCCATCTCTTCTGTCTCTGATATCTCACCATTTGAAGTATTGTTCAAAATGCAACCAAATTATAAGTTTCTTAAAACCTTTGGTTGCCTATGCTTTCTATGGCTTTGCCCATATACCCCCAACAAACTTCATTTTCGTTCTACTTCATGCCTCTTTTTAGGCTATAGTTCCAAGCATCTCACATTGGGTTGTATCTGTTGCATCAAAAAACAATCCAGTATCATTACTCTGGCTTAGTGGCCATCTTTCCAAATTAAGCTTATTTCATAGCTTCCCCCTCCCTCTGGAGTTTCCAAAATCAACTCTGATGAGGCAGTTAGGGCTCATCTACAGCTCTAGTTTTATCATTAGAGATACGTCTGGTACTATGTTATGGGCGGATGGCAAAAGGCTGCCCCATGCAACGTTGGTTTTATCATTAGAGTTCCCTTTCTTGTTGTTAGTGATTTTGATCACTCCAACACTATAACCAGAAGATGAAAAAAAACAACTCAACTTAATTACTACGTTTAATTTAACTTCTAAACTCTGATGAACTAAATGTAAGGCGGTTCCCTAAGTATAAAGAAAATAATCGGTTTGTCATGATACTTTGGGATACTCTTAACCCATTATCATACATGCATGGGGCTGCAAAATAATCATGTTGCTCATGTTTCAGTTTGCTAAGAGCTTGTTTAACCTTTGCTCAACAAGCATAAACCGCCTGTGTTATGTGATTTGCATTCGAGAGTGCCCAGTAGCATTCAATACCCTCCACTAAGAGATGAACGGCTATTAAATAAAATGTTCATATGTATCATACATGATGCATCATTATTGTTAGTGTTGCTCTTAATATCTTCGCTAAAGGTCGGTAGCCGAAGTTTATGTAGCCGAGGCCGAGCTGATTGTTAGTGAGCGAGGACAAGGAATAAATAAACCACAGTAGATAGCAATTTATCTTTTCATGGTGGTGATCGGTACAATAATCTATAATGCAACATATATAGAAATACGAGCTCAAGCACATACACGGTGAAGCTGGGCATATAATTTTTTTTTTTTTTCATTTAAAGTGTGCATATTCATATTTCCGAGATAAAAAGGTCCAGATTCACTCTCTGTATTTGCCTTAACAGACGCAAAAATGCATGGCACTTGCTTATTTTATTAAAACTAAAATACAGTTATTTTTTTGAAAAGAAAATGTGGGAACAAAAATGCTTGATTCATTTCTTTTTTTGTTTAGAATATCCAAATTCATATTCCTAGGGATCAAAAAACGTAGGTGAACTTTTCTTTTTGGGTAACCCCCTCAAATTTAGACCAATTACACTTACACCTTCCATACTTTAAAAAATATCAAATAGATCCCTAAAATTTTTGAAACGTTCCGATGAGATCCTTCCATCCATCTTTTTTAATGGGAAGGTATCACGTGACTATTATACAATACTTTACTTTTAACAAATGATCAAAATACCCTTAAGATCACTTATCGATGGGATGTGACTTTTCATCCCAACAAATCATGTGAGTTAAACATGTGATATTTTATTTTTAAAGTCTATCACCTATGTCAAAATAATCCTAATCAAGCAGAGAAGGAGAATAAGAAATTCAATTCAGGCGGAGAGGAAAGGAGATGGTGTGTAGGGACTAGCTCCATCATGGAGACTTTCGAATCAAGTTCTCCCAGTAATATATTCTCTTATGCAATCGATTTCTACTATTGTGGAATCAGATCACCATTGAGGATCTCGTGGATCACTATAAACCCTGGCCGACGTTTCTTTGAATGCGGAATGTATGCAGTATGTTCATATTTGATCATTTTTGGTGGCTTATTCTATTTGTGGCTTTAATCTCCAAACCATCTTTTATGTTCTAAATAAATGAGGGCTGTGGTTACTTCCATTAGCATGATCCAACTTCAAATCCAAGTGTTGCCCAAAGATGGCTATCCAAGAGGGGGGGTGAATTGGATTTCTAAAAATTTAGCCAATTTAAACTCTAATGCCAAATCAAATTTGTGCTTCTAATTGAGAAAACTTGAGTGTTTGCGGTGAGCAAGCTAAGTATAGCAGTGAAATCAAAAAGAAACTAGATTATGCAAATTAGTAAAGCAAGAAAAGCAAAGACACAATCAAACACATAAGAATTTTATAGTGGTTCGATGCAATCCCGTATCTACGTCCACTCTCCAAGCTCTTCTTGAAAATTTTACTATAATCCTAGATTACAGTGCGTTTATTTTAACCTGAGATTACAAATAAATCCAGTTAATTTTTCCAGGCTCACCAACCACAATCCTACACCGATATTTTTCTGGGTTTACTATCAACCCAGTTGGTTCTAACCTAGAAGCACCAACCATAACTTTTACACTGTCCAATTATCGGCTTGGACTTGCCTACACCCCAAGTTTTTTTCTAAAAAAACTTGTAAAGAAATAAAAATACAAATATAAAAATTCAGCATAAAATAGAAAATAAAAGTTAGAACTCTTTGAAGCTTGAAGAAGTTGCTGTTGGATTGCTCAAATGATACTTCAACTTCTCTTGAAAAATGCTTGAGAGGATGAGGATGAAGTTGGAGATGATTTCTCTTTAAAAGCTCTCAATTCTATGCACTAATTCCTCTCTTTTCTCTCTTTCCAATTGGTATTCAATAATTCTCACTCAATCTAATGATTTTTTCTTTTAAATCACTTAATCTTACTTTCCAAATATTTCTTTAGTCATTTATACTCTTTGTGATGGCTTAAGGATCAGTTCTAGCCTTTGGAAGTCTTGAAATAGCCATTAGAATGGAGAAATGATCGTTTGAAAAAGCTGCAGAAAGCTAGCCGTTACGATCACTGGGTCGGCTCAGTTTATAACTAGATTAGCTCAGTCCCCTGATTCTTGAAAAACTGACTTTCTGCACTTTCTATCTTTTGCTTCCACTGAGACTAGGTCGGCTCGGTCTCAGACTGGGTCGGCCCAATTTGCGTGCCATACATGCCAAAGATCGTTTGTGATCCTTTCTTCCTCAAATTTTTTTATAGGCTAGACTTGTTCTTTTTATCTTGATTTAATCTTCATTTTGACCTCTTGAAAGATGTATCCGTTCTAGAATTTTTTCTCTAAAATTTTGAGTAATGAATCTTCATTTGGATGAGTGGAAACATTTGAAGTTTGTGAGCTCTTAAAATTTACAACTACACATCCTTACAAACATCATTAGTATTTTAATAATTTATACTCAAATATTTTTGTTATCATCAAAATCAAACTAGAATCAACAATATTCTTCTTTTTGATGATGACAAAACTTTGAGTATATGCATAAAAATATAATTTAATATGTTTCAATAAATTAGCTAGTATAAGTCATGAAGTAATAATATACATAAACATAAATACACACACTTCATAAAAGCTCTAATTAATATTTTATATAATTTATATACTCATATTAAAATAATATTCCAATCCAAATCAATGAGTATTAAGATTTCAAGAATGAAATACATTGAGTTTCGTAAGTATTAATTCTTTAAGCATATACTCAATATACCTCTCCCCCTTTTTGACAACATCAAAAGCTCATGAAAAAGAATAAAAAAAAAATCATCAAAATCAACATCAACACATTAAAAGAAGAGATATATTAAATTCATAAAGTCAAATAAAAGAAATCATCTTTCCTTTTGAATGAATATTTCTTTCTTTTTAAAAATTAGCTTAAGTTCAAATATTATAGACTCTCCCTCTTTTTTAGATAAATATGATTTTTTAATCAAATTTTTAAATATACACTTTTAAGTTTTAAGAGGAATAGAATTTTTTAAAAGATTTGATCATGAAACTAAGCATAATGTATACTTTAATATTCAATTTTTTTTTTCTTAAGAAATTTTAGTCAGTTATGCTCGAAAAAGGTATGTATCAGAGATGTATCGAGCAAAGAAAAATGAATAGTATTAAAGCAAAAGATAGTCATATTTTCAAATTCATTGCTTTGAGTAAAAATTATTTTAAAATAAATAATTCACAAAGATTTTGTAATGCACATAAAAAATTTAGGATCAAATTTGAATTTTTAAATGAGTTTCAAAATTGAGGTTAGAAATTTATTTTTGAGAAGGAATATGCAGAAAATTTAATTTAGCTCCAATCATTTGCCAAAAATAATTATACAAATCAAGTTTAAAGGTTGGCACATGAAAAGTTCAGTATTATATTTACCAACAAGCTTCAAAATTATAAAAATATATCAAAATCAATCTGAGCTCTCTGGATGATTGATCAATAGAGATAGAGCTATTTTTGTCTAAACTACTGAATCCTCAATCTTGACATCTATTATAGCATGAGTGTAGGTATGCAGAGTAAAATCTTTTGGAGAATATGATGCATGACTAAGATGAAGAAGATTCTATTGGTCATAGTAGTCATATTTCTACACTCAGCTGATTGGCATTGATATCCTCAATGCCCTCGACATTATCTCAAACTAACATAATATTTAAATATATCACTACTTGAGATAATCCAAGATACTCCTAGCATGCATCCAATATTATCAACACTCATCTCAATCTGCATGCCTTTTACTTTGAAAATTCGACTTTCAACTCTCATTTTTATGCAACCATAAAATTCTCTAGCTGATCCAAGGTAGATGAGCAAATCCAAGAAGCAGATAAATTTTCAGTGCATTAATAAATATTCTTAGTGTCCGAGCTAATCTTATATCATTCAATCCGAGCTAATCTTATATCATCCAATATAATATGGACACTTCAAACTTCTAAGTCTAAATTTTCTATCCTAAATATTATGTTTCTAAAGAATTCTTGAACTGAGTTCAGATAGATCAAAAGAACATAAAATTTCTTAGCCCAATCTCTTAATTTATTATATAATTAAAATTCTTTGTTGCTCTAGAAATTCAAGAATTATTTTGAAGCTTGGTCCTTCTTTTTTGTATGGGATAATGATTTGAAAAAGCTCTAAATTTTTAAATTTCTATATGAAACTTTCTCTTTCTTTGTGCTAATTACTTTCTAGGTGCCATTGGAGAACAAGAACCATAAGGATTTGATAGAAATGAAAAGAAATGTCCAATTTTGATGGGAGTGAGGTTTGAAAGCAATTAGAGCTCGAGAAACATGAAAATAGAATGATAAAGTCTTGAAATATTTTTAATTAAGAAATCCATCTCAGACATAGGGGTCGATTTCTTACTGAATAGTTTTTCTTCAAGAAACTATGAGTCGACTTCTTAATGCAGAAAATAGTTTAAGGAGTTTTGATTCAAAGTGAATATAGTCAAATTGAATTGGAATATCAATAGTAAATCAATTCAATGATCAAGAATAATATTTGATTTAGAATTGATAAATCAATTTGAAGAATCAAAAATTAATCAATTAGGGATATAATAATTCATCAATTTAAATGAGATCAACTCAAGAGGACACTAGATAATAACTGTATGAATTTTGGTTCAACTAAAAAATTTTGCAAATTCTTAAGGGTCAAGCTAAGATGCTATGCAAATCAACAACATCAAGCACACAATCTTTTATGACTAAATATCTTATCTTGATATTCTTAGTTCATGCAATTTTTTTTTTTTTTACAAATTTTGAGAGTTAGATATCTTATGAAAATATCAAAATTTAATTTGTAAAATTTGCATATAAATAATTTCTTATACAATCAAGCTCATTCTCAGTTTATGTTTATCAATTAAGCATAATATGGAGAACTAAGAGAACTGGCTAAATTAAAAAGAATTATAATCACAAGGCATTTTACAATGCATAGTATAAAAAGCATAGTGATCAATACATTCAAGTATTAGAGCAAAATCATTGCAAATCAAGTCATTTAAATTATAGAGTGTGATCATTATAAGCATAAATAAGTCATCAAAATCAATCATTTAATCAGAGTAAATTCAATAATCAAGATGGTATGATGCGAGAGTAAGTTTAGCCTTTACAAACATCATCATCCATCCAACCAAAGCATCCATTTTTAAGAATTGACTCTTTTCATACCCTTGGATGCTTGGCATACCTACAAAAATTATTTTCTAATTTTTGGTATCCAAGCTATCTTGGGTCCATTGGGGTTAGAGCATATGGTTCCTTTTGAAATTCAAATTTATTTAACTAAAGTATGACCAATTTTTTTAATATTATATTCAAAAATTTTATGGCCTACTTTGTTACATTTAAGACATGTAAATGAATTATTTTTAAATGAAGCTTTGCTAAACATATTTTTGATAAATTTCTATTTTCTTAAAGGATTATACCCAATTTCAGCTTTATTAAAAACAACCTTTTGATTATCTAAAATTGCTTGAAGCTTTTAAGATCTAATTGTAAATTTTTCAAGCATGGGCTTCAAGTTTTCAATATCTTTTCTTAATTTTTTATTTTCTTCCATAAGAGATTTTTTTTCTTCTAACAATTTTTCTTTCTCTTCAATGTAAAATTTTGATTTTTTTGAATTTCTCTTTTAACTTAATATTTTCTTCAACTAAAGATTTTTCATATTTAAAAAGTACATTCTTTTCTTTAGCCAAAGAATTTATTTCTTTCAAAAAATCTTCTTTTTCACTCAAAAGATTATTCTTTTCATCATCTAAAAGAAGATTTGATCTTTTAAGCTTTTTATTTTTTAGTCTTAAATTTTTATGTTCATTCATTGAATCATTAAAGGCTTCATATAATTCATCAAATATAAATTGGAAAGAGTTCTCTAAATTTACCTTATCTTCATTGGTCATGAGGCAAAGATTTGTAGCACTTTTTTCCTCCTTTTTATTTCTCATTTTTTTACTTTGTTCTTTCTTAATTAATGCTTTCTTTTTCTTTTGTTTCCTCTTCTTCTTCTTCTTTTCATCCTCATGAGCCATGAGGTATAGGTTGAGGTGAGCTTTCTTAACTTTTTGGGAGCTTGGTTCTTCTTCTTGATTTGCTCTTTTATAAATTCTTTTCAATTTCTTCCATACATGTTTTGCTGAAATACATGAAGAAATTGCATTAAATATATTTAAGTCCAAGGAGCAATAAAGAATGTTCAAGGCCTTAGCATTTAGATGAATTGATTCTCTATCAATAAATGATGTGTTTTGTGTGTGAGGGCCATTGCAATAATCTTTCATAAATTATAGTCATGTGCTTGAATGAAGATTTTTATCCTAGCTTTTCAATAAGTATAATTTGAATCATCAAACAATGGAAGTCGATTAATAGAATGATCTTTATTAAACAAAGAATCCATTTGGATCACCTAGATCTTTAGCTCTTAACGGTTAGATCAACAACTAATAACAGAGCACTTGCTCTGATACCACTTATTGCCCAAGGATGGCTACCCAAAAGGGGGGTAAATTGAATTTCTAAATATTTGGCCTATTTGAACTCTAATACTAAATCAAATATGTGCTTCTAATTGAGAGAACTCAAGTATTTATGGTGAGCAAGCTAAGTGTAGCAGCAAAAATAAAAAGCAACTAGATTATGCAAATTAGTAAAGTAAGAAAAGCAAAGGCACAATCAAACACATAAGAATTTTATGGTGGTTCGGTGCAATCCTGCACCTACATCCACTCTCCAAGCTCTCCTTAGAAATTCTACTATAATCCTAGATTATAGTGCATTTGTTTTAACCCAGGATCACAAATAAATCCAGTTGATTTTGCCAGGCTCACCAACCACAATCTTACATTGATAGTTTTTCGGGTTCACTATCAATCCAGTTGATTTTAACTTAGAAGCACCAACCACAATCTTTATACTATTCAATTATCGGCTTGGACTTACCTACACCCTAAGTTTCTTTCTCCCAAAAAAACTTGTAAAAAAATAAAAATACAAATATAAAAATTCAGCATAAAATAAAAAATAAAAGTTAGAACTCTTTGAAGCTTGAAGAAGTTGCTATTGGATTGCTCAAATGATGCTTTAACTTCTCTTGAAAAATGCTTGAGAGGATGAGGATGAAGTTGAAGATGATTTTTTTTTAAAAGCTCTCAATTCTATGCACTAATTTCTCTCTTTTATTTTTTTTCAATTGATATTCAATAATCCTCACTCAGTCTGATGATTTTTTCTTTTAAATTACTTAATCTTACTTTTCAAATATTTCTCTAGCCATTTATACTCTTTGTGATGGCTTAAGGATCAGTTCTAGTCATTGAAATGAAGAAATGACCGTTTGAAAAAGCTGCGAAAAACTAGTCATTACGATCACTGGGTTGGTTCAGTTTTTGACTATATCAGCTTAATCCTAACTGAATTGGCTCAGTTTATAACTGGGTCGGCTTAGTCTCCTGATTCTTAAAAAATTAGCTTTCTGCACTTTCTATCTTTTGCTTCCACTAGGACTAGGTCAGCTCAGTCTCAGACTGGATTAGCCCAGTTTGCATGCCATACATGCTCAAGATCATTTGTGATCCTTTCTTCTTCAAATTTTTTTGTAGGCTAAACTAATTTTTTTTATCTTAATTTAATCTTTATTTTGATCTCTTGAAAGATGTATCCATTCTAGAATATCTTCTCTAAAATCTTGAATGACGAATCTTCATTTGGATGAGTGAAAATATTTGAAGTTTGTGAGCTTTTGAAATTTACAACTACACATCCTCACAAACATCATTAGTATTTTAACAATTTATACTCAAATATTTTTGTTATCATCAAAATCAAACTAGGGTCAACACCAATGGATAAGGATATTATTAATTGACTGTTGCAGCAGAATAAGAAACTTGAGACCAAAATTTTAAGTTACAGAAGAAAGACAAAATGGGTCATTTTCTTGATGCTAGCCTACTTTGTTTTGTGTGTTTGTATGTTAATGCATCTATGTTTTAAATATACTAAGTAAGCTGATTTTTTTATAGATTTTCATGTTTGAGCTTTGTCCCACAAATTGATGTTATCCCATGGGGTATTTCAAGGCTAAGTTGTAATGTTTAAAAATGTAATATCATGAAAACCTATTCCATTTGAAACATATATGCATTCTTTGCAATTTGAAACCATTAATTATGATGTCATTATAAAATGATGGGATGATCAGAATAGTGTCATTGTAAATGATCAAAGTGGAACACATGTTGCCAACTAAGTGATAGTATAAACTTTCGGTGAGGAATGTAGTTTTTGAAGTAAGAATAAGTGGGAGGTTTGTACAAAGATTGCTATAGGTTATTTTCCAAAACAAGAGTAACATGTAATAATTCACTTCCAAAAATTATGACATTACGCAGACATCCCTAAACTTTCGAATTGTAACATTTACACCTCCTATAGTTTAGAATCGTAACACATACATCCCTTGTAATTTATATATCTAACAGTCACACCCCCTTTACTGTTATTATGTGGCATAGACACCCCCTTATTTTTTGAAAAGGATGAATATAGAACCTACTTGATAAGAGGTTATGAAATCTAGTACAAGATATTTTCCATCTTTCTATAAATTCATCCATACATCTATAAATTCTGTATCACAAACCAAAAGAAATCACGAACCATAAATACATCCAAATCAAATATTTTTCATCCAAACCAAAATTCATCTTAACAAATCAAATGAAATCCAAATAGCCATCCAAAATTTAGCATCATGCTAAGCAGAATCATCGACCAATTATAATCCATCCTATTTTACAATATGTAATATGACATATTAACACAGAATAAGATAAATAAAAAGTGATACATTGCCTAAAAATCATTTTTATACATGTAAATTTAAAACATAGAATTTTTAACTACCATCCAAAATAAATTACATCGTTGGCTAAGAGGAAGCTGCTAGCTGGGAGCCTTGTGCTGGCTAGAAGGCTGGCTAGGAGGAAGTTGCTAGTTGGGAGGGTGGCTTGGAGGCTTGTGCGGACTGGAAGGCTGGCTGAGAGGAAGCTACTTGCTGGAAGGATGCTACTGGCTGGAAGGAAGTTGCTAGCTGAAAGGATGGCTGGGAGGCTTATGCTGGCTAGGAGGGTCGTTGGAAGGCTTGTACCGACTGAAAGACTAGCTGAGAGGAGGCAGGTAGGGCAGCAATTTAGTGGAACGATGTAGCCTGAGAGTCTACTGATGTTTGAGATGGAGTATTCATCTTCATGTAAATAAGCATGGTTAGTAAGCATTGGATAATAAAAATCTAATTAAATACATATTAAGATTTATAAAGGAGCATTTACCATCTATGATCTATCTATTTTCCTACTAATTTTGCTTTCAATTTGACTGTAACCAATGTTCTACTCTTTCTATCTTGACTTTTCCTTTCTAGCTCCCTTGCAAGTCCTTGAATTATAACCCCATTTTTTGCAATTCTCGCATCTTAGAGAACCACCCTTTCTCCTAATTCTAGAAGAATTTTTTGGCTCATCCACTTCTTTTCTTCTAGCCTTTTTGGGCCTACCCGGAGGAGCCTTTAGAGGAGGAGGACATACAGTGGGGTATGCTGTCTTTGGCCAGGCTTTCATGCTAAGAATCGGCTCAATGATCTTCTCATAAGCCTTAAAAAATGCTTGTTTGATGTACCATGCATTGACAAAGTGGTGTACATCCTTTCTAGTATATATAATAGCTACCATAATATGATAGCATGAGATGCTAGTTAAATCCCACATTTTACAGCTATATGTACTCTTCTCCAAGTCAACAACAACTCTGTCACTATGATGTTCCACTTTAAATATGTACCCACCTCCCCATATGCAATTACAACTCATAGCTTCCAACTTATTTCTCTCCAAATTCTTCTCAATCTTTGGATAAATAAGACATGTAAATTTGTCTAATCCTTCTCTTTTTGCTTGAAAATGCTGCATCAAGAGCCTTCTAATAGTCTCAAACAAAATGATAATAAGTTTGTTTCAAGCATCAACTATGTACTTATTGAATGACTCATAAATATTATTCAACAACATACTAGATTTGTTTTTTAGAGAGAATGCATGTCTTGACCACAACTCAGGTGGATGCTATGTCAGCCACTATCATATCATTTCATCCAACTAATACAGCTTATCTATGGCAAACTGAAAGTCATAATGTATTATCGTCCTGGCACATTTTCAAAGGGCATCTCTATAATTTTTAACCTTAAATCCAGTAGTTTTAAAATTAGCATGCAAATACCGCATACAGAATTGATGATCGACAGTAGGAAGAATGGTTTGAAATGTCTCAACAAGATCCTACATAATTGTTTAAAAAGTGAACATCATTAAGATTATCCAAGTACAATTCTAAAATAATTTGAATTGAAGTTAAGTATTTTTGAATAAAAACTTACCTTCTATCTATCCGACATAAAGGTCCAACCATGCTCTTCTAAGGATCCAATGTCATCCAATAAACTTCTCAAAACTCAGCTCCAGCTATCCTTTGTCTTTGCCTCAACCATGGCTCATGCGACAAGAAACATATTATCATTACCATATTTTTCGACTGCAACTAGAAGCTGTCCCCCAAATGAGCCTTTCAAATAGCATCCATCCAGTCCAATGATAGGTCTACAATCACTGACAAAGCTATACTTGCATGCTACAAGATAACAATATAGTCTCCTGAAGATAGGCTGACTGGACTCATCTGATCTATAGACCTCCATCAACATTGTGCTTCTAGAATTAGTTTGCTTAATTATCTAGCAATACTCCCATAGATGGACATACTGGGCCTAGTGGCTCTCCTGCACAGTCTCTAGTACTTTCTTCTTAGCTCTGTAGCATTGTGGCTTCGAAATAGAAATCTTAACATCTCTCCTTGCATGCTCTCGGAAGCCCTTGATACTCCATTTTACATCTAATCTGATCTTCTCAAGATACTTCTCCGCTAGTAACTTAGATGTGACGTTGTGATTTTTGAACTACCTTTTATATTAATGCTCTGACGAAAAGATCTTGATTTAAAAGGTATCCTCCATCTATACCAGTGAAGCATGAATCCTCCACCCATAATCTTGCTTGTAGACAATCATAATCCGACTTATCTTATTCTTTTTATAGATAAAGTCAAAGCCTTGCTATATACTGTAAAACTGCAAAACCTTCCTAAATCATGCGGCATTGCTAAACTTCATTCCAACTTCAAGTTTGACGGTCCATTTCATATCTGTAGGATCATTAAACTTGATATAGTGTAAACTAAAACTTCCATCATCTGAATCTATGTCAGTACCCAAACTATAGAGATGAGAGCTATCACTACTCTCTACTTCCATCGCAGTAGGCTGCTCTTTTCTAAATAAATCTACATCTTCGTGTAGAGAAGAGTGCTGTGTCTATGATCTCAATTCCTCATCAATAATCTCTCTATATATATACTCATCAAATAGATCATCATCATTATCATTCTTTGAAACACTTAATTGACTAATTGATCCACTAGTACTGTAAAAACTATCAAGTAAAGACTCTTCCAAAGGTACATCCTTTTTATGTATATCTATAACCCCTTTTTATTTACCTTCAACTTTAGACTTTCCAAATTTTGACGATCTTCTTCAACCAATATTTTTTACAGCCATTCTTTTAATTTTGATTTTTCGGGAGGAGGTAGTTGCTTCTTGAGTAGATATCATGATAGTAGAAGTGGATATCTCCTAAATATCTTTCTAAGTGACAGTAGTACTAGTTTGAATCTATGGATGATCCATATATACTTGAACTATGTCAGTTTCTCTTGTGCAAGCAAGTGTATCCAAAGTATTAGCATCGACTCTAAGTTTCCTCGGGCCTTTTTCAAAAATATGATCTAGCATAAGATAGTAAAAGTGGTGTTGAAAATTTTATCCTAAAATCAATCATCAGTCTGTTGATAGTTGTATTATTTTATAATTATAAATAATTTATTATTAATTAAAATAAATATTCTAGCATTTTCATCAAAAAATCTACATCTTCTAATGAACTTCTTTATTGTGATAAAGTTCTTAGGACTATTTATTTTTGATAAAGAGATGATTTATCGATTAGTTCTTAAACTATTCATAATTAAATGATACATTGTTAATTAAGACGACAATGTTTATCAAATATAAATCATTGTATGCTATATAGATTGATTGTCCTCTTAATTAAGGAGTGTATAGATATTGGTATGGCATACAGATGAGATGTAAGGGTATATCATCACTGAATATGACTAACTCTAGAATATTCTACTATCGAGAATTGCTCTAATAGGATATGGATATAAGTATTCCTTAAATTTGAGATCATCATGGTGGCTTGCAAGCAACTCACTGTGCTTTAGTGTCGAACTATCTAAATTTTTAATTCAGTAATAGAAGATTTTTTAGCACAGTCAAGTACTTGTGAAGTTGGTGAGTGATCAAGATGAAATTGACCACTCCAAGAGTTAGAGAAAATGCATCACTTTATTTTAATTTAGTAAAATCTTGGCTAGGATAATCCATGAGATGAATTTAGTATTTTAAAATATAATGTTGATGATCTAATCAGGGTTGACAGTTAAACTCAAAGTTATCCTACAAGCATTTAGGACAAGAAGATGAATTATACGAAAACTATATCCAAATGGATTCGAAGAATATTACTTTACACATTCGACCTATCCGACCATCTGGTACCATTGCTAGATGGTCACTTCAATTGATACAAAAATTTATTTCTATACTATCGACCTAGGTTCGAATATATGAGATCACATACATAAGAGATTTCTATCTGATCAGATAGTTGATCAATGATTTAAAATTATTCTAAGATCAAACAATCAATAGAATTGATGTTTGACCTAGTACAAGTGCTATAGGAGGATCGATTAGCAATTAGATTGCTAATTAACTTAATTTGATTAAGCTAGAAGACTGAGATTAAGTTTAATTAAATATGATTTAATTAAATTTAGTTTGGACTTGATTGGATCAAGTTTAATTGATTTATTGGATAAACCAATTGCAAGAAAGAACAAGTTCCTATTCAATTAGGACTTGTATGGACCCATTTTTTGATTTGATTAAAAATTAAACTAGATTTAAATTAAATTCAATCTAATTTAATTAGGCTCTTAGTTGGACTAAGATCATCTCTAAGTAGGTTGCATTAGTTTTGATCTAATTAGATTCAAATAATAAGTTAGACCAAGTCAAAACTAGAAATCCTAGTATGACTAGGATTTCTCCATTTTGCACCATCTTGCTTTCCATTTCACCCCTCCTCTGATCAATTCCTTTTAAATTTTTATGAAAAATTTTATTTCTAGAGTGTATCTATGCTCTTTTTATATCTCTCACTATTTTAGAAGAAAATTAGTTATAGAATAGGTCAAAACAAATAGATTGTTTTGACCTAGGTCTCTATTGGATAGAGTTTGATACATCATCTTTTCTTATCTCTTTGAGGCACCAAACCACTTGATTTTTATTTAATTTTTTTATAACAAATAGGAGATTTTTTTACACATATTCATAGAGTTCACAAAAAAAAAATGAGAGGATGCCCAAGAGTTAGGCACCTGAATTCTTGCTTAATTTGGATCTATCTTTCTAGGTATTTGACCTAGACAAGAACTCTATCATAACTCTCTATTTAAAGAGAGTTAGGGCATGAGTTTTCTACAGATTTTAGATCTAATAGAGAGATTTGAGATATGGAAAGCTTGGGTGCAAAGAGGATCTGGGCGTGGTGCTTCATTGAGACATAGACCATTGTATCTTGATGAGAGAAAAAGAAGCGAGAAAAAAGGATTCTTCTCCAGGGTTTTTCTTGATTTTCTTCTTCCTCCTTTTGTGAGATTTTAGAAAAGTGATTCCCTTTTCAAATTCTCTACTTCCTTGTTTGATTATTAGAGGATCAAGGTTTGGAGCAGGAGGCTTCTGATCAGCCATCAAAGAAGAATCAGCATAGTACTAGCACGCTGTGCTGATTTTCTATCGCTAGAATTCAAATCGATGATCGAGACCTTATGTTGATATCCTATAGAGGTCGGATGTATGTGTGGCTTGAAGTGATAACCTCAGCCTTGGATCAGCGAGTTGAAGAACCCAACTTGCAAAGGTAAGAGAGATTCGATCTTTTTTTCTTTCCAGATTAGATCTAGTATAGCTTTGATGTTGATGTGATCAACATCATCTTTGCTTAATTTTTAATTTTAGATTTAATAGCATGCATAGATTATGAGATAAGATCCTAGATCTAAAATTAATTTATACATTTTAATAAATTAATATGATTAGTTTATTACTTTTCCTGATTGATTTTGAAAAACATTTTGAAATATTTTCATGAAATCCTTGATTTTTCTTTTAATTGATATCAGAGCCTAGATTTTTTATGATATAATTTTTTTGCATATTTAGATTATTTATTTAAATTAGATTAAAATTATAATCTATTATTTAAATTTAAAATTAAATTATAGATCGCATGAACTAATTTATAAAGTTGTCATATTGTAAGGTTTATCCCTTATAGTGTAAAGATTGTCTTAGTTCGTGCAGATTTTAAGTTAATCCTAAATTTATTAGATATGATCTAAATTAATTTATAATTTATTAGATTTAAAGTTATTTAAATCTAAAAATAAATATTTTAGATTGTATGGACTGATCTTATAAGGTTGTCCTGCTGCAAGATTTATTTCTTATAGTGAAAAGGTTATCCTAGTACGTGCTGATCTAAAATTCTAATCATAAAATTTTAAATTAAATCTAAAAAATTTTATAATTTAATTAAAATTATTTTAATCTAATTTTTATCATCATAAATATATTAGATTTAATCTAAGATGATTTATAGTTGATTAGAATTAAAATAGTTTCAATTTGAATTACATAAATATGTTTAAATTAGATCTAAAGTAGATTCATGTTTATGTTATTTGCATATTGATTATGAATCAAACATGCAACTAGTTAGTAGAAGCATATTGTAAAAATATTTTATAAATATAAAAATTATTTTCAAAATGTTGAATACCAACCCTCAATCTAAAATTTAATTAAGAATTAAGAGTTATTTGATTAGGATCTAGAATTATGAATTGAAGATCGTAAGACACAAATCATAATATTTATGTTAATGGGTTAGTGAAAATTAGGTTCATTAATTGGATTAGACCTAAGGTTAGATTAAAGAATAAACTTAATTAGAGAATTGACTAAATCTAATTAATAGTTTTCTTAGATTAGGTCAAGGATTCTTTAGATCAATTACAATAGTTGTAGTTGGTCAAGTCCATATATTTAATAAGAACCAAAATAAACTTGATTCTTGGCTACGTAGTCTAACCCAAATTGTTAGGTTGATCCAATCAAAACTAAAAGTTTAGTTGGTGTCTAAGATAAGTCTGGCAATCTAGATCGGTGGTTTTTAATTGACAGTTTACTTATCTGACCATTTCTAATGGTGTCTAAGGCAAGCTTTGGCAAATTCTTCCACCGATCTCACTTATTTGGTTTTCTTGGTGAAATTATGTTTTGACTAGATCACTTGACAATTCGAGCTAACCTATATCAGCTAGGTAATTCAGTGTAACTGATTTAGGTGCTCCTAGACCAGCCTATCAATGGCCTTTCTTAATCTAACTTGATGAAGTCAAAGGGAGGATCATGATTAGCCAGTTCTTCTGACTCTCTTCTTTAAATCAAATTAACCAAATCTTTAAAATTATTAGATCCTTAAAAATAAAATAGTTATGGTGATAACTAGATCATAGCTTCCTATTAAGTGAGTGATAATGGGTTCATTAGTTGGATAATCATTAGAAACCCAAAGGCCTGATGCTTATCGGCTAATGAAATTATTATTCATAATATGATTTCTTGATCATGTCTCTTTAAATGGTGGTTAGGTTGACCAACCAAAGTTGGACATAATCATTCATTAGTTAGATGGACCAAGTATGGTTATGTTAATTGTTGGACCTAACCAGACCTTTTCAGTGGAGGCCAAAGCCTACTGATTAGGGATTGAGATAAAATTAAATTACTAAAAATTATTTAAAAAAATAATTAGTTATAAATCTATCCTTAGATGTACATAGGTTGACCAACCAAAATTAAGCTTGTGTACAGTCTATGTGGATTATAATACCCACTAAGGAATTAGGTTAATTTCTCAAATTGGAGATAGAAACTACCAATTCAAATAAAATAGTGAAAGAATTTTTTTATTAAAGTACAAATATTTATGTTTAATAAATTATTTACTAATTAGATTTTAATTTTTTTTGATGTAAATATAGCCACTTTTCTTTCATTCTGGTCATTGTTAGACAATGATAAGCTGGTGGAATCCAACTTCGGTAACTAATACCGTAAGTTGAAGATTAACCTGGAGCATGAATAGATCTTGTACATCTTGATAGATCCAGCACCTGAGGAGCCAGCTCCAAATGCACGTAGATTAGTCAGATGTACTTACCATAAGTGGCTCAATGACCGAACCAGGTGTGTTGTATTATATTGGTGGCTATGAGTGACGAATTCAGTCATAGGTTTGAGATAGTTCAGTCAAAAGACATGCTTCAAGTATTGAACAAGTCTTTTGGCATACTCGATGACATTGAGAGATACAAGACCTAGTTGTACCATCTTCAATGTTAGGATGAGAGATGGAGCTTTAGTCATTGATCATATACTATACATGATCGAGCTGATGGCGCATTTGAGCAAGCTAGACTTTTTCTTCACAAGCAGCTAGGAAAAGATATAATTCTAAACTCGTTGCCCAAGTCTTATCTCTCATTCCTTACTCATTATCGAATGATAAAGCCTGAAGTTATCTATCATGGGTTACCGGAGTTACTTCAGAACCTTGAGAAGGATCACCAACTTCATAAAAAGTTGGTAAACTTAGTGGGAGGGTCTTCTTCTGGTTCTCGACCCTTTAAGAAAAAAAAAAGAACAATAAGAAGAAGTCCAAAACGATGCAAGTTCAGACTAGAACATCTGTGTAGGGCCAAACTAAGAAGCAAAAGCTCGATAAGAGTCAAGCGGAGTGCTTCTTCTATAAGAAGTGAGGGCATTGGAAGAGCAACTATCCCTAGTACATTGCATCTCTGGATCCAAATAGGTTGAGAAAGAAGCAAGCTAGTGCTAGGCAAGGTATTTATATGATAACTCTTTATGATTTTTCTATTTATGATATTACTAACTGAATATTGGATACTGATATTTTTTACCATATTTGTAATTCATTACAAAGTTGCAAGTCAGTAGGAGATTCGAACAAGGCAGGAGATTCATGAACGTTGGAAATGGAAGATCAGTTTCAGTTCTAGTATTAGAAATCTTAAAACTTATATTTGAGTCTCATACTATTGTTCTTAGTGATTATCATTTTTATCCTAATTTTTTTTTAATATTATTTCTGTAAGCCTTTTGGCCAAAAATAATTATAAGATTTTAATAAAGAAAGAATTATGTAATGTTATTTTGAATGATATTACTATATTTTTTGAATATTTAAATAATGAAATATACATGATATCATAATCTGTTAATATAGTCTACTCCACTAGCAAGCACCTAAATTAAATAGTGTGTCTGATATCTACTTATGGCACTGTAGGCTAGGTCACATTAACAAGAATAGGATAAACTGGTTGACTCAAGAGGAAATTCTTAAAGTTGGTAACTGTGAATCACTTCCAACCTATGAGTCTTGTCTTATTGAAAAAATGATCAAATCATCTTTTACTGAAAAAGATGAGAGAGCCACTGAGCTCTTAGGTCTTGTACATACTAATGTATGTAGATCTATGAGCATAAATGCCAGAGGTGGATATCTCTACTTCATCACTTTTATAGATGATCTATCCAGGTATGGATATGTCTATCTGATGAAATATAAGTCAGATTCATTTGAAATGTTCGAATGATTCTGTGAAGTAAAAAAATAAATTAGAAAAAATATTAAAATCCTTCGGTCTGACTGAGGAGATGAATATCTTTATGGTGAGTTTCTCACATATCTAGAAGAGAATAAGATTCTCTCCTAATGGACTTCTCCAAGAATACCATAGCATAATGATGTGTCTGAAAGAAAAAATTGGACTCTGTTAGACATGGTCTGATCCATGATGGGTTTTACCAGCTTATCGATATTCTTTTGGAGATATGCACTCAAATCGGCTTGCTATCTTTTAAATATAATTCCAAGTAAGTCTGTAATTAAAACTCCATATGAGATATGGATATGGCATAAGTCAGCACTTTAATACGTTAGAGTTTGGGGGTGCTCAGCTTATGTGAAACGATTAATCATAAATAAACTTGAACCTAGGTCTAACAAGTGCACATTTATAGGATACCAAAAAAAATAAAAGAATATATTTTCTACCATGCTGATGAATAAAAGATGTTCGTCAGTCTTAAGACAATCTTTTTTTAAAAAAAAATTCTTAATGAAAGAATTGTTGCCTCTGAGGTTGAATTTGACAATATTCAACAGGTAGAAAGACCAACACCAATAGCTGAATCAGAATCGGATTTGATTGGATCAAATTCGAAGCCCAATGAATCTACACCATTAAGGCGATCCGATAGAGTACCGCATCAACCAGATAGATACTATAATTTCTTAGTCCGGGATGATGATCCCATCAAACTCAAGGAGAATGATGAGGATTCGATCACCTATATGGATGCAATGCAGAGACCTAATTCCAAGAAATGGCTTGAGGCCATGAAATTCAAAATGGATTTCATCAAGATCAACGATGTTTTGACATTGGTTGACCTACCTAAAGGGGTTAAATCCATTGGATGTAAATGGATCTTCAAAAGAAAGAGGAGCGCAGATAGAAAAGTAAAGACCTATAAAGCCTATCTAGTTGTCAAGAGATATCGTTAACATTATGGTATTGATTATAACGAGATATTCTCTCATATGACAATGCTCAAATCCATTCGAATAATACTTCCGATAGCTGCCCATCTAGATTATGAGATCTGATAGATGAATGTGAAGATAACTTTTCTAAATAAAGAGCTAATCGAAGAGGTGTATATGATACAACCTAAGAATTTCACATCCATAGATTAGTCTAAAGTGTGCAAACTTCAGAGATCCATTTATAGATTGAAGCAAGCATCTTAGAGTTGGAATATGTATTTTAATAAGATGATCAAACATATTGCTTCGTTAAGAACAGAGAAGAGCCCTACATTTACAAGTGGACAAATTATTCGATAGTGATATTTCTTATCCTATACATGGATAATATTCTTTTAATTAGGAATGACGTTCTTGCACTATAAGAAATAAAAGTTTGATTGTTATCTTAGTTCTCCATGAAGAACTTGGGTGAAATATCCTACATTCTAAGAATGAAGATGTATAGGGATAGATCTAAGAGGATGCTTGGGTTATCCAAGTTCATGTATATGGAAACTATACTGAAAAGATTCAGCATGGAAAATTTTTAGAAGGATTATCTTCCGATAGATCATGAAATTTTTCTCGCCAAGAAGGATTGTCTGATAACTCCTGAAGAGAGAGAGCGTATCCATATGCTTCAACAGTAGGATCTATCATGCACGACATGACATGTATGAGATCAGATGCGGTATACTCACTAGGAGTAGTGAGTAGATACCAATCTGATCCAAGAAAAATCACTGAAAAGTGGTGAAAACCATCCTTAAGTATTTGAGAAATACTAAGAATCATGGCTGATTTATGGTGAGTCAGATCTGAAACTTATAAAATTTATAGATTTCAGTTTTTAATCTGACCATGATGATAGCAGAAGCATGTCGGGTTTTATCTTTATCCTAAATGGTAGAGCCATCTGCTAGAAAGTTTCAAGTAGCACACTGTGGCAGACTCTGTTTGCGAGGTGAAGTACATCGCAGCATCAAATGCTATCAAGAAAGCTATATTGCTAAGGAAGTTCATCATCGTGCTCGGAGTAGCATCTTTCCTTGATGGTCCAATCTTGCTCTACGGTGACAACACTTGTGCCATTGCTCAAGTGGAGGAACCAAAGGCATATCAGTGGATGAAGCATATACTACGCCACTACCATCTAGTCCAAAAGATTATAGATTGAGATGATGTCAATCTTCAAAAGATCAATGAAAAAAAGAACCTAGCCGATCCCTTCACTAAAACTCTAATGGTAAAGGAGTTCAATAATCATAAGTTGAAGATGGGTATTAGACACTGTACCGAGTGGCTTTAGAATAAGTAGGAGTTATTGGTAATTATATCCCAAAGTCAATCATCAATCTATTGATGATTGTACTATTTTATAATTATAAATAATTTATTATTAAATAAAATAAATATTCTGATATTTTCATCATAAAGTCTATATTTTTAATGAACTTCTTTTTGTAATGAAGTCCTTAGAACTATTTAGTTTTGATAAAAAGAGAATTTATCGATTAGTCCTTAAACTATTCATGACCAAATAATACGTTGTTAACTAAGACGATAATATTTATCGAGTATAGGTTATTGTATGCCATATCAGTTGGTTGTCTTCTTAACCAAGAAGTGTGGAGACACTGATATAACATACAGGAATAAGTGAGATGTAAGGATATATCATCACTGAATGTCATCAATTTTAGAGCATTCTGCTATCAAGAATTACTCTAATAAGATACGGGTATAAATATTTCTTAGATCTGAGATCACCATAGTGGCTTGCAAGCAAGTCACTGTGCTTTAGTGCTAGACTATCTAAATTTTTAATTTTTGGGTACAATCAAATACTTGTGAAGTTGGTGAGTAATCAAGATAGGATTGACCACTCCCAGAGTTGGAGAAAATACATCACTGTATTTCAATTTAGCAAAACCTTGATCAGGATAATCCATAAGATGGATTTGATATTTTAAAATACAATATGGATGACCTAGTCAGGGTTGACAATTAAACTCTAAGTCATCCTACAAGCATTTAGGTCAAGATGATGAATTATATGAAAACTATATCCACATGGTTCTAAGAATGTTGTTTTACACATTCAACCTATCCAATCGTCAGGTACCATTGCTAGATGGTCATTTTAATTGGTATAAAAAATTATTTCTGTACTACCGACTTAGGTTCGAACCTATAGGATCACACACATAAGAGGTCTCAGATTAGATGGTTGATTAATGATTTAGAATTATTCTAAGGTCAAACAATCAATACGATTGATGTTTAACCTAATGCAAGTATTACAGAAGGATCAATTAGCAATTAAATTATTAATTAATTTAATTTAATTAAGCCAAAGGATTGAGATTAAGTTTAATTAAATATGATTTAATTATATTTAGTTTGGACTTGATTGGATCAAGTCCAATTGATTTATTGGATAAGTCAATTGCTTGGAAGAATAAGTCTCTGTTCAATTAGGACTTGTATGCACCCAATTTTTAATTTAATTAAAAATTAAATTAGATTTAAATTTTATTTAATCTGATTTAATTAGGCTCTTAATTGGATTAAGATCATCTCTAATTGAGTTGCATTAGTTTTGATTTAATTAGGTTCAAATAATAAGTTGGACCAAATCAAAACTAAAAGTCTTAGTGTGACTAGGATTTCTCCATCTTGCACCATCTTACTTTCCATGCCCCCCTCCACACCAATTTTCTTAGAATTTTTATGAAAAATTTTATTTCTAGAGAGTATCCATGCCCTTTTTATATCTTTCACTATTTTAGAAGAAAATTAGTTATGGAATAGGTCAAAACAACATGAATAGGTCAAAACAAATAAGTTGTTTTAACCTAGAGCTCTATTGGATAGAGTTTGACGCATCATCTTTTCTTATCTCTTTGAAATACCAAACCATCTAATTTTTTCATAAAAAATAAAAGATTTTTTTACACATATTCCCTAGAGTCCATAAAAAAAAAAAAAAAAGAAGGGGACACCCAAGAGTTAGGCACCCCAATTCTTGCTCAATTTGGACCTACTTTTTAGGTATTTGACGTAGATAAGGACTCTGTCATAAATCTCTATTTAAAGGGAGTTAGGGCATGAGTTTTCTATAGGTTTTAGACTTGAGAGAAAGGTTTGAGATGTGAGAAGCTTGGGTGCAAAGAAGATCTGGGTGTGGTGCTTCATTTAGATACAAACCATTGTATTCTGGTGAGAGAAAAAGAAGGAAGAAGAAGGGTTCTTCTTCAGGATTTTTCTTGTCCAAGGTTTGAAGAAGAAGGCTTCTGATCATCCATCAAAGAAGAATTAGCACAGTACTAGCATGCTATGCTGATTTTCTATTGCTGGACTTCAGATCGATAATCGAGGCTTTGTGTGGACATCCTATAGAGGTCGGATGCATGTGCAGCTCAAAGCGACGACCTTAGTCTCGAATCAGCAAGTTGAAGAATCCAACTTGCAAAGGTAAGAGAGATTCGTTCTCTTTTTTCTTTCTAGATTAGATCTAGTATAGCTTTGATGTTGATGTGATCAACATCATCTTTGCTTGATTTTTAATTTTAGATTTAATAGCATATAGATCATGAGATAAGATCCAAGATCTAAGGTTAATTCATGTATTTAATAAATTAATATGATTAGTTTATTACTTTCACTGATTGATTTTGAAAAAAGTTTCAAAATATGTTCATGAAATCCTAGATCCTTCCTTTCAAGTGGGTCCAATTATATCAGCATATTCTAACTAACCCACCATATCTTGTAACTCCGTGATGCTAAATCTATCTGGATCACAGTTATCAAAAAATCTAGAGTAGCCTTCACTGTAGTGATAATTAGGATGATACTTGATGGACCCACTATAATGGATTTGTACTATGAAAAAATCATTCTTCATCCCTATAATAAGAAAGAAGTGATGCAAAAAAATCTAAACATAAGCCATATTTAAATTCTTACAACCATATTTAAGAAGTCTTCAGTATGAGTAGACCCAAGAATAAAGCATACATTGGCTTCACATAATAAACTAAAAAATTTCAAACATCGACATAATAAACTAAAAAAATTGGGTTCACCATGTAGCATATATTTAATAAGTCTTAAAGAAATATTCATATTTAATTGTGGAGGCAAAAATTTTTAAATACTTTCACAAAAGTAGCATGTAATAGCCTAAAATAGATATGCACATGATAAAAGGCTACATGTTCAAAAAATCTATAGTGGGACCATGATAAAAAGGCTAATGTTCAGAAAATAGAAAATATAGTTATAAGGACCACAACAATAGTCTAAAGAGATTTTAAAGCAACACAAATGGAACCATAATTACATACGGCTGCAATCTCTATTCTATACCCATTTAATAATATACTCATTTAATAATTAGAATAAAACCAACAATCAAAGGAATACCCAATTTGCATTTCATTGCCAACAATCAAAGGCATACCAAAAGCCATTTCATATAAAAAAAATCGTATCATTGTAGATTAAATCATTATTTATCAACTTAAAATTTAAGAAAAAAAAAAAAAGAATTATCAATTTATAAAAAAGAGAATGAATGAGTGATTGAAAATCGCATCTAAGAGAAGATGGAAGGATGATGGAAAGATAGATTTACATAATTGGATCGACTAAAATTTATCAAAAACAGCATAACGAGAATTCAACTATAAAATTCTTAGAATTGGAAGGGACATAGTCAAAATCCATTTCAAACGGCCTTCATGATAAAGCAATATTTTTGTGGCAAGCGGTGGTTAAATGATCATCTTGTCGAAATATTTTAAAAATTTTATAAAGTTATTTAATATTTTTTAAAATATAAGAGTTATTAGTATAACTGGCCTAAATTTAAAAATATATTTATAAAATTTATTTATTTATTTATTTTCTGTTTTAAGAGGTGGATAACTGAGACAGCGAGAGTAGCATCCGCTACACACGCCGGCGGAGCGGAAGCGAAACGCATAAGATGGGGGTGGACGTGGATCCAGCCTTCGTCCAGTCTCCCGAGCACCGACCCGACCCCACCGTCGTCGAGGCCAGCGGAATCCCACAGATCGACCTCTCCCCCCTCCTCGACTCCCCTATCCTGGACTCGGGCGACGCCTCCCCGCAGGCCCTGTCGGATTTACTGGCGGAGGTGGATGCGGCGTGCCGGGATTGGGGCTTCTTCCAGGTGATCAACCACGGGGTTCCATCGGAGCTGGTGGAGCGAGTGGAGGCCGCGGCGAGGGTTTTCTTCGCCATGCCGGCCGAGGAGAAGCGGGCGGTGAGGCGGGACGAGGTGAACCCCTTGGGGTACTACGAGGCGGAGCACACCAAGAACGTCCGCGACTGGAAGGAGGTCTTCGACTTTGTTGTCGAAGAGCCGGCGGTGATCCCCTCGCCGGCGGAGCACGCCGGCGTTGGGGTCGGTGGGTTGATCGAGCTGTGGAATCAGTGGCCAAAGTATTCCGCGGAATTCAGGTGAGAATTGATCAATTTCTTTTTTAAAAGATCAGAAGTAGCCGTTGATCAAGAACCCAGAGTTCCAAGGGAGACAAATCTGGTTGTTTGGGTTTAAATCTGGTTCAAATCTATCACTTATTGCTCGTAACTCAGGGGTCTGAACTTTTGGTACAACCAGCAGTGAGGGAACACTTCCTTTCTATTTGTTTTGCTGTAGTTGGGTAATTAGATCTTTTTCTTTCGTACAAATTTTGTGCACGTTAATAAGAGTTTTGTTCCTTCCTTCTTTTTCCTTTTTGTAACTGTTCATTTGCAATGATTTCTTACCTATTGCACTTGCTCCGCACCAAATAGATTTTTATTTTGGCCATTAGCTTTGAGCTACATTTGATCATAATCTCAATGTTTATGTGTTCAACATTATCCTTGTAAATTTTAATAACAATCTCAGTTATCAATATGTTTCCTGGTTCTATGCTATGCATAAATATGCCTAGAAGTCTAAGTCCACAAGTGATAATCCAGGGGGATTAATCTCACCATCACTTCCAAGAAAATCCCAAGAAAACTAACATTGGAAATTGGAAAAACTGCATTTCCTCTGGATTGACCCTCCAAAACAAACGATAAAACTAGCCAAAATCTCAGGACGGTACCATGAAACAAATACATGATCAGAACCCTTGAGCTTCGAATTCGGGTTTTGAGAATCCAGATTCAGAAACTTGTAAAATTCACTAGCACAAATACATGAATTAAATAATTTTATTTCAGGAGGCTCACTATATGGATTTAAAGCTACATCAGAACTTGATCAAAATGTTGATGTTCATCAATATTTCCATTGCTTGTGTGTAGAGAAGCCTGCGAGGAATACGCCAAAGCTGTTACAGACCTGGCTTTCAAGCTGCTCGAGCTCATTGCACTGACGTTAAACTTGCCTGTAAAGCGATTGAACAACTACTTCAGAGATCAAACCAGCTTCATCCGCCTCAACTACTATCCTCCATGCCCATCTCCATATCTTGCTCTTGGTGTCGGCCGCCACAAGGACTCTGGAGCCCTAACCGTCTTGTATCAGGATGATGTTGGCGGTCTCGATGTCAGGAGGCGGTCCGATGGCAAGTGGGTCAGAGTCGAGCCCATCCCCAACTCTTTTATCATCAATGTTGGTGACATTGTTCAGGTGCCTATTCATCAATTGAATGCTTAGACTTTTATATTTGATGACACTATACATTGATTTATTACATATAATTTTCATGAGTAATTACTCGATCGTAATGGTGACAGGTTTGGAGCAATGACAAGTATGAGAGCGCAGAGCATAGGGTGTCGGTGAACACGAAGAAGGAGAGGTTCTCCACTCCATTCTTCTTCAACCCAGCTCATTATGTGATGGTGAAGCCATTGGAGGAGCTGGTGGATGATGAGAAGAGCCCGGCCAAATATAAGGAGTATAACTGGGGAGAGTTCTTCAAGACAAGGAAACTTAGTGACTTCAAGAAGTTAGAGGTGGAAAACATCCAGGTCACTCATTTCAGGAAGCCTGAGTGAATGCTAGTCTGCTGCATTTGGTGATTAATGGTGGGTAGGCTGTCCAATAATCAGTGCAAAAGAGTTGGTTGATGGTAATTAGCTGAGGTGACATGGTAGCAACAAACTTTATAAATTTCACAATTTTACGAATCAACTGCTTTTTTATTAAAAAGAAATCATCAATAAGGTTACGGATATCCAGTTTGGCATAAAAATCATCGGGGGAGATGAGACTGCACTGAAATTATAATCAAGCAAGCTTGTTTGATGCTGAAACTCCATTGTGAAATGTAAGCAGACCTTATATTCCCCTTGTCTAGGCAGTCATTTAGACATCAATCAAATTGATCATTGAGGATTGTGTTGGCATCTTTGCTATTAAGAGCATAAAGGATGGTATTATGATGTGAAAGAAGCAGAACTTGGGAGAGTTTGATCGCTTCCAAATTGCAGCTATCTTGTATGGTTTGCCAGCATTTGTTGTTGTGAAAATTTGTTGTTAAATGTCTCCAGCTTAGGCTCATATGATTTCACCATTTGGTTGTCTAGTACTGACAGAGATGTAGATCCTGCAATAAACATATTGGTAAAATTAGCTCCTAAAAGTAATGAATTTTTTAGAATTTAATGTTGCTGGCAAAGGAAAACGGATGAGGTAAAGGGGGTGGAGAGAGCTGTTTGGTCTTGTTTACATAAAATAAAACAAATAATACAAAATAATATATGTTTAATTACTACGACCACTCTAATTTATTCTTTGATATGGACATGTTATGGAATAATGCCCTGATGAGGGTTCAAAGCTGTGGTCAAAACACATCTACATTAGCATTCATGTAATATAAATCTATACAAAGTTTCTAAATTGGCCCAACAATTTCCCTTATAAAACTTATAAATATAATAAATATCTTTTTTTTTATTTTTAAATTATTCCTATGTAAACTTAAAAATACCTCTATTGGGGATAAATCTGCTCCAGTCGAAGTTCGGCCAATCTCAAGGTGATCCCATCCGGTAGTGGCAACCATGGACGAACTTCGACCATTGAAGTTTATTGCTCTAGTTCATCCCAAGATGGCCGATCTTCAACCCATGTCTACCAGATGACCTCCTCGGTCATACAGATTAACTCCAAAATTTGTAGGACGTTACGGGCTTCACCCAGACGAGCTTGAATAATACAAGAAGCTAAATTCCTCCGCTATGAGCAGTTAGCTTCCTCCAATCGAACCTCCTTCAGACGAATTTGAATAGTGAAAATAGTCACTTAAGCAGTTGAAGTACTAGTATCCGTTTACTAAATAGTATAGCCTAGCCAACTTGAAAGCGGGCCGAACTCCTTTCCAATTAGGTCTCCTTCAAACCAAGTCTTACTATCACCATTAGGTCCCATATCAAGGATCCTAGGCTAGAGAAGCTTCCTCAAGACGAACTCTTACTCCTTATTAAGTGTGGTGGATCTTTTGGAACCATCTTGAGACCTCCGATCGAATTTTCCTCAGGCCACCAAAAGATCCCTCCTAGCCGAATTTCTTCCAATCGTCTAGGGATGATTTCTCTCAAGCTGAACTCCTTACAGTGACCTGTGAGGATCTCGTCATCCGTACATGCCTCAATTTCTTTCGATCAAACTCCCGCCAATCGTAAGCCTTCTGAACTCCTCCCAGACTTCTTCAGACGAGCTTCTCCACTAGTCAAACTTCTTCCGGACTTCTCTTTCATACGGATTTTTTCTACAGTCGAACTTCTTTCAGACTTCTCCTTCAATCAAACTCCTTCCAGACTTTCCCTCCAACCGAACTTCTCCTTCAATCGAACTCCTTTTGGACCTCTCCTCCAATCGAACTCCTTCCAAACTTCTCCTTCCAGATGTCCAAAAGGACTCTTTTCAGAAGAACTTCTCTCCACCACTAAAAGGACCTCGACATCTACTCTTGATACACCAAATATCAGTCAATGCACGGTTGATCCTGAGGACATCCAAATCTCACTGAAACTACTGTAACTAGGTGTTCTTTACCGCCCATGGCTGTCCTATCCGAGCTTCAACTATTAAATCCCATAGACTGGCACGTCACGATAAATAATCACTCACTCTCCATAACAAACTCCACGTGGCCATGAACGATCCACTATCAGATGGTTACAACTGTCACCATCAGTTTGTTACAGGCTCCGCCTATATAAGAGACCCTCTAGATATGCTTTCTCTCTTAAGCTCTCATCTTCTATCCTAAAATTCTACTTTAAATTTCTTTGAGTACTCCATTTCTGTTAGCCAAGAGAGCTGACTTGATCGTCGGAGGGTCTTGTCGGAGCCACCACCTCCAACTCCGAACGAGACTTATTTTGCAGATCGACGATAGTGATCTTATCTTCTTCGACTCTAATATCGACTCCAGCGTCAACCAGATTTTACACCAACAGAATTGATGCTAGAGGAAGAAAATTAAAGGTTTCTTTGTTCTCAAAGGAGTGCTTAGCAGAAGTTCTTCTTCCTTTCAAAGTTCTTCTTCTTCGACTAATCTTGTGGAGATGCCTTTCAGGAGGGCCTCGATCCGACGGTCAACCACCTCCACGGTCAGATTTTATCCAGATCTATCCATCCCTATTTCCTCTCCGACATCGCAGGCTCCACCAACAGCAATGGTAGATGCAGAATAGTTCAACCTGCTGGTCCAGTAGGTTAGGGGCCTCATTGAAGTAGTGCAGGCCATGCAACAACAGCAGCCTCCAGCACCGATTCGATTGAAGCAAGCTTCGTCGGAACCCTAGGATCCAGTCTAGAGATGGCCAACTTAGGCGACCTGGCCTACAAACTTTGGGAAGGAAAAGCAGAGGGTAGAGAGCCCTTGTTCCGATCATGACTCAACTCCTGGTGAGTCCTTGCCGCTGTTCTGCCAGAAAACTTTATAGATCTATGATCGGGAGGACCTCCTAAACCAAAAGCTACAAGAAATAAATCAGTGGATTGAAGAACTCCGCCATGCTCCTTTCGTTCATAGCAACGACATCTACACCGACCCTCCTTTCTTCTAGCAAATCATACAGGAGCTAATCCCGCCGAACTTCAAACTCCTTTAGTTTGAGAGCTACGATGGGATTACTGATCCGGTTGACCACTTGGAGACCTTTCAAATCATGATGCTGCTCCATGATGCGTCAGATGTCATTCTGTGCCGAGCTTTCCATCTACTTTAAAAGAAGCAGCAAGAAACTGGTACTCGACTCTCAAGTCGGATATCATCTTCTCTTTTAATTAGATAAGCCATCAATTTATGGCTCATTTTGTTAGCAGCTGATGCCCTCGATAAGGCTTAGACTTTCTCATCAACATCAAATAGAAGAAAGGGGAGTCCATCCGAGCCTACGTCATTCGTTTCAATGCTGCTGCTCTGAAGGTTCGAAACTTGGACCAATCTATTATAATAGCCGCACTAAAGAGCGGCCTTCAGAAAAATGATCTACTGTTCTTCCTGGAGAAGAAGTACTCTAAAAATTTTGCTGATATGCTGGCTCGAACCAATGGTTATGCCCAGACAGAGGAGGCCTTTAAGGCCAAGGATGGTGAAGCCATAGCAGAGCGGCGCACGAGTGAATCAAGCAAGCCAGCTGTTGAAGGAAGACCGAGTGAAGCTTGATCGTACTTTCAAACTCTCTCTGAGCACAAACGAGCTCGGACTCCTCGGGCTCGGAGGCAAAGGAGCCCTAACAGAAGGGCACGATGGAGCTCTCCCTCCAGAAGGTTCCACAACTATGCTCCTCTCAATACTCTCAAGATTTGGATATTGATAGATATTAAGGAGCAGCTACCAAGATCAAAGAGGATGCGCACTCATCCCAACAGGAGCAATCCTAATAAGTATTGCCTCTACCATCATGACCATGGTCACGATATTTAAGAATGCATTCAGCTCCAAGATGAGATCGAGAAGCTCATCAAGTGAGGTAGACTCGGCCAATTTTTATGGTGCCGGCCTGATGGATGGGAGGATTGATCGAGAGCCCTCCCACCACCAGAACCACCAAGAAGGAAGAAGCAGCAAGGAGATTGGCCACCCCTCGGTATCATCAATACCATCTCTAGGAGACTTCGACAGGAAGAAGCCAGTGGATCAGCAGAGCCTGTGAAGAAGCGGAGGACTGAAGAGCCCATAACCTTCACCAATGAGGATTTCGAAGGGGTTAAGTTTTCACACAATGATGCGGTTGTAATTTCTTTGAACATTGCTGACTATGATGTACGTCGTATTTTGATAGATAATGGAAGCTCTACTGATGTCTTATTTTATGATACTTTTTTCAAAATATCCATACCTAATAATCATCCGGGACCTATGAATTCTCCATTGGTAAGCTTCATTGGTGATGCTGTGCCAGTTGAAGGGATAATAACATTGACTGTGGCTGCAGGACAATACCCAAAGTAAGCTAAGGCACAGGTCAACTTTCTGGTAGTAAAGGCTCAATCTGCATACAACGCAATTCTCAGCCAATCTAGTTTAAATGCAGTCCGAGCTATGGTATCAACCTATTACTTGAAAGTGAAGTTCGTAATGAGCTATGAAATCAAAAAGATCAAAGGAGATCAAACCCTGGCTAGACACTGCTACTTGATTGCTCTGCAAAAGCATGGTCAATTCAACCATTACCCAGTTGATGGGTTGGATGTCCATGACGATCTTACTGAGGAGTAGGGCGAACCATGGAAGACCTTGTGGCCGTCCCTCTGAATGACGAAAATATAGAACATACTGTGAAGATCGGCTCTAACTTGAGAGAAGAAGTTCGAAAGCAGCTCATCACCTTCCTGCAGAAAAACGTCGATGTCTTTGCTTGGATTTTCGTGGATATGCTAGAAATTGATGCCGAAATCATGAAACATCGATTGGCTGTTGATCCCAAATGTAGGCCAATAAAGAAAAAAATTCGAAGCCATGCACCAGAAAGGCAGAAGGCTATAGCAGAAGAAATAGACAAACTTCTCAAAGCTGGGTTCATCCGAGAAGTCAACTATACATGTTGGATCTCTAATGTGGTCCTGGTCAAGAAGGCAAACAGTAAGTGAAGAATGTGTATAGACTTTAAAAAATTGAACAAGACCTGTCCAAATGATAGCTACCCCCTACCTAGAAATGATAAACTGATGGATGCAACTTCGAGCCATGAGCTCCTCACCTTCATGGATGACTTCTTCGGCTACAATCAAATCTGGATGGCACTAGAAGATGAGAAAAAAATTGCTTTTATTACTGATCGTGGTCTCTATTGTTATAAGATCATATCTTTTGGACTCAAAAATGCAGGCGCGATCTACCAGTGCCTGGTCAATAAAATCTTCAAGAAGCAGATCGACCACAATATGGAGGTCTATGTAGATGACATGTTTATCAAAAGCCAAACCTCTGCAAACCATATTGCTGACCTTGAAGAAATCTTTAATGCCCTCCGGAGATACAAGATGAAGTTGAACCTGACCAAGTACGCCTTTGGAGTAACCTTAAAAAAATTTTTAGGGTTCATAGTGTCGAGGTGAGAGATCGAGGCCAATCCAGAGAAGATCCGAGCCATCCAGGAGATGACTGTCCTGAAATTAATAAAAAAAGTTCAGCGCTTAATAGGGAAGGTGGCATCTTTGAATTGCTTTGTCTTAAAATTGATCGAGTGATGCATGCCCTTCTTCCAAGTCCTCAAGCAACCAAAAAACTTCTGCTAAACTGTAGAGTGCCAACGAGCATTCGAAGAGCTTAAAAGCTATCTCGACTCACCTCTTCTATTAACAAAATCTGAACCTAGAGAAGAATTATTTTTGTACCTGGCAGCCTCTCTGGTAGCCCTTGCGGCAGTCTTGATCAAGAAAGAGGCAAAGATGCAGCAGCCGATCTACTATATCAGTCGAGTCCTGAGAGATGCTGAGATCAGGTACACTAAGTTAGAAAAATTAACTTACACTTTTTTAGTTGCAGCCAAGAGACTTTGGCCCTACTTTAAGGGGTACACCATAACACTCCTCACTGACCAACCAATAAAGGCAGTTTTTCATCGAACAGATGCCTCTAGGAGAATAGCAAAATGGGCAATTGAGCTTACAGAGTTTGACATCAACTTTCAACCTCGACCATCAATCAAAGCTCAGATATTGATCATTTCATAGTTGAGTGCATAATTCTGGATGATGCCGAACTTGAGCAAGATGGGGCTAGCACTTAATGATTGCAACCGAGCTCTCTCGAAGAAAGAATGGACCTTCCTAAAGGCCTCCGGGCCCTGTATGTGGATGGCTCTTCCAATGCTTCGAGCACAGGTGTTGGATTGATCCTGGTCAACCCCGAAGTAGTCATTGCCGAATATGCGCTTCAAGTTTCCTACGATAAATAACGGGATGGAATATGAAGCTCTGATAGCATGACTGAAGATAGCAAAAGAATTAGAAGCAGATCAGCTCCGAGTTTATAGTGATTCTCAATTGATGGTGGGATAAGTTAACGATAATTATGAAGCTCGAAAGAAAAATATGATAAAGAACCTTGAAAAGGTGAAAAGCTTGACCCTGGCCTTCAATAGTTTCGATATCCAACAGATTCCAAGGATAAAAAATGTCAGGACCAACCTCCTCTCCAAGCTGGCTGCATTCACCCTCAATGAGCTTCCAAAAGAAGTATACTTCAAAGTGTTGAAATATCCCAATTTGGAAGAGCCATAGTCTACAATGCAGATCAACCATGAGCCTTGTTGGATCGATCCATTGGTTGCTTACCTCAAGGATGGAACTCTTCCTCATGATGCAAAGGAAGCTTGAAAACTGAGGAATCAAGCCTTCCAGTATATTCTTTATGAAAACAAACTATATAAGAGTTCATATTCCTTGCCACTTTTAAAATATCTTCGACCTTCCAATGTCGATTTTACATTCTAGGAGGTACATGAAGAAATTTATGGTAGCCATCTGGGTGCCAGGTCTTTATCCCACAAACTGCTCCGACAAGGGTATTACTGGCCAACCATGTATCATGATTCTATTGAATATATTAGAAGGTGTGACCGTTGCCAAAGGAATGTGAATATTCAAAGGCAACCAACCTCCGAGCTTATACCCCTGAGTGTCCCTTGACCATTTGCATAATGGGGGATGGATATACCGGGATCATTTCCAATGGCATCCGGACAATGAAAGTTTCTCTTGGTCATAATTGATTACTTCACCAAATGGATCAAGACTGAACCTCTGACAAAAATTACTGAAGCTAAAGTACAAAACTTCATTTGGAAGTCAATTATTTGCAAATTTTGCCTGCCTCGAACCCTTATCACTGATAATGGGTGGCAGTTTGCTGGAGCAAAATTTGCTGAGTTTTGTGAAGATCTGAACATAATCCATAACTTCACATCCATGACTCATCTACAAGCAAACGGTGAAGCAAAAGTGACCAACAGAACCTTACTGCAAGGTATCAAGATGAGACTTGAGAGAGCATGGGAGACTTGGGTAGATGAACTCTATCATGTACTTTGAACATACCGAACTATCCAAAGACTATCGATTGGATAAATTTCGTTCATCCTGACCTTTGAAATAGAGGCAGTCATCCCAATCGAGCTCAAACTTTCATCGACATGAATTATGACCTTCGATGAGCAGCATAACTCACAAGACCTCAAGACTAACTTCGACTTGCTAGAGGAGAAATGGGAGAAAGCACAAGTTTGGATGACAACCTATAGGCAGAAAGTAGCTCATTACTACAACTCCAAGATTCGGGGCAGAACATTTAGAGTGGGGGACTTGGTGCTTCGTCGAGCAACTATCTCACAGCCCCAGAACTAAGAAAAGCTCGCCCCAAATTGGGAAAGACCCTATAAAGTAAAGGGATCATCCAACTCGGGATATATTACTTGAAAGAGCTTGAAGGAGCTGACCTACCTCAACCGTGAAACTCAAAAAACTTACGGATGTATTATCAATGACCCCATTGTAATAAAATCCCTTTACGTTGACATCTTAGTTCTTGTTATAAAATTGTAATGACGGGAAACAATTCCCCTGAACTTCACCATCGGGCAAAAATAGCTATGAAAATAGCTATGTCAAAACAATTTTCCTACAAATAATCCTTATGTGTCCCTACAGCCATATTAGGAATAGGAGGAGAACCTCATCCTAATATGAGCAAAATGAAGACCTCGTTAATCTAAGATGGGATGAGGAGAGAGGTCCTACCAATGGCCCTTACGTGTCCCAACAGTCATATTAGGAATAGAAGGAGGACCTCGTCCTAACATGAGTAAAGCGAAGACCTCGTTAATTTAAGATGGAATGAAGAGAGAGGTCCTACCAATGGCCCTTACGTGCCCCTACAGTCATGTTAGAAATAGGAGGAGGACCTCATCCTAACTAAGCAAAGCGAAGACCTCGTTAATCTAAGATAGGATGAGAGAAGATGCCCTACCAATGGCCCTTATGTGCCCCTACAACCATGTTAGGAATAGAAGGAGGGTCTCATCCTAACATGAGCAAAGCGAAGATCTCGTTAATCTAAAATGAGATAAGAAGAGAGGCCCTACCAATGGCCCTTACGTGCCCCTACAGCCATGTTAGGAATAGGAGGAGGATCTCGTTCTAATATAAGCAAAGTGAAAACCTCGTTAATCTAAGACGGGATAAGGGAAGAGGCCCATTCAATGGTCCTTACGTACCCCTACAGCCATGTTGTGAATAGGAGGAAGATCTCATCCTAACATGAGTAAAGTGAAGACCTCGTTAATCTAAGATAGGATGAGAAAAGAGGTCCTACCAATAGCCCTTATGTGCCCCTACAGTCATGTTAGAAATAGGAGGAGAACCTCATCTTAACATGGGCAAAGCAAAGACCTTGTTAATCTAAGATGGAATGAGGGAAAAGGCCCTACCAGTGGTCCTTACGTGTCCCTACAGCCATGTTAGGAGCAGGAGGACATTGTCCTAACATGAACAAAATGAAGACCTCGTTGACTTGAGATGAGGAGTGGAGAGAGACCCTATCTACGGCCATTGTGTGTATCCCCCAATGGCCGGTAGGACTAGGTAAAAAGAAAAAAAATAGAGAAAAAAGAGAGACAATAATAAAATTAAATGAGGTCTAAGGATGGACCACACTACTCAAACTTGGGGCTACCGACCTCAGCCATCACCAAAGCTTGTTTCGGCCTAAAGACCTCCTCCTCAAGCTCTTTTCTTTTCAACAAACTGTCTATGAACATCCGGTCAGGTCGCTGAAATTTGTCTTCAAGCTCCCATCGCTGCTTCCTTAGAACCTCAGACTCAGTCTCAGCGTCCTTAACAACTTAACACTCGTAGGTCATTTGAATCCTTAGCTACTAAAGTTCGGCCTTCTCCCTCTCATAATTCAATAGAAGGCGGGTTGCATCGACTCCTTTGAAGTATCAGCCTGTTGGCTACTAGCAAGTAGCTTCTGAAGGCAAAACACCTCCTCATTAGCTGACTTGAGTTAGCATTCGACCTTGATCATTTTCTCTGTCCAGTCAATCCTACACTTATTATGCCGAGCTTCGACGTCATGAAGTTATCTTTGTAACTCCGAGAATTTTTTCGACCAATCCCAATCACGCCGCATCTTATCGGAAGATCAAGATGAACTCCCCCCCAACAATCTAACCCTCTCCTTCTCAGCATTGAGTTCTACCTTGAGAGAGCTGACCTTTGCGATTAACGTCCAAGACTTATCGCTAGCATCCCTCTTAAGCTTTGTAAGCTCCTTCTTGAAGTTTTCTTTCTTGATATTATAGCCCAGAGAATCTTTCATGTGTAATTTACGAAGGCAAGTGACCTCTATAGTTGCCTTCGAAATATTCTTCTGAGACCTCTGAAGGTCGTCCTCCACCTTCCTCAATTTTTTCTTCAAATGGTGGACTTCCTTCTTTAAGCTCTTGATTAATGGCTTCAGCAGAACACCCTAAGGTAAGGGGTCAACGTCAACCGAAGACAGCGAGCGCGACTCTGATTATTGGAAGGATTCTGAGTAACACGTATCATAACACCAGTATAAAGAAAGGAAATGCATTTTTCATTGCTCAAAATATTCTAAGTACATAAAAAAAAAAAATAAAGAGAGGGTACAACTATTGAGAGTTTTCAATCTTAGGCGACACCACGATGGGCGAAGTTTGAGCGTTCTCTACCACCTCCGGCTCCCGAGCAAGTTCAGGCGTTGCTGCAGCAGGTTCAGAGACCTCCGGGGCAAGTTCAGCAATGGGAGAGGTAGCGGCAACTTCTACGCCAGCATTGGAAGAATCTACCTCATCATTGGGTTCATCCATGAGGAGATCGAGATCGACATCCGGGAAGTTCTCAGCGACCCTCCTCAGGCAGATCTGGAACCCTTCCAAAAAAGCTTCTTGGGTGAAGGCAATCTTGATATCCTCCATGGTCTTGGATGACATGAAGGCTTCGACAGCCCGCTCCCTTTCAACATCAACCTCCTCTTTCATTTTCTTCTTCTTCTCTGCCAAGGCCAGGGCAGCCTTCAACTCCACCGCTACTTCATCCCCCTTCCTTAACACCTTGCTAAGATGCTCAACTTTAGCGGTCTGGACCTTCGAGGCTACTCTCAGGCGGTCAACCTCGGCCCAAGCCCTATCAGCCTTCGCTCAGGCTTCTTGAAGGGCTTTGGAAGCCTTGGCTTGGTCGTGATCTACTGCTTTCGAGTTGGCAAAAAGATAATGTCCCAATTGTAGGATGAAAACCAAGTCAGAACTTCAAAGTTTGGAATGCATTCGGTCAAAATCAAAAAGAGTTATCTATCTCTAGATAGACGGCGAAGGACTCATCAAATCTCTCGGCATTGTCCTTCCAAAACATCTTCTCAATGATATGGGAAAGAATGCTTCCCCTCATCAAGGCGTGGATGACTTCTTGATCGTCCAAGGAGGCCTGCTCTTGACTGGGACTTCCGTCGTTAGAGTCCCTGACCTTTCTCCTAACCTTCTTCCCTACACCCTTCTGCTCCCTCCTCTTGGCGATTTCCTCTTAGCTGGCGGGTGCAGGGGGGACCTCGTCCTGCAGGGTCGAACTCGGTACAGCAGCAATGGGTTCTGGGGCAGGCATGGTCTGGATCGACATGGTTGAGCTTGACCCCTCAACGCGGGCTTTCTTTGAGGGCTCCCTAGTGGCACTAGCCTTCCTTTTGAGAGACTTGATCTCCTTTGCCAGATAGTGCTGCTCCTTTGGAGTCATTTATGTAAAATAAGAAAGAGAGTGGAAGAAAAATCGGGATCAGAAGGAAGAGCATTGCATGATTAACCTGCTAAGAAGAGCTACCTGCTGGATCAAGAGAACTAAGACCAAAGTTGAACAAGGTCTGATCATCCAGGAGTTTAGAAATCGGTGGAGCATTAAAATTCTTCAATTTGTCGATCGAGCCCCGATCCTTACTCTCTAGCCCGGGAACTCGACGGACTGAATCCCTTATCTCCCCCCATTGAGGAAGTCTAAATTCCAAGGAAGAACATGAAATAAAAAAAAACTTCTCCTTCTAGTTGTGCACGAAAGAAGGGGTGCCTTTAAGCAATCCTTTCTTGCCAAACTAGGAAGACACATACCACCAATCTTTGACAGTGGGATGATGCTTGAAAGTTAAAAAAAATTCAAAATAAAGAAATGCTAGGTCGGACGCCTGCCATGATATATAAAGAAAGAAATCCTACAACAAACCTAAAAGAATTCAGCACCATGGCAGCAAAGAAAATATTAAGGAACTTGAACAGATTGACTACAAAAGAAGGCAAGGGCAGCCTAAGTACTGCTTGAAAGATCTCTATATACAAGCAAGTTTGGCTTGGAGGAGGAGAGCAGGCTCAGTCACTAGGACCAGAAAGTTCGAGTTCGTATATAAAAGGAATCTCGAACTGGATTCTGATTAGGAAAAGGTCATCGGGCTGAAGTTTACAAGGGATGGTGGTAGGTACAAAGAAAGACCGGATAATTTCTACAAGTTTGGCATCCTTAAGGGATGGATCCATCAAGGCCAAATGGATCGAAGTTTTGAAATTGGTCGACCAGGATTCCTCGATAGACATTCAGATCAAGGGCAAAATCAGAGAAAATAAGGTGTAAAAACTCGCACAGAGAAATGGAAAGAACAAGAAGCAAAAGAGGTGGAACTAATCAAGAGAAAGGTTGTGGAGCTGACCTAAGTCGATTGGGAAGAATAAGAACACAACGAACGTGATGAAAATCGAGCGGGAGAATGCCTGAAACTGAAGAGAATGGAGGAAGAAGCATGAACTCTCGCACGGGAGAAAGAAGAAGACCAGAGGAAGGAGGAAGAAGGCAAAGATCTCAAACAAAATGAGGACCCGAAGGAGGAGGATGGGTTTAAATATCCTCAAGGAGCCCAAGGTAGTTACGATTATAGATCCCTTCCCACCGATCCCCGATCGATGCGTGTCCCACTCATCATGGTAGGAGGCTAGCAATGGGCAGATCCTTATTGGCGCCATACCTTGGACAGAACTCTAGCAGGGATTTCAAAAAAAAAAAATGTCTCTTCAGATCACTTCGTATTTATGAAACTTCGACGCCAGCGTGGTAAACGCAAAAACTTTCCATCCGATGGATGTAGGAAGCCAAAAAAGAACTTCGACAATCGCATTTTCACTTCCTTCCTTCGAACTTTAAACTTGAAAGTAGGGGAACTATTGTTGGGGATAAACCCACTCCTGCCAAAGTTCGGCCAATCTTCGAATGACCCCGTCTGGTAGTGGCAATCATGGACGAACTTCGACTAGTGAAGGTTCTTGCTCTAGTTCATCTCAAGATGGTCGATCTTTAACTCGTGTCTACCAAATGACCCCCTCGACCATACAGGTTAACTCCAAAATCTACAGGACATTATGGGCTTCATCTGGACAAGCTTGAATAATACAAGCAGCTAAATTCTTCCGCTATGAGCAGTTAGCTCCCTCCAGTCGAACCTCCTTTAGACGAATTTGAACAATGAAAGTAGTCACTTAAGCAGTTGAAGTATTAAGTATCCATTCACTGGGTAGTATAGCCTAACCAACTTGGAAGCAGGCCGAACTCCTTTCCAACCAGATCTTCTTCAAACCAAGTCTTACTATCACCGTTAGGTCCCATATCAAGGATCCTAGGCTAGAGAAGCTTCCCTGAGATGAACTCCTACTCCTTATTAAGTGTGGTGGATCTTTGCAAACCACCTTAAGACCTCCGATCGAATTCCCCTCAGGCCATCAAAAGATCCCTCCTAGCCGAATTCCTTCCAATCATGTAAGGATGATTCCTCTCAAGCTGAGCTCCTTATGGTAACCTGTGAGGACCTCGTCGTCCATACGTGCCTCAATTCCTTTTGGTCAAACTCCCACCAACCGTAAGCCTTCCAAACTTCTTCCAGACTTCTTCTTTAGACGGACTTCTCCGCCAGTCGAACTTCTCCCAGACTTCTTCTTCATACGGATTTCTTCTACAGTCGAACTCCTTCCAGACTTCTCCTCCAGTCAAACTCCTTCCAGACCTCTTCTCTAATTGAACTCCTTCCGAAGTTCTCCTTCCAGATGCCCAAAAGGACTCTTTCTAGAAGAACTTCTTTCCACCACTAAAAGAACCTCGACATCTACTCTTGATGCAGCAAATATTAGTCAACACACGATTGATCTTGAAGACATCCGAACCTTACCGAAACTACTGTAACTAGGAGTTCTTCACCATCCATGGCTGTCCTATTCGAGCTTCAACTATTAAATCCCATAGACTGGCACGTCATGACTAACAACCACTCGCTCTCCATAATAAACTCTACATGGTCATGAACGATCCACTACTAGATGGTTACGGCTTCACCATCAGTTTGTTACAGGCTCCGCCTATATAAGAGACCCTCCAGATATGCTTTTTCTCTTAAGCTCTCATCTTCTAACCCAAAATTCTGCCTTAAATTTTTCTAAGTACTCCATTTCTGTTGACCAAGAGAGCTAACTTGATCATCGGAGGATCTTGCTAAAGCCACCACCTCCGACTCCAAATGGGACTTATTTTGCAGGTCGATGGCGGCAAGCTTATCTTCTTCGACTCCAACATCAACTCCGACGTCAA
Source organism: Cocos nucifera (assembly GCA_006176705.1). Classification (NCBI taxonomy): domain Eukaryota; kingdom Viridiplantae; phylum Streptophyta; class Magnoliopsida; order Arecales; family Arecaceae; genus Cocos; species Cocos nucifera. The sequence goes on from QRFJ01000404.1 coordinate 1,238,224, forward strand.
CCAAATTTCGCATCAATAACCTCTAATTTCGAACTTATAACAAGGGACACGCTAGCTACCAACAATCTTTTGTGTTTCTTTTCAAAAAGCAAATTTATTTGCTTTGCTTATTCTTATTTGAAAGCTGCTCGATTTTATTTGGAGGTTGTTATAAAAATTATGTTTTTTTTTTTATTGAAACATTCTATTTATAGGAGATGTGCAATGCACATACTAGACACTAAAAAAATATAATCTAAAAAATTTATTATGGGGGAGGGACTGATTTGCTGAAGCCGCAACACGGACACGTTGCTTGGCTCTCCGCTGACTATATCAATGCTCTTCCTTGAATTTCACTCCATCCCTTTACTGCATCGATCCACGTCAGGATATGAATTAAATAGCTTTCCATCACAAGTGACAATGGTAAATCGAGAGTATGTTCAAGAAGCAAAAAAACAAACTGGTGAACCCTAACATTTTGCTTCAAAAGCTGGTGTGGTTTTAGGGCGTATAATAATTCTATGTTTCAATAAAAAGTGGACTTCATATTTTACCCATCATGTCCTCCACTAACATAAATCATGTCATGCATGCACAGTTCTCAAAGTTCACTTTTACTAAACCTTGGTTTCCATGAAAATCGAGTTTCCATTGTTTAATTGGGTGCAAGAAAAATAGTATGAAAAACTTGGTTTTTCTCCGAAGCATTTTTTTTTTCAAAAAAAAATCCATAGATTTCAAAAATTTTAATCAATCAAACAAACTCTAAACAACATATACTGTCCTAAGGCTACGTCACCATGCTCTATCAGCTGACCCGATAACAGACAAAATTCAGCTATATAATTGCTTGGTAAACTAAAAGAGAAGGCCAACCAAAAGCCAATAACAACATAAACTGGAATAGCGTCTGTTGCTACTCAATCTATTTCAGATCGGAAGATAAGTGACTGGATGCATAAGGAAAGCTGGAGTGATCTGTAAAAAAATTTGAACCAAAAATTTTTGCTCTAGTGAGGATTCTCCGATGTTTAAGTCAGAAAGTAGAGAATAATGAAAGCAGCAACTAGTTCTCTGAGAAAGATTACTTACCTATATCATAGGAGCTTTAGATATTTGTAAAGAAAAATGATTGTGAGAACATGCAGTTCCAAAGATATCGAACCATTAATCATGCCATTGCAGCATTATGGCCCTTTTTCGCTCTCCTAGAATGAGGAGGTTGTTACTGGCAAGATTTGAATATCTTTTTTACCTTTATAAACTAGATGAGTGGTGTAATCTCATAACACATGAGGATCCCATATATTAATTATATGGACTATCATGCCTTCTTAAGATGCATGAGTGGTGTCATCTCATGACACATGAGGATCCTACCTATTAATTGCATAGGCTATTAATCAGAAGCTGAGGGTATGGAAGGATTTTAGCCTTCATACGCTCCTCATATGGGGGTATTTATTATTTTTGGCCTTTTTCTGCATGATGTGGATGGCCTCAGCTTGGTACGAAAATAGCTAAGTATAGAAATACCACAGCTCAGCATGAATAATGCTCATATAGCTTATCTTAGGATGAATATAGCTCGGAATAGCTCATCTAAAAATGAATATAGCTCATCTCGAGATGAATATAGCTCATATAGCTCAACTCAGGATGAATATACTTATATAGCTCATCTTAAGATGAATATAGCTCATCTCAGAATGAATATAGCTCATATATCTTATTTCAAAATGAATATAGCTCATCTCAGAATTAATATAGCTGATATACCTCATCTCAGGATGATTATAGCTTATATACTTCATCTCAGAATGAATATAGCTCATCTCATGATGAATATAGTTCATATAGCTCGGAATACTTCATCTTAATGTTCCAAATATGAATCCGAGGCATCAAAAGTACCTCGTAACACTACCCTCTTCTCCTAAGTTTGAGAATTAGATGAAAAAAGTATTGCTGATATGATGCCTCGGGCCTAAGGGCGTCCATCCATATATCCCATTAAGACATCTATTTTTTATTTAATACGGATGGTGGAAGTAGCTAAAGAAAAGTTCAAATTTTGAGCCAATCTAATGCACTTTGAGCTTAGGCCGATCATAGGTTATTAAGGCTTAGACTGATCATAGGCCATTTTGAACCAAGGTCGATCGAAGATCATTGAATTAAAGCCGATCAAAGGCTATTAAGATTTAGACTGATCACAGACCATTTTGGGCCAAGGCCAATCGAAGACTATTGAAGTAAAGCCAATCGAAGGCTATAGAGGCCGATCAAAGGCTATTGAATTAAAGCCGATCGAAGGCTATTGAGGTTTAGGCTAATCAAAGACAGTTTTCAACCAAGGCCAATCGAAGGCCATTGAATTAAAGTCGATCGAAGGCTATTGAGACTCAGGCAGATCATAGGCCATTTTGAACCAAGGCTAATCGAAGGCCATTAAATTAAAGCCGATCAAAGACTATTGAGGCTGATCAAAGGCTATTAAATTAAAGCCAATCAAAGGCTATTGAGGCTTAGACCAATCATAGATCATTTTAAGCTAAGGCTGATCAAAGGCCATTGAATTAAAGCCAATCAAAGGCTATTAAGGCTTATATCGATCATCGGCTATTTTGAGCTAAGGCCGATCGAAGGTCATTAAATTAAAATCAATCGAATGCTATTGAGGATGATCAAAGATTATTGAATTAAAGCCGATCAAAGGCTATTGAGACTTAGGCCAATTATAAGCCATTTTAAGCCAAGGCCGATCGAAGGCCATTGAATTAAAGCCAATCAAAGACTATTAAGGCTTAGGCCGATCATAAGCCATTTTAAACCAAAGCTGATCGAAGGCTATTGAATTAAAACCAATTGAAGGCTATTGAGGCTTCTTTTAAGCCGATCAAAGGCCAATTATTATAGGCTGAGGGTCCTTTTAGTTCCTTAGCTTATCTCAGTTTGGTACTTGATCTTGATTTTGATCTCGAATTTTTACTACTTTTGGTCTTCTGAGTTCAGATTTCTATTCACTTTAGTCTTTTAAGCTCAGATTTTTACTCATTTTGTCCTTTTAAGCTTGGATTTCTACTAACTTTGGCCTTCTGAGCTTGGATTTTTACTTATTTTGGCTTTTTGAGCTTAGATTTCTATTAATTTTGGCCTTCTGAGTATGAATTTCTACTCACTTTAGTCTTCTGAGCTCTAATTTCTACTTATTTTAGCCTTCTGAGCTCGAATTTCTATTGATTTTAATTTTTTGAGCTTAAATTTCTATCATTTTGCCTTTTGAGCTTGGATATTTCTATTTATTTTGGCTTTTTAAACTTGAATTTTTGCTCACTTTAGCCTTCTGAGCTTGGATTTCTATTTATTTTGGCTTTCTGAACTCGGATTTCTACCATGCTTAATCTTTTAAGATCGGATTTCTACTATTTTAGATCTTTTAAAGTCAGATTTCTACCATCCTTAGCCTTTTAACATTGAATTTTTGCCATCCTAGATCTTTTAAGATTAGATTTCTGCTATCCTTTGCCTTTTAAGATTGGCTATCCTTGATCTTTTAATGTTCAATTTCTAGTATTATAAATCTTTTAAGGTCTTTAAGGTCGAATTTCTACTATCCTTAGCCTTTTAAGATCAGATTTCTGATATCCTAAGCCTTTTAAGATTGGATTTCTGCTATACTTAGCCTTCTGAGCTCGAAATTCTACTCATTTTGATCTTTTGAGATCAGATTTCTGCTATCCTTAGTCTTTTAAGATCAGATTTCTGCTATCCTAAATCTTTTAAGGTTAGATTTCTACTATCCTTAATCTTTTAAGATCGGATTTTTACTATCCTAGATCTTTTAAGATCAGATTTCTGCTATCCTTAGTCATTTAAAGTCGGATTTCTGCTATCCTAAGCTTTTTAAGATTTTTAACATCAGATTTCTGTTATCCTTAATCTTTTAAGATCGGATTTCAGATATTCTAGGCTTTTTAAGATCGAATTTTTGCTATCCTTAGCCTTTTAAGCTTGGATTTTTACTTATTTTGACCTTCTGAGGTCGGATTTCTACTCATTTTGATCTTCTGAGTTTGAATTTTTACTGATTGTGGCCTTCTAAGATCGGATTTTTGCTCATTTTAGCCTTTTGAGTTCAAATTTCTGTTGACTTTGGCCTTCTGAGCTCAAATTTCTACTCACTTTAGCTTTCACTTTGGCTTTCTGAGCTCTAATTTCTATTTACTTTTGCATTTTGAGCTCAGATTTCTACTCATTTTTGCCTTTTGAGCTTAGATTTCTATTTATTTTGGCTTTCTGAACTTAGATTTTTGCTTACTTTGAAATTCTGAGCTTGGATTTTTACTCATTTTAGCTTTCTGAGCTTGAATTTTTACTATTCTTCGTCTTCTAAGAATGGATTTCTATTATTTTAGATCTTTTAAGATTGAATTTCTATTCTAGACCTTTTAAGGTTAGATTTTTGCTATTCTAGATCTTTTAAAATCGGATTTATGCTATTCTTAGCCAGCCTTTTAAGATCGAATTTTTACTATTCTTAGTCTTTTAAGATTGAATTTATGCTATTCTAGACCTTTTAAGATCTTTACGATCAAATTTCTGCTATTCTTAGTCTTATAAGATCGAATTTTTAATATTCTAGATCTTTTAAGATTAGATTTTTGCTATCCTTAGCCTTCTGAGCTCGGATTTTTACTCATTTTGGTATTTTGAGGTCGGATTTCTGCTATCCTTAGCCTTTTAAAATTAGATTTCTACTATCTTAGGCCTTGTATGATCGGATTTCTACTATCCTTAATCTTTTAAAGTCGGATTTCTGCTATCGTTAGTCTTTTAAAATCAAATTTCTGTTATTCTAGGCTTTTTAAAGTCTTTAACATCAGATTTTTGCTATTCTTAACCTTTTTAAAATCAGATTTATGATATCCTAAGCTTTTTAAGATCGGATTTTTACTATTTTTATCTTTTTGAGCTCGGATTTCTACTCATTTTGGCCTTCTAAGGTCGGATTTTGCTATCCTTAATCTTTTAAGATCAGATTTTTGCTATCCTAAGTCTTTTAAGATCGGATTTCTACCATTCTTAACCTTTTAAGCTTGAATTTCTGCTATCCTTGATCTTTTAAGATCTTTAAAATCAGATTTTTGCTATCCTTAGCTTTTTAATATTGAATTTCTGTTATTCTTGGCCTTTTAAGATCTTTAAAGTCGGATATCTGCTATTTTTGATTTTTTAAGGTCAAATTTCTACTATCTTTAGTATTTTATGATCGGATTTCTACTATCCTAGATATTTTAAGATTAGATTTCTTTTAATTTTAATCTTTTAAGGTCAGATTTCTACTATTCTTAGTCTTTTAAAGTTGGATTTCTGCTATCCTAGGCTTTTTAAGATCTTTAAGATCGGATTTTTGCTATCCTTAACCTTTTAAGATTGGATTTCTAATATCCTAAATCTTTTAATGTCAAATTTATGCTATTCTTAGTCTTTTGAACTTAAATTTCTACTCATTTTGATCTTTTAAGGTCGAATTTCTGCTATCCTTAATCTTTTAAGATCGAATTTTTGCTATCCTAAATCTTTTAAGATCGAATTTATATCATCCTTGGTCTTGTATGGTTGAATTTTTGCTATTTTTGACCTTTTAAGACCTTTAAATTTAGATTTCTACTATCATAATTTGGCCTTTTGATAAATATGAGAATTAATATATTAGAGATCCTAAATATATCATGAATTAAGTTAATATTAGTTAAGAATTGATACTATTTAATTTATTTTATAAAAAATTGGTAGATTGGTCCATCCAAGGTAATGATTTAGATCCAAATATGATGGCTTAAAATAACGTCAGGAGGGGTTTATGGTTGACTTTTTGATGTATTAAATGCATGGTGAGCTGGTCCAAGGAGAAAAAGCTGAGAGCTTTTGCGTGGGCTTTTGGAATGAACATTAATTAACTACATTGGATGGTGCGTGGAGATAGCTACATGAAGTGCGGCAAGGTTCAAATACAAGAATAGGCAATGCGTGCGAGGGTTGGCAAATACTGGCAAAGTATGGTTTAATTTAAAATTCAAAAAGAAAGTTCTGGATTCAAATGGGCCCTGGATGCTGTTTACGCGAATTGATTTACGGACTTCATATTAGAGGACATGCATGAGACGTAAAAAAGAAACGATGCAGATTAAAATATTATTTAAAGAAAAGAAGCCAAGAAGAAAAAAAGAAGATAGCTTGGTATTTTTTATTATTTTTGAAGTTATGTGAAAGATTTTTTTGAGAGAGAAAAAGAGAGTGGCAGCCATGAGTCTTCTTCCTTGTCTTCTTCCCATGAAGATAATGACTGTAGCTAAACTCTGAGCCTCCAAGGGAATAGAGAAAGTTCTTTTAATATTTATATTTTAGTTTCTTTATCATATAAATAGATTTTGATTGTAATGATCCTTTCTTTCGTGAATAAAATCTTTTTTTCATTACTTAAGTATTGTGCTTATTGTTTAAAGTATAGTTTAAATTTTTGAATAACCTATGGCTACGTAGAGACGAATCCTGCTATAATTCGTACTTAGTAAGATAGGCTATGATCAAGATCGGACTATAGGATATTTATTTATTTTTATGATTTGATACTTAGAATAACCTATAACTACGTAGGAACAGATCAAGGCACTACGATTTGTACCGAGCAAAGATAGGTTATAATTGGGGATCAATCATAGTTTTACTAATTACATTATAAAGAACTACTTTATATTTTATTAAAAAGAGCTGAATTGAAACCTTGGGACGTCTTTCATATTTGTTTGTTTATTAATTATAATTTTTATTTAATTCAAACTTTTGTTTTCTTTCAATCGTATTCTCACTCTTTATTATTTTTAGTATTTATAATTTAATTAAAATTCTTAGACATTCTAATTAAAAGTGAACATAACTCGATTGATCTCTGTAGAATCGACACCCGGCTCAACCCTTACTATTTAATTATTGAATTAGGTTTATTTACTTTTGATATTATTAAGGACTCTACATCACCTTTTAATATTGAATTTCTGCTATTCTTGGCCTTTTAAGGTCTTTAAAGTCAGATTTCTAATATCCTTGGCATTTTAAGATTAGATTTCTACTAACCTTGGCCATTTAAGATCTTTAAGATCAGATTTCCACTATCTTAGGCCTTTTAAGTTTAGATTTCTGCTATCCTTGAATTTCTAAGCTCGGATTTGATTTTCTCCTCTGCATGGCCTTGATTTTGTCTTCGATTCAGTCTTGTTTTTCTCCTATGATCTTGCAAGAATGAAAAGAGAGAATAATGGCCTTTTTACCATGAGTTTTTGTTTGAGAGCTCGTAACTTCTGCTTGGCTCCTTGTTATTCGACTTGGGCTTGATTTAAGTCTTGAATCACTTTAATTTTGACTTCAGATCAGGCTTCAATCGTATAAGTAAAATGCATGAACTTCGATGCCATAGATGACTTAGGTTGTGCATGAAAGCGTGCGAACTTTGGCATCACGGGCGACTTCGATCGTGCTTGGACACATAGGGGAGGAGGTCAGCACTGTTGCGGCGGATTCAGCCATGTCTAGGCGTACACTTCACTATAGGGGAGGAGGTCGATGCTGCCTGGGATAGGTTCGGCCACTGATCTAAAGGGAGCTGACTTTGGAGGTGCATAGGTGCACTAGAGAGGAGATCCGGCAATTTTGGTGGGAGTTGTTTTGGAGACGTGTGTGGCCTTGGGGATCGTCTGTGGATGCCACCTATTTTTTTCTTTCTTCTTTTCCTTCTCTCTCTCTCTCTTTCTTTTTTTGTGGTCGTGCGAGGCCTTATACAGGCATCAGTGCCCTATCCAAGGTACTAAGAAGCCTCTGCACATGGGATGATATAGATGAAGAGCTTCAGCTAAACATTGAGCTAGCCCTTGTTCATGAAGCTCCCAAATTGGATCTTGTCCAGCACATTGGAGGTATTGCTGATGAGCTTTGCAAAGGAAGATCTTCCTCCTAATCTGGATCCACCTTTCTAATTAAGATTTCTTTCTCGTCTAGAGCCTCCTAGCTTTGAGCCTAACTAGGATAATTTTTGGGACTACTCCTTCCCGTTAGCCGCACGTCGCTGTTCTATCGCATCGTTGGATCATAATGGTCCAAATGTATACCCACTAGACTAATGCATTTAACTGATCCACACTTATCTCCATGATTGATGGAGTTGATAGAGGGTCCAATTGTTATGATGCTGGTGTGTGGCTTTCTCCGACACCGATGGTGGTTCGAGAGATAGTAGATTGTCCAGATTGCCTAGTGGTGGCTCTCTTTAGTGGCATGATACGAAGATTGCATCCTTTCTCTATCTATTGCTGCTCGATCTGGTTCAGATCAGAAGGCGAGTGGCTGGATGCATAGGGGGTGCTGGAGTAACCTGCAAAAAAGTTTAGATCGGAGGTTTTTGCTCCGACGAAGATCCTCCGATGCTCAAGTTAGAAAGCAGAGAATAATAAAAGTAGCAATTAGTTCTCTGAGAGGGATTACTTATCTGGATTCTCGGAGCTTTAAGTATATATAGAGAAAAATGATTGTGGGAACGTACAGTTTCAAAAATCTCGAACTATTAATCATACCGTTGTGGCATTATAGCCCTCTTTCACTCTCCTAGAATGAGGAGGCTATTATTAGCAAGATTTGAATATCCTTTTCGCCTTAATAAGCTGGGTGAGTGATATTATCTCATGACACATGAGGATCTCATCTATTAATTGCATGGACTGTCATGCCTTCTTAAGATGGATGAGTGGTGTCATCTCATGACACATGAGGATCCCACTTATTAATTACATAGGTAGTCAATTAGGAACTGAGAGTATGGGAAGATTTTAGCCTTCATACGCTCCCCACATGGGGGTATTTATTATTTTTAGCCTTTTCTGCATGGTGTGGATGGCTTCAGCTTGTATGAAAATGGCTAAATATAGAAATACCTCAGCTCAGCATGAATAAGGCTCATATAGCTCATCTTAGGATAAATATAACTCATAATAGCTTATTTCAGGATGAATATAGCTCATCTCAGGATAAATATAGCTTATATACCTCATCTCAGGATAAATATAGCTCATCTCAGGATAAATATAACTCATATAGCTTCGAATACTTCATCTTAACATCCTAGATATAAATTTGAGGTATCAAAAGTATCCTATAACAGCGTCCAAATATATCATGTACCTAGCCAGCCAATACACTATAAAAAGACCATAGGACTGGAAGATAAATCCCAATTGAACTATAGGGGCAAATCCACTCACGCGAATAGACATTATGCCTTCTAAAGTGCATCGAGCCACTATCCAGGCCCAAACAGTTGGCCCCAGCCCACCATTTCTAAGGCCTATGAAGCCCCATTGATTAACCTCTCCCCTCACCTCCACTTCCACAAAGGGCTGAATTTAAAAACTCTAATCAAACAAGAGGAATTCCTTCATTTTCTGCTTGACCATACTTTCTTTCCTCCTATTTCCATCCACCAGATGAGTCCTAAACACCATATTAGAATATCGTATTTCGATGAAGGGGATAAGTGTAAGGAGTTGGATGAAGGTAGAAGGGTTGAACGACTGAGGATGCAAGCGATACATATTCTTCACAGATCATAAAGCAGTGAAGAAAAATAGATTTGAAGTTTCAATCAATTTCAGTGTGGGAATCCAAGCCAGGTGGGAGTGAGTAAAGTCTAGTATTCTAGTTGGAAATAAACTTGAAAGTAGATAATGTTATCGGATTAGTATTGTCAAGAAAAATGGAGAGATGCCTAGTGTCAACATCACACAAAATGCTAGTGGAAAAAGAATTTACCTACATCACATCAAATTTGTCTTGTTTGTGCAATAACCCCTTATCTCTAAAAGATCTAAAATTAGCTCTCTAAATTTTATCTCTTGTATGAAAGAAGGATAAATCGATTTCCTCCTATTTAATGCACTCTCAAAAATTGACCCCATCGAATGAATGACTCTTACATTATTGCAATTCAAGCACCTAAGTGTGATTGAGTGCGATTTTGTCAAAATTCATGCTATCTCTTGGGCATTTCATTAAATGGCTTCAAGTGGGCGAGAGTGCAGATCTGAGCATGGCCAATAAGGGGAAGGGGCTAAGTGATAGTGGCTGGTCCTCGTCGGACTCTGGCAAGAAGAATCGATCTTAGGCTAGGATCGCCTAGGGACCTCCAAACTAACCTCTTTGGATGGCGCACAAGATCATGCCAGAGGAGGTGGAGCAACTATAGGAAGTATTTTATGAAGGTCCTCAAGTTTTCGAGGAAGGAGATAGAGAAATCAAGGAAGGTATGGGAGAAGGTCATAGTGATCATCCAGATTTTTGGTTGGAGAGTGCCAATGGAATGGTTTGCTAAGGATTTCAAGTAAAAGGGCAAACTTCAATGGGGTCTAGAAACCTTCTTGCTTGCTAAGGACCACCACCTCCTTCAGTTCTGGGTCAACAATGGATCTTGGTTTGTCACCGACCAACTACTAGCATTGAAGCCATGAGTGGCTAATTTCATCCTCGAATAAATATGGTCCGGAAGACATTGGTTTAAGTTTGATTGCCAAAGCTGCCAATCAAGTATTGGTGGTCGAAAATACTATTGGGAATCATATTAAAGACTAAGAAGCCACTAGCCTGGATGTGTTCATCAACTGGTACCAGAACATGGGTTTTGCTAGAATTTGGGTCGAGCTTGACTAGTGGGAACCCTTGAAACTATTGGTTTCAATTCAAGGAATGAAGGAGATCTTCTAGTAGCTGTTCATCTAGGAGAACATGTTGGCCATGTGCTACCAATGCGGTCGTTTGGGGCACACTGATGATGGTTATCGATTTCTTCAGGTGAAATCAAAGGAGAGTGATTGCTCATTGTAATTGGAAAATCTCATTGTATCTCCAATAATGATAGAAGGGGGTAGTGATCTGAAGGAAGATGGCATTGGCGATGAGTCTATGACTAAGGTGGTCAGATCACAGCTAGGGCTATGGTAAATCACATCTAAGATCCAGCAACCATGGCCGCCCAAGGTTGGGACCAAGTTCAGGATGGAGACTGAATCCAACTCAAACTCATCTAGTCCCAACTCGTCTTCTTCTCCTCCTAGTTTTTCGAGGAAGTAAAAAAGGTTGCCAAGTTCACCACTTGACTTGGATGGTAGAAACCCACCAAACTCGCCCATCGCCGCTTGCCGAAGAAGCGAGGGGGAGAGCATGAACCCAACCGAGTTAGCTCAATTTAAGTGCATCAAGTTAATTTCCAACTTTATTGCCTCTAACCATTTATCAGAGTCGATATTTGATATCGCCTCATTATAGATTTTAGGATCATCTCCATGTACCCTATTTTCTATGAAGAATATTTTTTCTATATTCTTTGAGATAATACCTAAGTATCCCTTAGGAGGATGGAAAACTCTACTTGACTTATAAGGTGAAGGAGGAAGTGTGTGAACTGGCTCAGACTAAACTGGTTTCTTAGGTTTTATGGCTCGTTACTCTTCAAAGACTTTCTCCTCAAGCCTAAGCTATCTTCTCATCTCTCTATCTTGAATAAACTATTTTTCAAGAACGACTGCATGTTAACTCACAATCACATTGTGGTCTTCTAAAAGATAGAAATAATATCTTAAAGACTCTTTAGGATATCCAATAAAATGAGCTCTAAGGGATCTAGACTCTAACTTATCCGTCTGTTATCGTTTGACATGGGCCGGACAATCATAAATTTTGAGATGACTTAGACTGAATTTCTTACCATGCTATATCTCATATAGTATGGTATGAACGATTTTAGATGAAATCCAATTCAATACATAGAGAGCAGTTAAAAGGTTATGTCTCCAAAAAAAATAGGAAGGTTTATGAAGCACATCATCAAACAAACCATATCTAATAAGGTCCAATTTTTTCATTCTGAAATATTGTTGAGTTGAGGCATTTCAGGCAGAGTTCATTATAAGACTATGCCATGTTCTTTGAGATAATCCAGAAATTCTTCACTCAGGTATTCACCTCCTCGATCTAATTGAAGAACCTTAAGAGACTTTCTGATTTATTTCTCTACTTCATGTCTAAATTTTTTGAACTTTTCAAAAGCCTCAAACTTATGACGTATAAGGTATAAATACCCATACCGAGAAAAATCATAGATAAAGATAATAAAGTAGGAAAAACCTTCTTTGGTCGGCATATCAAATGAGCCACACACATCTAAATGTACCAGAGCAATTAACTATGTGGTCCTTTTTCCATGTCTTACAAAGGGTAGCTTAATCACTTTTTTTTGAAGGCATGATTCATAAACTGGATATGACTCGAAAGCCAACGGACTTAATAATTTGATTTTCTCTAATCTGTTAATCCTATCTTCTTTGATGTGATTTAGCCTTATGTGCCATAAGTACTTTTTATTTATACTATCTCTAAGACATTTAGGACCTATGGCATTCACATTTTGCTCGACATAATTAATAGTAACATCAACATGTAACTAAAAAAGATCGTTAATTAAGAAATAACTTCTAACTTTATTTTTTTCAAAATAAATATTACAGTGGTCCTTAAGAAAACTAATTACATAATCTTCTTACGTTAAGCAAGAGATAGAAATTAGATTCCTGCTCATAGTAGGTACAAATTAATAGTCCTTTAAAAATAAAATATTTTTTGATGGTAGTCAAGAGGGTATGTTTCTATGGCCATAGCAGTAACTTTTGCTTCATTTTCGATGCATAGGATCATTTCACCCTTCCTCAACATTTTGCTATCCTCAAGACTCTACAATAAAGTGCATAAGTAAGCATTAGATCCAGAGTCAAGCACCCAACTGAATGCAAAAGAAACCATAAGATTTATTTCTACGACGAGCATACCTTCAAAAGGTCCATCTTCCCTCTTATTCTTCAGAGTCGCCAGGTAAGTAGGATAGTTTCGCTTCTAATGGCCGTTAGTGTTATAGTGAAAATACTTTCCTTTTTCGACAACCTTCTTCTTCAGAACTATCTTCTTCTTCTTGCCCTTCACTTTCTATTTCTTTGCAGACTTTTTTTCTTCTTAGTAAACTTTTTTTTGAAAGAAGTCTGCTCAACGGTGAGCACAGAGCCCCTTGAACTCTTCAAGATTTCCTAAATAGTGACCAGCATATTCATAAGCTCGACCAAGGTACACTAGATCTTATTCAAATGAAACTTTACTATAAACTACCTATATAAATCAGTCAAGAATTGCAGAATGAGATCAATCTACAAGTTCTTATCCATGGACATATCTAGCTTCTCAAGCTCTTCAAGATCCTTGATTATTGTTAGACATTAAGTATGGACCGATTGCCCATCATGCATCTTCGCTTTGAAGAGTCGCTTGGATACTTTGTACCGAGCTATGTAGCTATACTCACCATACAACTTTTGTAGGTGAGCTAGTATTTGCCTGGCAGTCCTCATATTCTCATGTTAGCACTGTAATTTGTTAGACATCAAGGCCAACACATAGCACCAAACCTTGTTATCGTCATTCAACCACTTCTCATGAGACACTCTCAAATCAATGATCGGATAAGCTGAAAGAGGGAAAGGTCCTAGTCAATGACATAGGCCAATTTTTTGGAACTCAAAATAATTTTCAAGTTTCGGAGCCAATCCTTAAAATTTGTTCCGATCAATCTATTGGTCTCAAGGATTCTGGCTACGGGATTAGAAGCAAACATTGTTCGTATAGAGAGTCAAAGTTTCTAGTTAGATTTTATAATTAACTTAATTAATTTATTTTAAAAATTTTATTTTAAAAATAAAATTATATTTTCACTATTTTTTTGGATCTCTTATACTATTCTGGTAGAGAAATAAAAATTTTTATGATCAAAAATTTTTAGTGGATGCTGCAGTCTCATCGAATGGCTCACCACTTTACCTGATAGTTATTGATGATGGGCAACTGATGAGTGGACAACACTTGTCCAATATTTTTTCAAACATATTGTACCAATCTTCGATCTCTAATTTGTGAAGCCTCACCATGTCTGGAATATTGGCCCACTCCTTAATTAAGTCAAGACCACCGTTTGCATGAAATAGAGTCATGATTGGGACCCTCACCATATCCAAAATATTGAGCCCAACCCCTTCTCCATCCTGCAGCATCTCATGTCTAATAGTATGATTGCATCTTTCTGACGTAACTAAATTACTATGTCCAGCTGAGAACAATCAATTCTTCGAAAAGGGCCCGCATAACTACAACGATGAAAAACCGCTAGACTTAATATTTTATAGATAGATTTTATTTAGGTCTCATTCTTAATTAGTGGTTATTACTAACCTAGTGGCATGGGCTAGCTCAAGTTATCAGGCAACCTTAACCAAAATATAATCATCCAAATTGGCCAGGTAAGTAAGATTCATGGGAGGGCCTGCTAATGCTTACCTTAGATACCATCGAAATAGTCAGGTAAGCAAGCTGTCAATTAAAAACCATCGATCAAACTGCCAAACTTATCTTAGCGATCAATTGATCAACCATAATTGATTAGGTTAGCCTATTGATCCAGGCTCGAACCATTGAGCTTAATTAGGTCTTAAGTTGATCGATAACATATGGTTGTTAATCGATTTGACCAAACTATATCTATATGGATTGGTCATGAGCACACTTTCCATCCTAACTAATATTTGATTTGATTTAATCAGCTGCTCAAACTAGACCTAATTGAGTTACCCACACCCTAAATCCATGTTTTATGAAATTGACTTAGATCTTTAATTCTCAATTTTAGATCTGATTAATTTATAACTTAATTCTTAATTAAGTCCATAGGTTTAATTAGATGTCCAAATAATTTAGACTATATTGTATCACATATAACTAATTTTCTGCTCACCCTCGAGTCAATTTGCCCTAGACTCGAGTCGACTCATCACAGTGAGTTGACTCGACTCTGAGTCTGAGTCAGCTTATCATGACAAATAGAAACCCTATTGCCTAGCCTGTTGAATTGAGTCGTCTCATCTACAAACTGAGCCGACTTCATAATGTCTCAGGTCGACTCCAATGAAAATGAATGGACTCGCCAGGGACTTAAGTCGACTTGAAGAAGAATCGAGTTGACTCAGCGGGCATACTAGCAACAAGTTTCTTAATTTTTGATGATCCATGCATAATAAAAGTTCTAATTAAGAAATTAAAATATTTTTAAAATCTAAATAACTTAATCATGCATCAAAATCTAGGATTTTTGGATCTAGAATTTTGTAAAAAATTAAGTTTTTTTTTTGTTGTTCTTTTTTATGGGGTGTAATCATAATAGCACCCCTACATGTCATAAGAGAATCTGTTCAAATGGGTAAGAGAGGGAATTTAATCCCTACTTCCTCTTATGACCAGATGGCTTGGTGATAAACCACTTCGAATACTTAGCTACTTAGATAATCAACTAGATCTACACATATATCTCATATATCATAAAGATCTATTCTAACACATGCTGAGAATTAGATCTAATATAATCATGCTTAAAATTTAAATCAAATTTAAATTATTTCAAATCTAATCACCATATTTGATCGCATCTGAATCAGATCTAATCATGATTTAGATCTATGATCACATCAACCTGGCTTTGATACCAGTTGAAGGAATAGGTAATATTCTAGATCGATCAGTCTAACATAGTGGATTTCAAAACTTTTAACCAATCCGGCATGTGATGTATAGATCTAAATTAGAAATGATCATAAGAAATCAGCATATTAAAAGGAGCTCATGATAATACTTATCACCTTACATGGGTAGATGAACACCATAATCTAAAAAATGTGAATATGAAGTTCGCTGTTAAGCCACGCACATGCATGTTCTCTATAGGTATCCATCGGAATCAACCTTGGATCATCCTTCTTAAGAGCCTTTCTGAATCTTAGATCAACTCTTGATCTTCCTCATGATCTCAATCCTTGAGACTTTCTTGGCACAAGAGGAACTAGCCTAACAGTCTTAGGCATGTGTAGATGGGGATGCTTAACTATTTGGGCATTGGACAGAGTGGTGAGGGAGAGGAGGGCATGGATACAAGGAAAGACTATATGAAAATCAAATTTTCATCTCACTTTAAATCCTAAAAGGCTTTCTATTTTATAGACCCTTGATTTGAATTCAAAATTTAAACCAAATCAGGATTAAATGGCTGGTTATTATCACATAATAACTCCTTCCATTTAATCTGATTTTTTTTTCAAGAAAATTAGGTCTAAATGGAAAAAGATCTCTCCTAAATAGGAAGATAAAGTAGACGCCAATACTTGGCAGCCACTTGTCCTCATCCAAACAAGAGAGAAATGGGGTGTGTGCCCTCTCTCCCTTCTCCACATGTTGTAACCAGAGAGGGGCATGCGCCCCTCTTATTCCTCCATGTGAATTCCATGTGCCTTGCACAGAACCAACCAAAATAAGAGGGGGTGTATGCCTCTCTTGATCTTATCCAAAGATGGCATGTGCCCCTTTCATAAAAACTATGCCAAGTCAAAAGAGAAAAAAAGAAAATGAGACAACTAATTGACTCGATCCAATCCTATTGAGGCATCCAAAGTGGTGCCCCTCTTGATCCAAATAGATTAGGCTAGGAATAAGATAATTGACTTGATCTAAACCTTATCTAATAAGTAATCAAGTCCAAAGAAGAATTTGGATTTAACCATGTGCTAGCATGATGCACTTAAACTCAATATGATTTCACCAAATCCTAATTCAATTATGACTTTACAAGTCCAATTAGATCAATCCAAGATTAAATCCTTTATTGTGTGATCCCATAGGTTCAATTCTATCTAGTAGTGAAATATACCACGATCTCCATCATATTATCATTGAAACATTTTTCAATAGATTGAAATAATTTCAACTCACATCCATCAAGCATCATCGATCCAGAATGATCCTAGTGAGTTTTCACTACTATAGAAAAAGGCTACGGTAGCGGTTGTGGAATAATTCCAACTCACACTCATCAAGGATCATCGATCTAGAATGATCCTAGTAAGTTCTAACTACTACAGAAAAGGGCTACGACAGTGGTTCACAACCATTGCCATGGCCCATAAAACTACTATCATAGGCTACAGCAATGGTTAGTTAACCGTTGCCATTGCGGCCATTATCGTAGGTCTATAATAGTAATTTTTGCAGTGGTTATAAAAACTGCTGCCATAGACTACCTATGGTAGTGATTCCATAACCACTACCATAGACAACCTATGGCAGTGGTTCCATAACCGCTGCCATAGATCGTCTATGATAGTGGTTACGAAATCTCTGCCATAGGTCGTCTATGGCAATAGTTACGAAACCACTACCATAGGTCTAATGCAGTGATTTTATAACCGCTGCCATAAGTTATGGCAATAGTTGGCACGTAATCTATGGCATCATTTGGCATGCCTATGACAACGATTTTACAACCACTGTTATAGCTTTTTAATAATAAAAAAATATTTTTTTTTTAATTTTTATTTTTATCTGATAAATATAGTTCAATATATAACATAAGAAAATATTATAAACATAATAATATTTCTAAAATTCTTAAATTTTATTACTGAATAAAATTTATTATAATATTTTTAAAAAAATATCAAAAATCTCCTAAATCTATGTCTAAGTTATCATCACCGAGATGAGATAGAGCATGAGCTAGAGGAGCTGAAACTAGAACTGAAGGGGCTGGAGTTGGAACGTAGGCCAACATGTTCTCAAGACCCATGAAGTCAGCTCTAAAATATGCGCTGAGCCTCGTCACCATGATGCTCAGGATGTTCTATAGATAAGATGTGCGCTCCTCAGCCTAAATAGCCTACTCCGTATCCTGATCTGCCTGTGCCCTCACCTGAGCTGCCTACTCCAACACCTCCTCAAGCTGCTCCCGATTGATGATACCAAAATCATATGAAGAGATACTCGCCTCAAACTAGTAGCTCATTGGCGTATGTTCGGATCTGGATCAGATCCTACTAGAGTGCTCAGACCTCAAGACCTGAGATAGATGGTCATGGGGGCTAGAGGCATCCAGGCCCTCGCTCGCGAGCATGTCTAACTACTCCTATAATTATAAATTTAAATAAAATATTATAAAAAATATTATAATACTAATCATACTAATATATTTATTACTTATAAAAATTCTTTCGATCACAGCATTCATCACCCCATCCTTCTTGTCCGTACAGCTAGATTGAAAGATCGTGCTATGGCTGGGCATCACCCCATCTCTCATCAACTGTAACAATCGATTAGTTTATTAAAAATATGTAAAAAAATATCAATTTAATATATCTAGTAAGATTCAAAATTTATTACTTCTCTATGCACATGACTGACCATAGACTCACAGTCGAGAGTGTGTATACTCTTGAGCTACCCAATTCTTTCAGTTCTGACAGAATGCAACCTAAAATATATTTAAATAAATAATAAGTATTTAAAAAATATTTAAATATAATTTTAAGTATATTAAAAAATTTAAAAGTTAAAAGTTAAACCTCGAACTCTTAGCTTCTCCAATATCCAACCATCCCCTCCCACTGACTCGGGGGACAGTCCTGTATCCAAGGTACAAGCTCCTCTAGAGTCTTTTATTGATGCTCGAGCCATCCTCTATGGAGCATGATCTTGTAACTCTTGTATAACTCTCCAATCTTTTTCAATCGGGCATCTCGAGCTCTCTCATGATTTGGAAAGTCGTACCTTCTCTGCATAAAATTATCAAAAATTAGTTACAAAATTATTCTAATTAAATATAGTATAAATATATCAAATACATAAATATAATTAAGATACACTTATCCGCATCTTCTTGCACATTCAATCCTTGACACCAGCATCCATCAATCGCCAGTCTACAAGTAGTACTGAAATGATGTCGAACCGCCTCATAAGCACTTCAAAAAATAAATGCATCTCCCATGCAGTCTCTCCTACTGGCCTTTCCTCCACATCGTACTCCACCATTACCTGATGCTGGCGGTTCTATACATGCGGCATGCATGTAGGACCATGAAATATCCTATTAGATGATGCACCTATAATGAAAATATATTCTGCAAATATATAAGAGTGTACAATAACTATACAAATAAATAGATAAATGATATAATAAAAATATACACTCACTGACCATGGGATCGTGCAACATGGATGCTAGTGGAGACTCATCGGTGGATGGAGTATGTACTCGAGATGTAGCTAATGGTGGAGGCTCAAATGCTAGTGGAAGAGTAGATGCCAGTGAAAGAGTAGATGTCGGTGGTTCCTGGATAGCCGATGCGGAGGTGGATGGAGTATGCTCTGCCTGCGACTCAAATGCAGAGCTCCATGTAGCCCATTAAGAGGCGAGGGTGAAAGCTAGATTGCATTTTAGTGCCATCATGACCTGCAATATTAATGAACATTAACCAATATAATATGTTGAACAATAATATTAGTAGACCATCAATAAATAGACTCTAACTAAATGAAGTCTATTTAAATCTTACTATACTCTTACATCATGCTCTACTGATAGGAAAGATCAAGCGGATATGTGATATCGAGCTTGGCATTATATAGCAATGCTGCTTACCAAAGCACGTATCTAGTAAGAGAAATAAGTAGTATCTAGAAAATATTGCATTAAAAATCAATATTAAGATTTGTAACTTTATTATAAGTTCATCATAGACATTCGAGAAATTTCAATACATGATGCGAAGGGTTCCCTTCCCATCCTAATAGAGTTGCACCGCATACCAAACATTTTGATGAAAGCTAGATGGCATTTTGGTGCCATCCTGACCTGCAACGTTAATGAACAAAAATCAATATAATATATTGAACAATAATATTAGTAGAGCATCAATAAATAAACTCTAAAATTTATATTAGAATATTAAAGTCATCGCCTAATGGCATCTACAATATGAACATCACCATCGCTCCTGATAAATATATCTGGGATCTCGATAGCACCAAGTAAGTTTTGTCTTAGAGGAGCACTTTGCATGCATGGTCCTATATCATCATCAACTTTGGTATCATCAAAGATATGCCTAGGCACCATCCTCATGATAACATCCTATTAAGACTCCAAGAGATCACTAACGTAGAAAACTTGACTAGCTTGGGAGGCAAGTATATACGGTTCTTCAGTGCGAAAATGGTGTTGCATGTTGACAAGAGTAAAATCATACTCATCAGTCTTCATTTCTGACTGAGACAAGATGTCAAACCAGTCATACTTCATCAACATAATCCTTCCTTTAAAATAGTAGTTCAAGATTACTATCTTCTCCATCATTCCATAATAGTTCAGATCCTCCATATGAAACTGTCAATCTCTCGAGCTAGCATAACACTCAGTGATGGTGCTCAATATCATGCCACTATTTTGTATTGCCATGTTTATGGACCTGCTGTGAATATTAAACTTATAGTCATTAATGACGAGCTATTTATACTCATGCACGGTATGATTAAGGCCAATTGAAAGAGCATGCACTTTAGGGCTCATATTATCAAGCAGTAATCTCCACACCTAATTAAGGAGGTGATACCTAATTAATAAATATGTTCAAATAAGTTACATAAGACAAGAATATATAATCGCTTACATAATCTTTGAACTATTCAAAAAAATTTTCGCTGTACATTTTCTCTTTCTTCCACATACTTAAAGTGTTATATTTTACTCTTATGACCTCTTTGTGTTTGATACATGCACAAAGAATAAATTTAGGTGTAATTAGATATTTTTTTATAATTATTATGAAATAAATAAGGCTGAGTGACTCACCTTATGTATGGCTCAATGACATCATAGTTGAAAAGCACGTAGTGGTGCATCTTATCCCTTTTCTCAATGCTTAAATCAATGAAATGATATGAAATAGAAAGTCCATTTGGCTGTAGAATGGACTCAAATGCAGGCTCAATTGGCTCATATTGATCATCCTGATTCCTTATTATCCCATTATGATGTATCTCGAGCTTGTTTAAGTATATGGTACAAAAATCCATACACTCTTGATCCAAGTAATCTTCTACTATGGATCCCTCTGAGCGATTCATATTTCTTACATAAGATTTTAGAGTTTAAATATTCTTCTCAGTATGATACATCCATCGGTAGAACACTGAGCTTTCAAGTGCAACTTCCTCCGTAAGGTGCATGGTGAGATGCATCATAATCATAAAAAATGATGGTGAAAATATCTTCTTCAAATCATATAATATAGTCATCGTTCTTGCCTTCATTTTTTTTATATCTTTTTTAAGCAACCTCTTCGCACAAATATTTTTGTAAAAGTTCTAAAGATGAATAACAGTCATTCTGATATATTTTGGCAATATGCGGTGAATAGTTATTGGGATCAATTCATGCATCAGCACATGATAATCATGAGTCTTCAATCTCCCAAGTTTGACATCTTTACTATTCATATGCTTTGATATGTTGCTTGAGTATCCATCTGAAACTTTTACATTTTTCAACACACAAAAAAATATGGATCATTCGGAGGCATTCATAACATAGCATGCATGAGGGAGCCTCCACTGTTCTCTCCCTACCTGCTCTAGATGGAGTGATCTTCTAATATCTCATTTTTTCAAGTCAAATAAAAAATTTGAGTCATTCTTGGTCTTATCCTTGATGTTCAAGATTGTTGCCAATAGGAGCTCGTAAATGTTCTTTTCAATATGCATTATATCTAAGTAGTGGCGTAATAAATTTATCTCCTAATATGGTAAGTCAAAGAAAATACTTTTTTTCTTCAATTAAAGTGTATGTCATTTTTCTTTGATCAAAGCTTCCTCTTGTTACCATTAATCGAATCATCTTTCCTGAATTCAACATCGAGACTATCTAACTCTCTCAACATCTCACTCCCAGACATCTGGCTAGGCACCTCACCTTCTTCAACAATGCCATTGAAGGAGCATGCATCCCTTCTATATAGATGATTTTGATAGAGAAAATATCGATGTCCCATAAAGCTAAAGCTTCTTCGATGTGTCAATCTTTTAAATCGAATATTTTTTTCACAAATCAAATATACTAGCTCACCTTTCGTGCTCCAACCCGATATTAGGGCATAAGTTGGAAAGTCATTTATTATCCGTAGAAGTGCTGCGCGCATGGAGAATGACTCATTCAGCAAAGCATCAAAAGTTGAAATACCTTGAATGCTCCACAACTATTTCAGCTCGATAATAAGAGACTGCAAATAGACATCAATGTCATTACCAACCTCCATCGATCCAGGGATGAGCACTATCATGAAAGTAAAGGATTTTTCCATATATATCCAGGGTGGAAGGTTGAAAATATAAATAAACACTAGCCATATACTGTGGGCGATATTCATATACTTGAATGGATTGAAACTGTCACATGACAAGCCTAACCTCACATTATGTATCTCTTATGCAAAATCAGAATGTATTTTATTAAACTTCTGCCATGCCTCTCCATCGACTGGATGCCTCAATGCATCATCTTTTGTTCGGTCCTCTTCATGCCATCTCATGTCCTTCGATGTTCTTACTGATATAAGCAACTTTTATAGTCTCAAAATTAAAGAAAAGTGTCATATCAATTTTTGAGGTACATGGGTCAATGTGCCATCTTTATTCTATTTTCATCTTGATACACCATACATCTTGCACTCATTTTAATTGGCATTCTCCTTCCAGTAGAATATGCAATCATTAGGACATGCATGTATCTTGATGTAAGTAAAGTTCAACTATTTAATAATCTTCGATGCCTCATAATTATTCTTCAGAATTTATGCATTATCCGAAAGAATGTCCCCTAAAAGCTTTAGTATGTAGTTCACTCCATTATTACCGAACCCATTGGAGCATTTCACATGGTACAACTAGATTAAGAACTCAAGCTTCATCATCTTTTCATACTCGAGATACAATGAAACATTAGCATCTTCCATCAACTTATATATCTTCTCCACATCCTCACTATTTATCATTCCACCAATCACAAGATCAGGCATGGATATAGATGCTCCATCATTATGGCCAATAAATAAAAAAAATATTATGAACTATTTGTTCCACTCCTTCATCATGTTGATCGCCTTCTTGTGGCCTGCCCTCACCATATTGATCCTAATAAATTTCATAATCAGATTTAAAGCCATAAATAGTAAGATAATTATTTACATCTTAATGAGGTAACCACAGTCCATCCATACACTTTTTACAAGGACATTGGATAAGTTCATGATCCCTAAATTTTTCTATAGCAAAATCAAAAAATTTTTGAAGTCCAACCTTATATTCTGATGAAAGTCTATTAAACTTCATCCATCTCTTATCTATTGAAGGAAAAATTCTGATTTTTTGGACTAGGTTCGTTCAGATCTGATCGGATCAAGAGATATATTTCAAAATTTTTTCTCTTTGATCCAAATCAGATCTGAGATGTTTCAAATCTGATCTTTATTATTTTAATAATAAAAATAAAATATAAATAAATTAAATTATATTTAATTTATCTTGATGTAAAGTAATCCTATTACCCGTTGATGATCCTATATGCAACGGAAGGTTATGGATCTAGCCACGCAAGTGCCTAGCCTCTATCGGTATCCACTCAGATTAGATCTGGAGATCCTCTTCTTCTCTATCATGTCTCCAAAAATTAGATCTGAATCTGATCTGGAGGATCTTCAAAATATCTTTTGAAGATCAACAGTTGTCCTTTGCATCAGTGCAGCCTTCTAGCTTTCTGTTGCCTTTCTCTCGTCTGAATTGCACCAACTAAGATCCCAAACTCCTTTGGGCATGGAGAGGAGAGGAAGAAGGTGGACTTGGCATGGAGTAGGAGAGGAGAGGCAGCCTTGGGGTGTGAGAATTTTTAATTATTTTTGAGTTGGGTGCAGGATCTTATTTATAGACTATGCATGATCCAACTCCTCTTCTTCCCAACCAATCATAACCCTTTATGAAATCAGATCTAAATCTGATTGGTGGGAATAGAGTCCCTTGGATTCCTTCCTTAGATGGCACCTAAGACCAGTCAAACTTGGTTCTTAGGAGAAGTCTAATCGGAATCCAAAAAGGAGATGGAGTCCCTATCCAACAGGGACTCCTGGGCGCCTCCAGCTTGGGCACACGCCAAGGGTGGCATGCGCCCTCCTCCTTGCCAGGTTCTGATAGGAGGGACAAGCCCCCACCAGCTCTCCAATAGGTGCGTGACATGTGGACAGAAGTCAAAGTATCAATGGTCAATATTTGACCAGTCAAAGGTCAACTTTTGACCAAAGTCAAAGGACAAAAAATGGCAGGTGACCAAAAATGGTAGGTATTGTCTTACAAAATAAGACAACCCTTTTTTGACCTGGACAGGCTCCAGTCAGACCAAGTGAAGGCCTCTGATCGAGCACAAACTCCTTTGGCTCAGTCAGGACAACTATTTATGATAGTAAAAGAAGAACGTTAGGTTCAATCGAGTGCTAGCACGATTTTCTTGAACCTAATTGAATCTCATTCAGATCAATTGAACTGGATCAGTTCAATTGATGATCACCAGATTCAAACCCTTGTTTGTGTGACCCAGTTAGGTTCAGTTCTGTATGGTAATGGGATATGTCATGATCTCTATCATCGACATCATCGAAACTCCTTTCGATGGATCAGAACTCTTCTGATTCGAACAGCTAGAATGATCGATCATCTAAATCATTCTAATTGCTCCCAAAATCCACCAGTGACACCTAGCAGTATATGGTGGCAACCCATCAGAGCTGAATGCGAACCTCTTGGTGCAGCTACCTGTGTGATTAAGTTCTTCTATCTTGAGCCCCGATCAGATTAGGGTTAAGGTGAACTCGTCAAACCCTAGTCTCTGTCATATGATGTAATCATTCGATTCAAGTCCGATGTGAAAATCTAAATAGAAACTCTTTCTATTATTTCACTCTGCCATGGCCATGGGCTTCTGGACTTGATTCTCATGATCATCATAGGGCTGCTCCTCTACCACCAAGGTAGATAGATTCCATCTTGATGCTATCCAGTTTCTACAATGAACATGCTATAGCCAACATACACCTCAGGATTCCATATGGCTAGGAGACCGAGTAATGGTGTAGTCAAACTATAACACCCTCAAGGTGAACTGCCGATGCACCTCAGGTCAAAGAACCAGACACACCACTGCAGCATCGAGTCAGTCATTGACGAGAAGGTAGACTTCCTAATGACTACTCGAGGTGGTCACGCTCAGTGCCCTCATTGTCTAACGAGTACCTGTACTCTCGCTCCGGTGTCTCCACACCGTAGACTCAAGACTCATCTACTAAAGAGAAGCGATTGTACACCAACCTTCCGGATCAATCACCATCCTCGTGATGATCCTATGGTCGGGAGCATTTTATGAGTTAATAATGATTATTCATGTCTTAAATTTTCAACTCTTGAAAATATGAATTATCATTACCATTAACTCAAAGGATGTATCACAGACACTAAATACACATATGTGATAGAAAATAATCCCATTTTATTGATTATAGTCAAAATTATAATTTTGCCCCTAGAAGTGTATTACAAGTGTCAGCCAATTCTGGCTTCTAGGGCACATATATCTAACAATCTCCCACTTGTCCTAAAGCCAATTGGCTACAAGTCTAAGTCCCATCTTCTCAAGGTGGGCTTCGATCTTCTGCTGGCCCAACGGCTTTGTAAGTGGGTCTGCCACATTATCTGTGGAGTCGACTCTCTTGACCTCGACGTAACCCTTCTCGAGGTAATCATGGATGAGGTGGTATCGCCGCTCAATGTGCTTGGATTTCTGGTGAGACCTCGGCTCCTTAGCAAGGGCTATGGTGCCATTGTTGTCGCAGTATAGAGGAATGGCATCTGATGGCATTACTCTGATTTCTGCAGCAAACTTCTTATACCAGAATGCTTCCTTCGCAGCCTCTGATGCAGCGATATATTCTGCTTCCATGGTGGAATCTGCTATCATGGTTTGCTTGAAACTCTTCCAGCTGACAGCACCACCATTGCACACAAACAGACTCCTAGATGTCGACTTTCGATCATCTACATCAGGACATGAAATCCGAGTCTGTGTATCCCTGGACTTGGAGTTCTCCATTACCAAAGACCAACATCATATCCTTAGTTCTTCTCAAGTACTTAAGGATACATTTCACAGAAGTCCAGTGTTCTTCACCTGGATTTGACTGATATCTGCTTGTGACACTCACAGCATGGGCTATATCAGGTCGTGTACATAGCATGGCATACATGAGGCTCCCTATTGCAGAAGCATAAGGGATCTTGCTCATGCGTTCTATTTCCTCAGGTGTGCTAGGGGCACATCTTCTTGGAAAGATGAATACCATGTCTGAAGGGTATTAATCCCCTCTTAGAGTTTTCCATACTAAACCTCTTTAGTACTTCCTCTATGTACATCTTCTGTGAAAGTCCTAGCATCCTATTCGGTCTATCCCTATAGACCTTAATTCCTAGAATAAAGGATGCTTCACCTAGGTCTTTCATGGAGAATTCCTTGGACAACCATATTTTTGACTGTCGTCAACATGGGAATATCATTTCCAATAAGGAGGATGTCATCCACGTACAATACGAGGAAGACAACAGCGCTCCCACTGACCTTTTTGAAAACACACGGTTCCTCTTCATTTTTGATGAAACCAAACTTTTTGATCACATCATTGAAACGAGTGTTCCAGCTCCGAGATGCTTGCTTAAGTCCATATATGGACCTTTGCAGCTTGCAAACCTTGTGATCAGTATCACTGGATGTGAAACCTAGCGGCTGTTCCATATAGATATCTTCCTCAAGATATCCATTTAAGAACATGCCGTTTTTCACGTCCATTTGCCATATTTCATAATCGAAATAGGCTGCAACGGCAAGCAATGTGCGGATGGATTTTAGCATAGCCACTGGGAAAAGGTATCCTGATAGTCAATGCCTTCGCATTGACTATAACCTTTTGCCACTAGTCTAGCCTTGAATGTCTCCACATTTCCCATCTGCACCAATCTTTCTCTTGAAGATCCATTTACACCCAATAGGTACTATACCTTCTGGTGGATCTACCAAGGTCCAGACTTGGTTTGAGTGCATCGAGTCAATTTCTGACTGCATTGCCTCTAGCCATTTCTCGGAGTCGATATCTGATATCGCCTCGTTGTAGGTTTTGGGATCATCACCATGAGCACCATTACCTACGAGGAATATTTTCTCTACTTTCCTCTGAAATAATACCTAAGTATCTTTCAGGGGGACAAAAAACTCTTTCGATCTACGAGGTGGAGGAGGTAGTGTTCTTATTGGCTCAACCTGATTTGGTTCCAATTGGTCCTTAGCTCGTTGTACTTGTGAGACTTTCTCATCAAGCTTGAATCTGCTTTCCAATGCCGCTATCTTGAATAAACTATTTTTCAAGAAAGATGGCATGTCGACTCACAATCACATTGTGGTCTTCTGGAATGTAGAAATAGTATCCTAATGACTCTTTAGGATATCCTATGAATCGAGCTCTGAAGGACCTAAACTCTAACTTGTCCGCTTGTTGTCTTTTGACATGAGCCGGACAACCCCAAATTCTGAGATGACTCAGACTTGGTTTCTTACCGTGCCATATCTCATACGGTGTGGTAGGAACGGTTTTAGAGGAAACCCTATTCAGTAGATAAATTGAAGTTAACAATGAGTATCCCCAAAGAAAATCAGGGAGGTCTGTGAAGCTCATCATGGATCGAACCATATCCAATAGAGTCCGATTTCTCCATTCTGAAATCCCCGTTGAGTTGAGGTGTTCCTGGTGGAGTCCATTGAGAGACTATGCCATTATCCTTGAGATAGTCTAGAAATTTCCGGCTAAGGTATTCACCTCCTCGATCTGATCGAAGAACCTTAATGGGTTTTTCAGTTTATTTTTCTACTTCATGTCTGAATTCTTTGAACTTTTCAAAAGCTTCAGACTTGTGTCTCATAAGATACACATACCCATACCTAGACAGATCATCGATAAAGGTAATGAAGTAGACAAAATTGCCTCTAGCCGGCACATCAAATGGGCCGCACACATCAGTATGTACTAGGGCAAGGAGATCTGTGGCCCTTTCCCCATGTCCAACAAAAGGGAGTTTAGTCATTTTGCCTTGAAGACAAGATTCACAAGTTGGATATGACTCGAAAGTCAATGGACTCAATAGCCCATTTTTCTCCAATTTGTTGATCCTATCTTCTGCTATATGACCTAATCTCAGGTGCCATAGATATCTGTCATTTGGACTATCCCTAGGTCGTTTGGCATTCACGTTTTGCTCGATAGTTAGAACAGGTACATCAATATGTAGCTGATAAAGACCATTAATAAGAAAACCATTTGCAATTTTATTTCTTTCATAAAGAATGTTACAATGGTCCTTAAAGAAGGTAATCACATAGCCTTCTTAGTGCTAAGCATGAAACAGAAAATCAAATTCCTGCTAGCTGCAGGCACATAATAACAGTCTTTCAAAACTAAGTCTAAACCAGATGGTAATCGAAGAGGGTATGTTCCCACGGCTACTGCAGCAACTCTTGCTCCATTACCGATGCGTAGGATCATGTCTCCATCCCTCAGCCTCCTGCTATCCTCAAGACCTGCTGCATGGAAGTGCACAGATGAGCACTAGAACCAGAGTCAAGCACCCAACTGGATGTAGAAGAAATCATAAGGTTAGACTCAATAACGAGCATACCTCCAGAAGGACCTTCCTTCTTGTTCTTCAGGGTGGCCAGGTAAGTAGGGCAGTTCCGCTTCCAATGGCCGTCGCTGTTGCAATGGAAAATACTTTTCTTTGACATCGGCCTTCTTCTTCGGCTTCTGCCTTTCTTCTTCTTTCCTCCTTCCACCTTTTGCTTTTTCACAGACTTCTTTTTCTTTCCATAAGACTTTCTTTTGGAAGAAGTCCATTCCATAGCAAGAACTGAGCCTTTAGAACCTTTCATAGAAAGCTCAGCGGTGAACCAGCATATTCATTAATTCGGCCAAGGAATTTTGAAGTTTATGCATGTGGTAATTCATGATGAATTGCCCATATGCATCAGTCAAGGATTGCAGAATAATATCGTTCTGCAGATCCAAGTCTAACTTCACACCGAGCTTCTCAAGCTCTTCCATGTCCTTGATCATCATCAGACAGTGATCTTGGACTGACTGCCCATCACGCATCTTAGCCTTAAAAAGTCATTTCGTGACTTGATACTTTGGCTGCGCGACTCTGTTCACCAAACATCTCCTGCAGGTGAGCCAACATTTGGCGAGCAGTCCCGATATCTTCATGTTGGCGCTGGAGCTCATCAGACATCGAGCCCAACATGTAATATCTGGCCTTATTATCTTCGTCTAATCCATTTTTTCCAGAGACGCTCTCTGTTCAGTGGATGGACGGGCTGGTAAGGTGGGAGGGTCCTGGTCCAATACATGGGTTAACTTCTCTGAACCCAAAATATTTTGTAGTTCCTGAGCCAATCTTTATAATTGGGTCCAGTCAGTCTATGTGTGTCCAGGATACGTGCCAATGGGTTGGACGCAGACATTTTCCTGTAGAGAGTCAAAGATTCTAGTTAGATACTGTAATTATGACTTGACCAATTTATTTAGGGATTTTATTTTTAAACAAATTAGCTCCCACTATTTTCTTCGGATCCCTACACTCCCTCTGTAGAGATGCGAAAAATCTCCATGATTAATGATTTCTAGTGGGTGGTGCGGTCTCACCAACTGACTCATCACCTCACCTAACAGTTATTGGTGATGGGTTAGCCAATGAGTGAACAACTCTTGTTCAATGATTCTCTAATCATGGTGCACCCAAACTTGGTCTCTAATTCATGAATCTCACCGTATCCAGAATATTGATCCACTCCTTAGTTAAGTCAGACCCACCATTTGCATAGACTGGGTTTCCTAATTGAGTCTCTCACCGTATCCAAAATATTGAGCCCAACTCATCCTCCAGCCCATAGCATCCAATGCCTAATAGACATGGTTGCATCTTTTCCGGTGCAACTGAGCCACTGTATCCAGCCGAGAACAATCAACCCCGGAAAGGGCCCGCACATCTACAATGGTGGAAGACCTCAGACTTAATCTTTTCTTAGGAAGAATTGATTCAGGTCTCATTAAACTAGACTTGTCATTAGTCATAACAATTATGACTAACCTAGTGGCATGGGTTAGCTCGGATTATTGACCACCTCAAATCAGAACTGTGTCAACAGATATGGCCAGGTAAGTGAGATCCGGTGGAAGGAAATATGCCATTAACTCGTACAAGAATGCATTCAGGTCGAGTAGCTTCCAATTAAAAATCAGTCGGTCGTATGTGCCAAACTTACCTTAGACACCAAATTGTTGAGCCAGAACCAATTGGGTTAGCCTACAATCCAGACTCTAACCTCTGAGCCTAATTAGGTCTTGCTTGATCGTGACTCGATCTTGACCCAGACTTAATCCTATTAGGCTGGTCAATTTAAGCATTGTTGATCCCATCTAACCAACTCTTGATTCGGTTTGATCAACCGCTTAGACCTAATTGAGCTACCCAAGCCCGAACCCAGTATTATGAATATGTCTTAGATCTGAAATTCTCAATTTTAGACCTAATTAATATTCCATAATCTTAATTCTTAATTAAGTAGGGTTCATAAACAAAATATGCACAATAAATCCTAGGGTTTCAGGATCTAGGGTTTTGCAGAAAGTAAGTTTTGGGTTTCTGATTAAGGACGAACACGCAGCACCCCTACACATCATAAGAACACCCCATCGAATGGGAAGAGAGGGCCTTTAAACCCTTCTTCATTCTTATGATCGGACGGCCAAGAGGAACGTGCCTTAATCAGGAACATGTAATACTACAAAATAGTTTTAGATCTATATCATATATCTCATATACAAATTAGATCTAATCATGGCATATTTTGCATACATCTCATGTATCGAATCATGCATATTTTTAGATCTAAATTATCTCATAATAATCTAAAAAATTAGATTTAAATTGATCTTAATCAAAATAAATTCTAATCTAGACAATTATGTAGAACTATTCTACAACTAGTCTAGACATGCATCAATCATATCTCATATGATGTTTAAAATTAAATAATTTTTATTTTACTATTTTTTAGATATTATTATAATAATTATAATATCAAAAAATAGTAAATAAATAGATCTAAAATATGATTTAATCAAATTAAATTGAAAACATGCAAGACTATTCTATAGAACTATTCTATTTTAGAACTAGTCATGCATATTTTCTAATCTTAGATCCAAATCATTTAATTTTAATTTTTTCTGATTTCAGATCTGATCACATCTCATGTGACATCTAAAATCACTTATTTTTAATTAAAATAAATTTAAAATTAGATCTAAATAACTTTTAGAACCATGGCTCTGATACCAGTTGAAAAAATCCTGATTTTCCGGATCCAGGTTCGTTCAGATCTGATCAGATCAAGAGATATATTTCAAAAATTTTTTCTCTTGATCTAAATCAGATCTTGATATATTTTCAGATCTAATTTTTATTATTTTAATAATAAAAATAAAATAAGATAAATTAAATCAAATTTAATTTACCTGAATTTGGGTAATCCTATTACCCTGTTGATGATCCTGTATGCAGCGGAAGGTTCTGGATCTAGCCACGCAAGTGCCTGGCCTCTACCGGTATCCACTCAGGGCTGGATCTGGAGATCCTCTTCTTCTCTATCACATCTCCAAAAATTAGATCTGGATCTGATCTGGAGGATCTTCAAAACTCCTTTTGAAGATCAGCAGTCGTCCTTTTGCAGCAGTGCAGCCTTCTTGCTTTTGATCGCCTTTCTCTTGATCTGATCTGATCGCACCAACTAAGGTCCAAAACTCCTTTTGGACGTGGAGAGAAGAGGAGAAGATGGACTTTGGCATGGAGGAGGAGGGGAGAGGCAGCCTTGGGGCATGGGAATTTTCAAATTGATTTTTGAGTTGGGCGCAGGGTCTTATTTATAGACTAAGCGTGATCCAACTCCTCTTCTTCCCAACCAATCACAACCCTTTGTGAAATCAGATCTAAATCTGATTGGTGGAATAGAGTCCCCTGGATTCCTCCTTAGAGGGCGCCTAAGACCAGTCAAACTTGGTTCTTAGGAGAACTCTAATTGGAATCCAAAAAGGAGGTGGAGTCCTTGTCCAACAAGGACTCCTAGGCGCCTCCAACTTGGGCACACGCCTAGGGTGGCGTGCGCCCTCCTCCTTGCCAGGTTCTGGTAGGGGGACAAGGCCCCCACCAGCTCTCCAATAGGTGCATGACATGTGGTCAAAAGTCAAAGTGTCAATGGTCAACGTTTGACCAGTCAAAGGTCAGACTTTTGACCAAAGTCAAAGAACAAGAAATGGCAGGTGACCAAAAATGGCAGGTAATGTCTTACAAAATAAGACAACCTTTTTCTGACTTGGACAACCTCCAGTCAGACCATATGAAGGCCTCTGATTGAGCACAAACTCCTTTGGCTCAGTCAGGACAACTTATTTATGATAGTAAAAGAAGAACGTTAGGTTCAATCGAGTGCTAGCACGATTTCCTTGAACCTAATTGAATCTCATTCAGATCAATTGAACTAGATCAGTTCAATTGATGATCACCAGATTCAAACCCTTGTTTGTGTGACCCAGTTAGGTTCAGTTCTGTATGGTAATGGGATATGTCATGATCTCTATCATCGACATCATCGAAACTCCTTTCGATGGATCAGAACTCTTCTGATTCGAACAGCTAGAATGATCGATCATCTAAATCATTCTAATTGCTCCCAAAATCCACCAGTGACACCTAGCAGTATATGGTGGCAACCCATCAGAGCTGAATGCGAACCTCTTGGTGCAGCTACCTGTGTGATTAAGTTCTTCTATCTTGAGCCCCGATCAGATTAGGGTTAAGGTGAACTCGTCAAACCCTAGTCTCTGTCATATGATGTAATCATTCGATTCGAGTCCAATGTGAAAATCTAAATAGAAACTCTTTCTATTATTTCACTCTACCATGGCCATGGGCTTCTGGACTTGATTCTCATGATCATCATAGGGCTGCTCCTCTACCACCGAGGTAGATAGATTCCATCTTGATGCAATCCAGTTCCTACAATGAACATGCTATAGCCAACATACACCTCAGGGTTCCATATGGCTAGGAGACCGAGTAATGGTGTAGTCAAACTATAACACCCTCAAGGTGAACTATCCGATGCACCTCAGGTCAAAGAACCAGACACACTACTGCAGCATCGAGTCAGTCATTGACGAGAAGGTAGACTTCCTAATGACTACTCGAGGTGGTCACGCTCAGTGCCCTCGTTCTCTAACGAGTGCCTATACTCTTGCTTCGATGTCTCCACACCGTAGACTCAAGACTCATCTACTAAAGAAAAATGATTGTACACCAACCTTTCGGATCAATCACCATCCTCGTGATGATCCTATAGTCGGAAGCATTTTATGAGTTAATAATGATTATTCATGTCTAAAATTTTTAACTCTTGAAAATATGAATTATCATTATCATTAACTCAAAGGATGTATCACAGACACATATGTGATAGAAAATAACTCATTTTATTGATTTTAGTCAAAATTATAATTTTGCCCCTAGAAGTGTATTACAAGTGTCAGCTAATTCTGGCTTCTAGAGCACATATATCTAACATCTATTATAAAAATGATAAAATTGTAATTAAATCATACATGAAACTTACATTATAACTAATGCATTATAAACAAAAAAATGTATCATAAATAAGGATCGAAATAAATATCATGTATGGAACTTACATTAAATATCATTTTTAGATATGCAATAAATGCATCTTATTACCAACTAATAGGTAAAGATAGATCCTATCCCATTCAGAAATTACATTAATTGTATAGGTTTATTACAGTAATCAAACGATATGCAATAGGGATCGAAAGAAATTTGGATAGCATTTTTTTTTAGTTCTCCCGTATAGGGAGAATAAAAGAAAAATGCTAACTAAAATTTCATTCAAAATCCTTAGCATACTATTTGATTGTTATAATTATCTATAGAATTATTTATAATTTTTAAATTATCTAAATTAGATAATCAATTGATCATTATATATAATTCTTCCATCTGTAAAAAATAAATAAATGTACGAATGCCGAAGATTATGTACACTAATCAATTGATGGGTCTATTATTATGCAATGCAATAAACAAAAGCAACAAGATACAAACACCCAAAAAATATTATGTAATAAATTTTATAACATGAATTACATCCAAAAATAATTAAGAAGAAGCAATAAATAATTTTACTTTCTATTAATGATGGGGGTACTCTTAGCGACTGGCATGGTCCACGACCACGAGCACGATCCAGAACCCACCAATGGGGGTAAGGGTTCTCT
The DNA here is from genome assembly GCA_006176705.1 of Cocos nucifera. NCBI lineage: Eukaryota > Viridiplantae > Streptophyta > Magnoliopsida > Arecales > Arecaceae > Cocos > Cocos nucifera. Next base: position 1,272,759 of record QRFJ01000404.1, read on the forward strand.
TATCGATCGGCACAGCTCATAGCCATCGGCACGGCTCAGAACCCATCGATAGGGTTTTTTTATCGACCAGCATGGCCCAAGGCCTGTCCACAGTCGCCAACATAACACGACTTAGGGTCATCCACGACCATCGATACGGCACGACCTAGAACCCATCTGTGAGGGTTTTCTTATCAGTCGGAATGGCCCAAGGACTGTCCACAACCGTCGATATGACATAGCCCTGGGCCATCCACGGCCACCATGGCACGGCCCAAGGCTGCTGACATGGCCCAGAACCCACTAGCGGAAGTTTTCTTATCGATCGGCATGGCCCAAGGGCTGTCCACGACTGCCGATATAGCATGGTCCAAGACTGTTGGCATGGTCCAAAATCAACTAGCAGAAGTTCTCTTATCCATCAACACGATCCATGACCGATGGATAATTATAATATTTATAATAAATATTTATAATATTTATTATAAATATTATAAATAATTAATAAATAATACTATAAAATTTAGGCTGTGAAATGAGAAAGACATAAGATAGTGAGATAAAGAGAAAAGAGAGAGAAAGAGAAAGAGGAGAGAGAGAGAGAGAGTCATAAATAGATAGAAAGAGGGAAGAGAGAGAAAGAGAGAGAGAGTAGGGAGGGGGTGGGTCAGGCCGAGGGAAGAGAAGAGAGAGAGCAGGAGGGGCGGGTCATGCTGAGGGAAGAGAGGAAAGAAAGAAAGAGAGAGAGAGAGAGAGAGAGAGATGGAGAGAGAGTACAAAGGGTCAGGGCCAGTGGCTAGGGAAGAAGGGAGAGGCAGGGGAGGTGGTTAAGCTAGCGAACGAGCCGGCCAGGGAAGGAGGAGGAGGGGGAGGTGGCGGGGCCAATGGCTGGGCCAGCTAGGGAAAAAGGGGCAAGCAGGGGAGGTGGCAGAGCCGACGGCCAAGCCGATCGAGGAAGGAGGAGGGGGAGGTGGTGGGGCCGTTGGCCAAGCCGGTCGGAGAAGAAGGGGCAAGCGAGGGAGGTGGCAAAGCTGGCGGCCAGGTCGATTGGGTAAGAAGGAGGAGGTGGGGGTGGAGCCAACGTCGATCGGGAAAGAAAGAGGAGGCGAGGGAGGAGTCAGCATCGATCGAAAAAAAAATGAAGGGAAGGGCCTCACCGACGGTAAAGAGGAGGGAGGGAGAGAGAGAGATAGCTCGGAGAGGGAAATGAAATTGAGGATGGAATTTGGAAAAAAAATCTACCTATGGTAGCAGTTTTCAAATCGATGCCATAGATCTATGACAGCAATTACTAAAAATCACTACCATAGGTTAGAAATTAATTTTTTTATTTTTTTAAATATTTTATAATTTTATAATTTAATGTCCATCTTCATCGTTCATTATCTAAATAATTATCATTAGAGTATTGCATAAAAGGCCACCTCGATCCGATAGCCCTAGCTTCATCGATCAGTAAAATTTAATTTCGATGATCATGAATGATGGTATGATGATCTGATAGATGAAGACCACAGATGGATTTAAAAATTTATAATAATGATCTCGGTGATGTTTATAGCATACTATCAAAGTTTTATTTCAATCGAATATCATTATCATGATCAATTTAATATGGAATGATTTTGGTCGTTAAATGAGAAATGAGTGATCAAAGGATTAGATGATGTTCGATTATGAGATAATTTTTTAGATAAATGATCTTGGCTAGTATTTTAATTATTTTATGATGGTAATCATAAAATTTAAACCATGGATCTAAGAATAATCCAAAACTATACGTCGCTCGATATTCGTTCTTAAACTCCTTTGATAATTATGCTTGTGTTTTTACAAGATCTGCTTAATATGAATAGTTCATACATAAATGATTTAGATTTTATGATCATCATTATATAAAATGATTAAAATTATAGCAAAGATCATTGAACTAAAAAATTATCTCATAATCGAACGTCGTTTGGCCATTTGATCACTTGTTTCTTATTTAACGATCAAAATAATCCCATACTAAATTGACCATGATAACAATATCTAATTGGAGTGAAACTTTGATAGTGTACTACAAACATCACCGAGATCATCATTGCAGATTTTTAGATCCACCAATAGTCTCTATCTATCAGATCATCACACCGTCATTTGTGATCGTCGAAATTGAATTTTACTGATCGATGAAGCTAGGGCCATCGGATCGAGGCGATCTTCTATGATGACACTCTAATGATAATTATTTAGATAATGAATGATGAAGATGGATATTAAATTTTAAAATTATATAATATTATGAAAAAAGATATGGCAGTGGTTATACAAAACCACTGTAATAGGTCAACCAATGGCAGTGATTCCACTTAACCGCTGCATAGGCAAAACCTATAGCAGTGATTTTGTATAACCATTGCCATAGGTCATCCCTATGGCAATGCTTATGCCTAACCGTCATCATAGGTCAAGATCTATGGTAGCGGTTAATTAACTATTATCATAAGTCAAATCTATTGCAGCGGTTATGCTAAACTACTACCATAGATTCGACCTATGGTAGTGATTTTATATAACCACTGCCATAGGTCTACCTATTGCAGTGATTTTGTATAATCGCTGCCATAGGTCCGACCTATGGCAGCGGTTCTGTATAACCATTGCTATAGAACCTATGACAGCGATTTTCAAAATTGCTGTAATAATATACGCTGTCGTAGTCCCATTCTTTAGTAGTGTCTCACAATCCACCGTAATATCTAGCAATATATAGTGGTAAACTAGCAGAACTGAAGGGATGAACCTCTAAATGCAGTTACCATATAATACAATTCTTCTATCGTGAGTTCTGATAAAATGAAGGTTAAGGATAACTCATCAAACCTCATTCTTGTTACATGTTAGAGTCAATTAATTTGAGTCTGATGTGAAATCCAATAGAAATACCTTTCTATCTTTCACACTACCATGGCTATCGATTTTAGGACTCAATCTCATGATCTTCATAGGACTATTTCTCTTCTATCGAGGTCGATAGATCCCATCTTAGTGCATACAATCAATTCCTACAGTGAACATAATGCGGTCAACATACACCTCAAGACTCCATATGGCTAGGAGTCCAAGTTATGGTATAGTCAAACTACAGCACCCTCAAGGTGAACTGTCGATGCATCTTAGGTTAGAAAACTAGATATACAACTGCAGCTATGAGCATGTCACTGGCAAGAAAGTAGATTTTCTTATGATTGCTCATGATTTATCATGCTCAGTATCCTTATTCTTAATAAATACTTATACTTTTACTTCAGAATTTCTACACCATATACTCAAGACTCATCTATCTAAAGAAAATGATCATACACCAATATTTTGGATCAATCATCATCTCCGTGATGATCCTACGATCGAAAGTAATTTATGAGTTAAGTATAATAATACATGTCTCAAATTTTCAACTCTTAAGAATATATGTTATCATACCCATTAGTCCAATGGACGATTTATAGATACTATTAAAATATAATATAAATAAAAATAATCTAATTTTATTAATATAAAAGTTAATAATATAAAATATGTTCCAAGAATATTTTACAAGTATCACCCAATCTGGCTTCTAGAGCATACATCTAAGACCATATCCATGGGACCTAGTGCTACAAGTAGCAAATCATGGCTGGTGGTAGCCGTAAGCGAGGCCAGGCTACAAGAGGGTCATCAAGAGTCTATGGCTACTTCAACCATGGTCTCCGACGGTGAATCCGATCGAACTGCTAGCACATTAACCATTGGAGGGGTGGTGTTTTGCCCATAATGGATGGAAGTAAAATGGGCCAATTGGGCATTGCAGGCTATTTAAAGTCGACCTTGGAAGCCATCAATGGTATGTGAAGGTGGGAGGAAATGAAGGAGTTTGGAGCCAATTAGGCTACCAATCAAAAGAACCCAAGAGATGCCCCCCCCCCCCCCCCCTATTGGTTTGCCAATGAAGATATTGCTATGGAAAGTTTGTGGGGTAGGCAAGCCCTCCTTCCATTCAATGTTCAGGAGGATCATGCAGTAGAATATCTAGAGTTGTGCATTTTGGTGGAGACGAGGTTATCTGGCATGAGCTTATCCCACACTCGATGCCATTTCTTAGTAGACTAAGGCTTCTATGCAATGGAGTCTTAAGGACTGACAGGAGGAACTATTATTGTATGGAAGGTGTAGCTACTATAGATGTCTTTCATCGATGTCCCTAACAAGTTGCTATTGTAATTTCTGAAATGAATGGATCAAATTGGCTTTTGTCTTGTAGTATGCTAGTACTGATTACTAGAAGAGGAATATATTATGATAGGGGTGTCCAATTTGATTGAATAGAGTTCTTCAATAAGCAGCTTAGAGAATGGGTGCTTGGTAGTTTCCATGCACAGTAGTCACAATGTGAAAGTCTAGAGGTCATCCTATATTCCAAGGATGGTGGCCATTGATCTCTACAATATGTACAAGAGCCACTAGGCATTTGGATGCTACGTAGATCCGGAGGACTGGAGTACACCCAAGGGTGATCTTATTTTTTTGGAAGATTGCTTGAGGTCGCTTTCCTACTAAGTCCATATTAAGAGACAAAGGTATACATCAATTTGTTCGTTCTATGGACTAGTGGATGAGATAATGGAGCATGTCATGTCCCTATGCTCGAGAATAGGATAGAACTGGCAACTAGCCAGCCCACTTTTATTAATTACCCAAATAGAGGCATTGATTCAGTCTTTTTTGGGGTTCTTAAGATAGAGTGCTAAAGCCAAGGTGACCAAGGTAATAGGTATTCAAGCCACTTGTATCGCTTACTATATCTAGTTGTCCAAGAACAGCTTGATATTTGAGTCCAGCAGATGTCCAGTGAGCTTTGTTTTGGAGAGAGAGCTTTGATTTAGATGGTTGAAATCATTCACCCCTCATCGTCAAAGGTGACCTTAAGAACTTTGGATATTTGGGACTTCCTTTCTATTCATGCAACCCCCAACCTACCTCAAGATTAACTTCAATGGTAGAGTTAACAATAGTAGAGGAGGCAATGGGTTTGTGATCCGTGGGCTAGATTCCAGACTGGTGGCTACCAAAGAGAGCCATCTTTTTGAGCTCATGGTACTAGGAGCGGAGCTGTGAGTTGCTTGGCCTAAGACTGCAAATGCATGGTGTGGATGCTAGGGGCTCACTACTTAGTCATTGAGGGAGACTAGTCACAGTGGTCAAATGAGTTTGGGGGCAGGTGATAGGGGATGCCACTCATTTCCTGCTGCAGGACATCTTGAGGCTGCTGATGGAGAGCACCATCCTTGACATCAAGCACATCTTCCAAGATGCGAACAATGCTGCTAATTGGGTGGCATCTTTTGTAGCGAAGTATACTGGGGATGTACTCTGGATGGATATAAGGGTGACTTCTGGCCATTCCATGATATTTTGCTTTCTAATCTTTTTTATTGTGTTTATATCAAACTTGTATAAATGCTTTGCTCTATCAAAGAAAAAAATCAATCTCTAAGCACCATTGGATTATGCACACACAAATCTTCAAGCACTCCAAACTCGTTCGTGCATCCACCTACACAAATCTCGAAGCAACCATTATATAATCTCATGGTGGATTTTAAGCTACAACCTAGTATGTCAAGAACAACTCAAAAGAAGAAAGCTCCATTTTAGTCCAATCCTCTCCTTTTCCCCTTTATCCTAGAAGGAGATTTTAAGCAAGGAAGTTTCTAGCAATCCTAACTTTTAAAGCAACCTTTTAAGCTATATTTAATAGCTCAAAAGCCCAAAAAGAGGATTTTAAGGTGGTCTTGGAGGTGATGGTAAGGAAATAGAGGAGGAAGAACCACATATTGGTGGTGGAGATTTTGATTTCATAATAGAGAGGCTTGTAATTGAGCTTGTGAGCATGTTGGAGAGAGGGGAGGTCCCTACTGAGCTCAAGTTTGCTCACTTCATTAACTCCAACTATCTTATGTTCACCTTAGGCTTATGAGATAGCGATACAAACAAGAAGTTAGCTAGCCTTAGGAGAAAGAATTGCTCCTTAGCACCGGTTAGAATTGGTGGGGGGGGATGTTCAACTAAGTAGGGTTCTTGAGAGGGTCATGGATTAGAAACCAAAGACAAGCAAGGCTTTGGTCTAGCGGAGCACATCTTAGGAGAGTAGGGAGGTTGCTATCTAAGAAATCAAAAGTAGCAATGGCCGTGGTGATGGGGCTATGATATACATGAGGAGCCAGATGAGGCAACTATACCACAAATCCTAAATATTCACCAAGGTTGGTCCTGATGCCTCTCTTACTCTAGGTTTGGTGGTGCCAATAATGCCAATGGTGGAGAGCCCAATGAAAGTTGCAACCACATCTGATGCCAAAAAATTTTCTAACCAACATAAGATATACATATGTGGGAGCAGCACTCTTAGCGATGTTGACACTATAAGAAATCCCATGTTTTGCGATGGAATTATTTGCGATAAAAAAAATTTCATAACAAACAAAGGTATTTATGATGGAAAAAATTTTATATCGCTAATAATATTTATTTATGATACAAAAATTATCATAAATAATAGGTTATTTGCAACGTCAATCAAATTTATGTCATAAATAATCAATTATTTATGATAAAAAAATTTTATAGTAAATAATCTACCATAAATAAATTTTTAAAAAAATAAAAAGATTGGATTATTTGCAATGAAAAATTTTCATCATAAATAATCAATTATTTGCGATGTAAATAAATGTTACATCACAAATAATCGATTATTTATGATGAAAATTTTTTATCATAAATAATCTACCATAAATAAATTATTTTAAAAAAATAAAAAGAGTAGATTATTCATGATGGAAAGTTTTCATCATAAATAATAAATTATTTATAATAAAATCCTAATTTATGTCATAAATAAATGATTATTTATAAAAAAAATTATCATAAATAATCTACCATAAATAAATTATTTAAAAAAATAAAAAGGCTAGATTATTCATGATGGAAAGTTTTCATCATAAATAATAATTATTTACGATGAAAACATAACTTACATTACAAGTAATCGATTATTTATGATGGAATATTTCTATCGTAAATAATCTACCATAAATAAATTATTTAAAAAAATAAAAAAGATAGATTATTCATGATAAAAATTTTTCATCATAAATAATCAATTATTTATGATGAAAATATATTTTACATTATAAATAATTATTATTTATTATTGCTTCAAGAATTAATTTTGATGACTACAAAGTATTTAAGAGAATTACTAATGAATTTGGCTTAAAAAAAGACCTTTTGTATTTCAAGAACAAAATTAAAATTTTATCAAATTTTGATCTGAGAGCCTCAAGAGCAAGTATAGAATATTTTTGCTCCTCTGGAGGTAGTCCCATGATTTTTGGATGCATATTTTGGAAGAAAATCAAGTTTGAAGCAAAAGGATCGACCCCTAGGTCATCCCCTACTGAAACAGGCTGTTTAGCATGCTGTCTCTGTGCCAAGGATCGACTTCTGCTATTACGAAGGCCAAAAATATAGAACAGTTAATTTTCTAAATTTTGTCTCAAAGGTTGACCTCGAGGTCAACCCCTGTGACGAAAATCTTCTACAATGGCTAATTTTATCCCATTTTGGTAGCTTTTAATGCTTTCTTTAAGATCTCCAATGACTACAAATCTTGTCTAGAATTCTCTTCTCTATCCATTAAAGATTTAAAAGGCTATAAAAAAGAAAAAAATATAAGATATTTTAACATTCAATTCAATCCTAAGCAAAAAGTTCTCATCAAGAAAAGAAGCTTTCATTTTCAAGTTCACGAATCTCTCAAGAGCTCATTCAAGTCTCCAACAATCTTAAGAGAAATCGAAAAACCTTCCTCCGTTATTGTGAAAAGTGTTCTTAAGATTTTATTTGCTCATTAAGGGAGCTAAATTTATATTTGATTATCATTAACTCTTACACTCTACTTTATTATTTTGATTCAAGTTTTGGGAGAGTTCCAAAACTTAGAAGGATTGATCTGAACCTTAAATCAGAGTGTGTAAGATTGGCTTGTACCTAAAAAATAAGTGTGCTAGCTTGGGATAGCTAGGGTCAGAGGTATCGATGTTGTATTCTAATTGAATATGTTTAGTAGTTTTGAATTTTTAAGTAGAAGCTTGGAGAGTGGATGTAGGTGCAAGAAAGCATCGAACCACTATAAATCTTGCTTGTTTATGGTGTGCTTGTTCTTTTTCTTTTCTTAGTTTGTTAAATTCTTTCTCTTAAATCTTTTATATTTTTATCTAATCTAAATCATTTTACACACATGACCTATATATCATCATTCAATCTTAATATCTTTAAATTAGCTTTAAAATTTTAAAAACCCAATTCACCCCCCCTCCCTTTTAAGTTGTATAGTTGGGTAACAAGTGTTATCAGAGCATGGTGCTCTAGTCCTACTTTGATTTAACCATCAAAGAGCTAAAGATCTATGGCAATCTAAGTTAGTATTTCTCTAGTTGAGGGGTAGTCCATAAACCGACCTTCACTTTTCAATGGATCAAACTATACCTATTGAAAAGCTCGGATGAGAATATTCAAACAAGCACCTAACTATAATATGTGGAGTATCATAGTTAATGGACCACACATATCCACTAAGATAATTGATGATGTGGAATCAATCAAACCTGAAAAGGAATAGGATGAGGTTGATAAGAAAATGGCTCAACTCATTGTAAGAGCCATGAATGTTTTATATTGTGCTTTAGATGCTAATGAATTTAATTGTATTTCAATATACATGTCAGCTAAGAAAATATGGGATAGGTTAAAAGTAACTCATGAAGACACTAATCAAGTTAAGGAGTCAAAAATTAACATGCTTGTGCATAAATATGAATTTTTTAAAATGAAGCATGATGAGTCAATAACTAAAATATTTATTAGATTTATGGATATTATAAATGATCTTAAAAGTCTTGACAAATCTTATTCTAATAGTGATCTTGTGAGAAAGATTCTTAGATCTTTGCCAAGGACATGGGAGGCCAAAGTGACTATAATCCAAGAAGCCAAAGATCTGAATATTTTATCCTTGGAGGAGCTTCTAGGATCACTAATGACACACGAGCTAAGCATGAAACAACATCAAGAAGAAGATGTCAAGAAAAAAAGATAATAGCCCTTAAATCTATCACTCAACAAGATGAAGAATTCGATGAAATAGAAGATGAAGAAATAGCTCTCATCACAAGAAAGTTCAAAAAAAATTTGAAGAGAAAACAAGGAATGAGGAAGAGGCTACCTACCAAAGGAGAGCATAGCAAGAAAAAGGATAGGAAGCAACCCCTTATTTACTATGAATGTAAGAAGCTGGGGCACTTTAAGTCTAAATGTCCTCAACTTAAAAAGATTCCTAAGAAATACAAGAAAAAGGATATGGTAGCAACATGGAGTGACAGGGATGACTCAAATTTCGAAGAGAAAGAAGCTCATGAACAAGCCAACCTATGCCTCATGGCACATGAAAATGAGGTAAATGCTAAAATTTCAAATGAATTTACATTCGAAGAACTTCAAGAAGCCTTCTATGATTTGGTAGATAATTTAAAGAAATTAAAAATTAAAAATAAAAAACTAAAATTTAAGAATCAAGTCTTGCTAAAAGAAAATGAAATTATCCTAAGTAAAAAACTAGTCTTAACTCAAGAGAACCTAAATTTGAAAAATAAAATTGACAAGCTAAAATCGATAGTTGAAAATTTTAATTTAAATTTAAATAAATTTTATATGATTCTTGAAAATCAAAAGGCTATTTATGATAAGGTCGGTGTAGGCTATAACCTCCTAAAAAAACTAAATTTTTTGAAAAATATTTTTATAGATTCACAAAGCAACAAATTTTTAAATATTACTTACTTTAAATATGGTAAACTAGGATATAAATCTTATACATATTTCTCTAATAATTTAAATATAAAAAAATATGAATTCCAAAAGAAATCATTGTAACTAATCTTAAAGGATCCAAGAAAACTTGGATACCTAGAATAAGGACTTGATTTTGTATGTAGATGTGTCTTGCATCCAAAGAAGAAAATCGAAGATGGTATCTTGATGGTAGATGCTCAAGACATATGACCGGTGATGAATTTTAATTCATCATGCTTGATGCTAAAAGTGGAGGAATGGTCACCTTTGGAGACAATAGCAAAGAAAAGATTATCGGTATAGGTAACATTGGTATCACTCCCTTCAAGTATATTGAAAATATTTTATTAGTAGATAGTTTGAAACACAATTTTTTAAGCATTAGTCAACTTTGTGACAAAGGTTATAAAGTTATTTTTGAATCTTCATTATACATTGTAACTAGTCCCAATGATGATGGCATTAAGTTTGTTGGACATAGACATAGTAATGTTTATAGGATAGATTTGAATAATCTTTCTATGATAAACATGTAATGCTAGTAGCTATGAATGCCAAAATTAATAAGACTAGTTGGCTTTGGCATTGTAGACTTGCACACATTAGTATGCATTTACTTTCAAAGCTTATCATAAAGAAATTAGTTACCAATTTACCAAAATTAAACTTTGAAAAAGTTTAAATTTGTGATGTATGCCTACTACGTAAACAAACTAAAATTTCATTCAAATCTAAGAACATTGTTTCAACTTCTAGGCTATTGAAACTATTGCACATGAATTTGTTTGGTCCTACAAGAACAACAAGCTTAGGCAGAAAATATTATAGTTTTATAATTATCGATGACTACTCACGTTGTACATGGATTTTTTTTTTTGGCATACAAAGATAAAATTTTTCATATTTTCTTAAAGTTTTATCGAAAAGTTATAAATTAAAAAAGATTTTCAATTTAAAGCATTCGAAGTGATCATGGAACCGAATTTAAAAACCAAGACTTTGAAAAATTTTATGATGAAAAAGAAATAAACCATAATTTTTTAGTGCCTAGGATACCCTAATAAAATGAGATGGTAGAAAAAAAATATGACTCTCGAAGAAATGGCCCATGCCATGCTATGTGAAAGTAACCTTCCAAGATACTTTTGGACGGAAGTAATTAATACGGCATATTACATCTTAAACCATACCCTAATCAGACCAATTTTAAAGAAAACATCTTATGAGCTTTGGAAAGGTAGAAAATCTAACATTACATATTTTCATATTTTTGGTTATCGATATTTTATTTTGAACAATGAAAAAAGAATTAGATAAATTTGATATAAAATTTGATGAAGCTATTTTTCTTAGTTATTCCTCCTCTAGTAAAGCTTTTAGAGTTTTTAACAAAAGAACTTTAGTCATAGAGGAGTCAATACATATTATTTTTTATGAGACTAATGATCTTCCATCAAGGAAGAGTGAGGGTATTGATAATGCAGATCTCCTTATAAAAGGGATGAAAGAGATCATCCTAAAAGATTCAATAATTCAAAATGAAGAGGATCATGAAAACAAGCAAGAAAATAAAAGTGAAGGACAACGAGAACAACCTCAAGGTATAAATGATCTTTCAAAAGAATGGAGGTATGTTCACAATCATCCTAAAGAACTAATTATTGGTGATCCTACACATGGGATAAGAACTCGCTCTTCACTTAGAGATGCATATAATTATTTTGCTTTTATTTCTCATTTTGAACATAAAATCATAGATGAAGGCAAAAAAGATTATAATTGGATAAATGCAATATAAAAGAAACTTAATCAATTCGAAAGAAATAATGTATGGACCTTAGTATCAAGATCTAAAAATTATCCAATAATTGGCACAAAATAGGTATATAGAAATAAATTGGATGAAAATAGAAATGTAATTAGAAATAAAGTAAGATTAATTGCAAAGAGTTATAATCAAAAAAAAAAATTGATTTTGATGAGATCTTTGCACCTGTTGCTAGACTAGAAGTAATTAGACTTTTACTTACTTATGCATGCTTTATAAATTTCAAGTTATTTCAAATAGATATTAAAAATTCTTTTCTGAATGGATATATTGCCGAAGAAGTTTATGTAAAACAATCTTTTGATTTTGAAAATCATGCTTTTTCAAATCATATTTTTAAATTAAACAAAGCATTATATGGTTTAAAACAAGCACCTAGGACTTGGTATGAAAGACTAAGTAAATTCTTGCTTAATAATGAATTTTTAAGAAAAAATATAGATGCAATCCTTTTCATTAAAAGAGATCATGATAACATCTTAGTAATACAAATATATGTTGATGATATTATATTTGGATCTACTAATGAAACTTTATATCAAGATTTTACTAAGCTCATGTAGAGAGAGTTTGAGATAAGCATGATGGATAAACTAACGTTCTTCCTTGGACTTCAAATCAAACAAATAAAAGAAGAAATCTCCATCATCCTAAGTATACAAGAGAGCTACCTAAAAAATTTGGGATTGAGAGCTCCAAAGGCATTGATACCCCCATGAGTCCATCATGTAAGCTTGACAAGGATGAAGGAGGTAAAAGTGTTGATTCAAATATTTATAGAGGCATGATAGGTTCGTTATTATATTTAACTGCTAGTAAATCAGATATCATGTTTAGTGTTTATTTATATACAAGATTTTAATCTAATCCAAAAGAATCGCATTTAAATGCTGCAAAAAGAATTCTTAAATACCTAAAAAGAACTCAAACCATAGGTTTATATACTCTAAGAATTTATTAATTAATTTAATTAGATATTCAGATAAAAACTTTGCTGGATGTAGATTAGACAAAAAAAAGCACTAGTGGAACTTGCCAATTTCTAAGAGTTAACTTAATCTCTTGATTTAGTAAGAAGCAAAATTCGGTAGCATTGTCTATGACCAAGATCGAATACATTATAGCCGAAAGTTGCTGTGCATAAATCTTATGGATTAAGCAACAACTTGAGAACTTTGGCATCAAACTAAATAAAACTACCATAAGATGTGATAATACTAGTGCCATAAATCTAACTAAGAATCCAATCCAACACTCTAGATCAAAATACATTAAAATAAGATATCATTTTATAAGAGAGCATGTTCAAAATAATGGCATAATTCTTGATTATATTTGTACTGAAAAATAATTGGATGATATTTTTACTAAGACCTTGAGTGAAGATAAATTTTATAAAATTAGAAAAGAATTAAGAATTCTAGATCCTTTTACTTAAATATCCTTCTTTTGATCCCAACTTATCCTCTACTAATATTTTTGGATCAATCCTTGAGACTTAATTTCATTGCTTTAAGTTAAAAATTATCCATTCTTCTTATCTTTCTCTTGACTATAAGAAGAAAAATTATTTTTGAATTTAATAAGAAAAATCATGGATAAACAATTATACTTTATTTATCTCATGAATTTATTTAAGCATTCTAATGATTTTGATCATTTGATTCATTTTAAGCAACTATTTATATTTTACACATTTTGATTATATTATTATTCTTTTTGAAAATTAATTAGTATCAAGAAATTATTTTTTTTTCTTAAAAGAGGATTATTGGTGAATATTCATGCCTTATTCAGATTGATTAATTTTAAAAAATAAATTTAATAAAAAATACTTTTTTAAAGTTTTTTGATATTGATGTCAAACAAAATATTTTAAAGAAGCTATTAAAATTAAATATTTAAAGAGGACTTTAGTTTTTAATCAATTGATATCAGACAGCTTAACATTTATCTTATATTTTATTGATCTTAAAATATATATATATAATAATAATAATAAAAAGAGATAATCCATAAAAAACTAAATATATCTTATAATTTACTTTGAATGATCTATTTAAAATCTTTAATCTTTAAAATATTTCATCTCTCCTGAATCTTTGAAGTTCAAAATAATTTTATTTAATATATTTATTTTATTAAAAAAAATATATTTTTAATCCATATTATTCATAAATAGAATTTAAAAAAAATAGATATTCATTCTAAATTTATTGTATTCTTTCAAAATGGAGAAAAAAATCTAAAAGATAAATTTATCCAATAATAATTATGAAAAAAAAGGAGAGAAAATATTATGTGATGAATTTTTTGCTATTTACTCTTAAAAATAAGGAAAAAGATGTTTGTTTGTTAAATATTATCCAGTTAGCCTTGACTGAATATTCTAATTAATTTGAGTTAAGGATAATGAACTTTGATTGTTTTATGATCTTTTTAACTCAATTCTTCATGTGATTATTCAGTTTAAATTCAATTGATTTGATTACCAAATTATTTTTGATAACTAATTAGAGTTAAAACTAATTTAAAATATATTTTTACTCTAAATAAATTAATTTTGATACATACTTCTAATTTTAAAATTTATTTAAAAATATGAATATAATATAAAATTTTTAATATACCTTTAAAAATCTTTGTAAAATTATTTTTGCTCTGATACTATCCTTATTTTGCTCGATATATTTCTGATATATATCTTTTTTTAGCTTAATTGACTAAAATTTATTTAAGAAAAAAAAGAATGAATAATGAATTAAATGTTGTGCTTGATTCCTCTATTCAAATCTTTGAAAAGTTCTAATTCTCTTAAAACTTAAAAGTACATACTTGAAAATCTATTCAAAGAATCATATTTATTTAAAAAGAGGAGGAGTCTTTGATATTTGAATTTAAGCTAATTTCTGTAAAGAAAGAAATTTTAAAAGATAAGCTTTTAAAGAAGAGATGATTCATTTGATTTGATTCAATTTTTGAATTTGATACATCTGTCATTTGATACACCCCATCACATCTTTGATTTTTTATCTGATTTAGATGCTTCCAGTCATGATCTCTACTAGATCTAGTTTAGTCATCTTTATATTAGATTATGGTCTAGTATCTCTTAGTTGTTTCTATGAATTATTGATCAAGTCATAGTTTGTTATATTTTTTTTTTTTTTGGATCTAACTTATGGCATTGGTACTATTGGCTGCTTGGGTCATGGATAGTTGTATCCATGAATTTTGTATGTTTTGATGACCTAACTCTCATGAATGTTTTTGATACCTTTAGCACTTATATGTTTTGATGACTTGATGTTATAATTTATTATATATGGAATGATATCATTTGGATGTAAATATGTATATATAAATATGATGATGTCATTTGAATGATGTGAAATGTAACCTCTATGAATTGGCTAAAATTTCATTATGATATGCTGAAAATACTGTGTTGTATATAAGCAAATTGAAAGTTTTGTTATAAACTCTTATTCTAACAAGAAAATATATAGAATAAATTAAGGAGAAGACTTTTTTTTTTAATTTTAAAATTTCTTAAGATCTTACTTGATGATGTCAAAAAGGGAGAGTAGAATAAATAAAATTGAACTATAAGCAAAATTAAAGTAAAATTGATAAAAGAAATAAGTAAGTCAAACACTTTTGCAAATAATTTGAATGTCTAACCATAAGTAATCTTCAAACTATTCTTTATGCAATATTTGTCAAATAACTAAATATGATATTCTAGTAGGTGATGTAGGTTTCTAGTTGCTACATATTTTATTTTTTGCTTATGCTTAAATATTTTATCATCATCAAAAAAGGAAAGATTATTGCTTCAAGAATTGATTTTGATGATTATAAAGCATTTGAGGAGATTACTAATAAATTTGACTTGAAAAAAGATATTTTGTGTTTTAAGAGCAAAATCATAATTTTATTAAGTTTTGATCTGAGAGTCTCAAGAGCAAGTATAGAAGATTTTTGATCCTTTGGAGGCAATTCCATGATTTTTGGATGCATATTTTAGCAGAAAATTAAGTTTGAAATAAAAGGGTCGACCCCTAGGTCGTTCCCTGCTGAAATGGGCTATTTGGCACGCTGTCTCTATGCCAAGGATCGACCCTAGGGTCGATCTCTACTATTCTGAAGGCCAAAAATATAGAACAGTCAATTTTCTGGATTCTGTCTCAGGGGTCAACCCATGAGTCGATTTCTGTGATGGAAATCTTCTGCAACTGCTAGTTTTATCCTATTTTGGCAACTTTTAATGCTTTCTTTAAGGTCTCTAATAGCTACAAATCTTGTCCGAGATTCTCTCCTCTATCTATTAAAGATTTAAAAGACTATAAAAAGAAAACATAAAAGATTTCAACATTCAATTCAGCCCTAAGCAAAAAGTCCTCATCAAGAAAAGAAGCTTTCATTTTCAAGTTCACTAACCTCTCAAGAGCTCATTCAAGTCTCCAACAATCTTGAGAAAAATCAAAAAAGCTTCCTCCATTATTATGAAAAGTGTTCTTAAGATTTTATTTGCTCATTAAGGAAGCTAAATTTATATTTGATTATCTTTAACTCTTATACTCTGCTTTATTATTTTGATTCAAATTTTGGGAGGGTCCAAAACTTAGGAGGGTTGATCCAAATCTTAAATCAAAGTGTGTAGAGTTGACTTATATCTAAAAAATAAGTATGCCAACTTAGGATAGCAGGGTTGGAGGTACCGACGTTGTATTTCAGTTGAATACATTTAGTAATTTTGAATTTTCAAGAAGAAGCTTGGGGAGTAAATGTAGGTGCAAGGAAAGCACCGAACCACTATAAATCTTGCTTGTTTGTGGTATATTTGCTATCTT
Source organism: Cocos nucifera (assembly GCA_006176705.1). Classification (NCBI taxonomy): domain Eukaryota; kingdom Viridiplantae; phylum Streptophyta; class Magnoliopsida; order Arecales; family Arecaceae; genus Cocos; species Cocos nucifera. The sequence continues at coordinate 1,289,361 of QRFJ01000404.1, forward strand.
TCTTTCTTTAGTTTGTTAAATTCTTTCTCTCAAATCTTTTATATTTTCATCTAACCTAAATTGCTTTACACATACGACCTGCATATCATCATTCAATCTTGATATCTTTAAATTAGCTTTAAAATTTTAAAAATTTAATTCACCCCCTCTTGGATTGTATAGCTAGACAACATTTACGATGGACAATTTTCATCATAAATAATCTACCATAAATAAATTATTTAAAAAATAAAAAAATTAAATTATTTGTAATAAAAATTTTCTATCATAAATAATCCATTATTTATGATGTAAATCCAGTTTACATCGCAAATAATCAATTGTTTATGATAGAAATCCTCCATCATAAATAATCTGACCAAAATTTTAAATTTAAAAAATAAAAAAATGTGGACTATTTTAAAAATAAAAAAGGGCAAAAATGTGTCGTGCATGATCAATGCAATAGGATTGTGGGGTACGAGTGCATCCATTATTAGCTAGCCCACAAGCAAATTAATATTCTTTTCTAATTTTTTCAAAAATTAGTATTTTTTTAAAAAAAATTATTTTTTTTTGAATATTACATAATTTTAAAATTTAAAGTTTATTTTCATCATTCATTATTTAAGTGATTATCATGCGAGCATCGTCATAAAATATCACCTTGATCTAGAAGCTCTATCTATGCAGATCAATAAAATTTGATTTCAACGATCATGAACGACCGCTTAATGATCTGATAGATAGAAATCACCGATAGATTCAAAATTTTATAATGATAATCTCTATGATATTTATAGTGTACTATCAAAATTTTATTTTAATCGAATATAATTATCATAGTCAATTTAGCATAGAATGATTTGGATTGTTAAATAAAAAATGAGTGATCAAAAGGCCAAATGGCATCCGATTAAGAAGATTTTTTAGATAAATAATCTTTACTACTACTTTCATTATTTATATGATGTTGATCATAAAATTAAAATCATATGTATATGAACCATGCATATTAAGCAGATCTTACAAAAATACAAGTATAATTACTTAAGGATCTTAAGAATAAGTATCAAAAGAGGTGTAGTTTTAGATCGTTCATATATGTATAGTTTAAATTTTATAATCCTCACCGTACAAATGATCAAAGTAGTAGCAAAGATCATTTATCTAAAAAATCATCTTAATTGGACGTCATTTGGCCATTTGATCACTCTTTTTTATTTAATGATCAAAATCATTCCGTACTAAATTGATCATGATAATGATGTCCGATTGAAGTAAAATTTTGATAGTATACTATAAATATCATAGAGATTATCATTATAAGTTTTCAAATCTATTGATGATTTTTATATATCAGATCATCATGTGGTTATTTGTGATCGTCGAAATCAAATTTTATCAATCTACAAAGCTAGAGCTATCAGATCAAGATGATCTTTTGTGACCATACTTGCACGATAATTACTTAAATAATGAATAGTGAAGATGAACTTTAAATTTTAAAATTATGTAATATTCAAAGAATAATAATTTTTTAAAAAGAATACTAATTTTTGAAAAATTTAAAAAAAATTAATTTGCCCACGGGCAAGCTTAAAGTGGATGTGCTTGCACTGCTCAACCTCGTCACATCGACTATGAACGACATATTTTTGACTATTTTTTAAAATTTTTTTATCATAAGAAATATTCCATCATAAATATTCTTATCTTTTTTTTTAAATTATTTATTTATAAAAAATTATTTATGATAGAAGTTTTCATCATAAATAAATATTATTTGTGATGTAAATACTATTTTCATTGCAAATAATATTTATTTATGATGAAAATATTCCATCACAAATATTCTAATCTTTTTAAATAATATTATTTATGACATAAAGTTTTCATCATAAATATTCTCACTTTTTTTTATTTTTTAAATTATTTATTTATGAAAAAATATTTCTGATGGAAAGAATACATTGCAAATAACTATTATTTATGATGAAAATTGATTTTCCATCATAAATAATTTTATTTAATATTTTAATATTTTTTGAAGAGAAAAAATTTTTTTTTTAAAAATGATGGAAATTATTAGCGATGGAAAATAAATTTTCATTGCTAATAATTATTTTAGCAATGTAATTCCATCACTAAAACTCTATCGCTAAATGCCTTTAAATATCTTCCACTACTACGTTCACACGAAACCCACTCCCCGAAACCCACTCTCGCCCACCCCCTCGTGTTCTCTCTCCCCCTCCTTTGCTTCCATCGATCGATGACCTGTTCTCCCATTACCCCCATCATTGCCGCCGCCATTACCGTTGCCACTACCATCATTGTCGCCGCGCACCATTGACGATAATTTATTTTTGTTCTCTTTCGATCGTTCAAGGGGCCGTGGGTGCCATGCGGTGGTCGATGGCAGGCGGCGGGATGCAGAGGGTGGGTGTCGGCTGCAAGGATGGGGAGTGCATGGGGTGCGGAGCCATAGGATGGTGGTGATGGGACTGCGAGTTGGGGGTTGTGGATGTATCCGTGCAGTGGCCGGTGACGGACGGTGGGGCACGAAAGTTTGGTGCCGACTATAGGGGGTCGATGGGGGGCCGCATGGAGTGCGAGGCTACTGGGCGATGGTGATGGGATGGGTTGGAGGGCCACAGGCACTGGTGGTGGACGATGGAGGGATGCCGGTCAGGATGGGTTGAGAGGCCACGGGCACCAGTGGTGGCCAACGGAGGGGCACCATAGAGGGTAAAGGGCCGCAAGCATCGATGGTGGACGGCAAAGAGGTGCCGTAGAGGGTGGGGGCCTGCGATAGTGTTCGAGTGCCATAAGAGGTGGGGGTCCATTGGGGGTGAGGCATGGAGGGGCGGTAGTGGCGAGTCGGGTAGGAGGCCACGGGTGGTGGGCGGTGGAGGGGTGCTGCTGGGAGTGGGGGGCGGAGGAACTTAATCAATTTTAAAATTTTAATAAATAGTAATAATTATTATAATTATAATAATTTTAATAATATTATTAATAATAATAATGGTAATAATAATCATAGTAATAATAGTAGTTAGAATTATAATAATAATAGTAGTAGTAAATATAATAATAAGAATAAGAATAAAAATAGTAATAATAATAAAAATAATAGTAATAGTAATAATCATATATAATAATAATAAAAATAATAATAGTAGTACTAAGAATAATAATAGTAAAAATAGTAATGATAATAATATTAATAATAATGGTAATAATAATCATAACAATAGTAGTAGTTAGAATAATAATAATAATAGTAAATATAATAATAATAATATTTATAATAAGAGTAAAAGTAGTAATAATAATTAAAATAATAATAGTAGTAGTAATAATAATAATTGTAATAGTGGTAGTTAGAATAATAATAATAGTAGTAGTAGTAAATATAATAACAATAATAATAAGAGTAAGTAAAAGTAGTAATAATAATAAGTTTTTTTATAATTAAAATAGTTAAGTTTTTAATTATATTTTTATGCTTTTACTTATTATAGTTTAATCTTTTTATTTGTTTAGCCCATGTATTTCATTATAATTATGATTTAATATTTTAATTTGCATTAGTCGAAGGTTTTAATTTATAATGCATATAAACTATCAGGTATGAGGATCCGGATCAGATTTTGATCAAGGATCTGAGTCGGGATCCTATCCGGGATTTGATCTGGGATTCAATCTAGGATTCGATCTGGGATTTGATCAAGATTTGGTTTGGAATCCTATCCGAAATATGGTCTGGGATTCGGATCAAGATTTTGGTCAAATCTCAATCAGGATCTTGATCGAATTTAGTTCGAGATTCGATCTGGGATCCGATTCGAGATTCGGGTCATGATCCGGATCGAATTTTGATTGGGATCCAGATCGGGATCTGAATCAGGATCCGATCTAGGATCCAGTTTGGTAATGATTTAATTCATGCATTGATCTAACCTAAGACTCCTATTTAAGAGTCCGTCCCAGGGTCCCCAAAATGGATTTTGTGAATGGCTCTTAGATGCTTCGGTTTGGGTAGTTCATAAATGCAACAATATTTTATTATTGTCATGGTGTTTTTTGTTCTATTATGGAAAATATCATCATAGTTATTTCATTTGTTCTTCAGATATATATTAGATGTGGTTAAAATATGATCCATCTATATCGTGTACTTGGAGAACTATAGGAAGATACTGTCGGATTTCTTTTAGATATGGAACAAAAAACAAAGCTATGATAATAATAAAAGTGATGCATTTTTTAAAAGGAGTTGGTGGAGTTAGGATTCATGAATCATTATTCTTTATTATCAGATGGATATCGATAAAAGTTGGATGAACGTCAGGGATATTTTTTTGCCTGAATATCAAAAAAGTATTTGAGATTTTATTAAATTTGCATGATATAAGGCTGATAGTGCCAGTCAGATAAAGTGTCTAAGCAAAAGATGTGTCAATATGGTATATCATCACATATCACTTATTGAGGAGCATCTGCTACATTTTGGTATGAACAATACTCGTTGGATATGGCATGGAGAGGATGCTTCGAATGAAGTTATGTATGATGATGACAATATCGATGATGATATTGATGCTGCTGAATCTATCAAATATAGTGGTATCATTTACTATTTGATGATTTACTTTAAGGTGTTACCTCAAATGTATCCATAAGTACTAGTGCATCTCAAAGCAGTTCTAATCATGAATACAATATTGATGAGATAGAAGGGACTTCTGAACAGTTTGCAAAGCTTGTTCGGGATGCACGAGAGCTACTCTATCCAAATTGTGCGAAGTTCTTCAAGTTAAAATTTTTGATTAAATTACTTCATATTAAAACTGTGAACCAATGGAGTCAGAAGTTATTTGATCAAAATTTGGCATTGATTAAAGTAGCTCTTCCCGATAGATCAACACTTCCAAAATCATATATTGAAGCAAAAACATATATGCAGGAATTAGGACTTGGCTATATTCCTATACATGCCTGCAAAAATGATTATATATTATTTTACAAAGAGAACAAACAAGCAAGTGAATGTCCACAATGTGATGAGCCTAGGTACAAAATCGATAATAGGAAAGGAAAGAAGATACCTCATAAGGTTTTAAGATATTTTTCATTGATTCCAAGACTTTAAAGATTATATATGTCCATAAAGATAGCTAAAGAAATGAGATGGCATCATGAACAGTGGATTTCGGAGGAGAACATACTTAGCCACCCGGCTAACTCTGTAGTATGGAAAGACTTCGATGCAAAGTATCCGCTATTTGTGAGTGACCCATGCAATATTCGATTTGGTCTAGCGATAGATGGATTTAATCCTTTTGGTAATTTGAGTACTTCCTACAACATGTAGCCTGTGATGCTAGTTGTATACAATGTGTCACCCTGGAAATGCATAAAAGAGCCATTTATTTTTATGTCACTATTAATTCCGAGTTCGAAAGCACCAGGTAATGAAATTAATGTATATCTATGATCCTTAATCGATGATCTGAAAGAGCTATGAAAAAATGGAGTACAGACATACGATTCTGTCAGTCGAAGAAATTTTAAGTTGCATGCATCAGTTTTATGGATGATAAATAATTTTTCTACGTACGGAAATTTATCTGGATGGAGTACTAAAGAATATCTGGCATGTCCAATATGCAATAAGGATACGTCCTCCTTACATTTAAAGCATGGAAGAAAAATCTGCTTCATGGGTCATCGATGATTTCTACCTGCTAATCACTCTTGGAGGACCCATTATAACCAATATTTTGATGGTAAGTTTAATTGACATTCACCACCTAAGGAGTTAAGCAGAGCGGAAGTATTAGAACAACGTGAAGCTATTGAAAATGTGAAATTTGGAAAAACATCGGGTACTCGCAAGTAGAAGCATACTGAAGCTAAGTTGAATTGGACAAAGTGAAGTCTATTTTTTGAACTACCATACTGAAAGCAGTTATTACTTCATCATAACTTGGATGTAATGCACATTAAGAAGAATATTTTTGATAATGTCATCAGTACAGTGTTAAACATCATAGAAAAAATAAAAGATAATTAAAAAGCTCATCTTGATTTGCAAGAGATGGAAATCCGACCTGAATTGCATTTTGTTCATTAAGGTGATAAATTTTTTATGCCATCTGCATGTTATTCACTATTTGGCAAGGAGAAAAAGAGTTTCTATGGATTGTTCAAAATCGTGAAGTTTTCTTATGCTTATGCTTCAAATGTATCGTGATGTGTTGGCAACAATGATGGCAATATCTCTAATATGAAAAGTCATGACTCCAATGTGATGATGCAATGCTTGCTTCCTATGGTGATGCGTGGCTATCTAAGTGGTGATGTTTAAGCTACATTGATTAAGTTGGGAGTATTTTTTTGAGAACTATATTGTTGAAAGTTGAAGATTAACTTAATTGAAAATTTTGAGAAGGATATTGTGCTCATTCTTTATAAGTTAGAAAAAATTTTTCTACCATCATTTTTTGAAGTTATGGTACACCTGACTGTTCATCCTCCAAAAGAAGCTCTTATGGCCAGCCCGGTACATTATCGGTGGATGTATCCTATTGAAAGATAAAGAAATCATAATTTCTTTGACATATCAGTTGTAAGATGTAAATCTATTACAATTCTTTATTTTTTTTTATTTATAGATTCTTGTGTACCCTAAAAATGTATGTGTGCACGGCCTGAAGGGTCCATAGCGGAAGCATACGTAACTACGAAGTGTCTCACATTCTGCTCGATGTATCTTGATGACATCGAAACAAGATTCAATCATGTAGATCGTAATGCTGATCGTGAATGGAATGATGATGAACCAACACTGTCCATATTCAAATAAACAGTTCGACCAATGGGTGGAAGAAGATATGAGTTTATGGACATGAATGAGCTATCTAAGGCATACTTCTATATTCTAAATAATTATAAAGAAATTAAAGATTTAATTGAGTAAGTATTATCATAGTATAATTTTAGTATTTTAATTAATTTTTTCATGTTGATATAAAATTAAAAATCATGACTTATTATAGTGAGCACAATAATATACTATCCAAGAAGAATAATACAAATTATTGGTGCAGAATCTGGTTGACACCGGATCGAGCTGGAGCTGAGGAAGAAGAGGTCACCGTCGGTGATCTACAAAATAAAATTCCATCCGGAGTCGGTGGTGGTGGCTCCGGTAGGACCCTCCGACGATCAAATCAGCTCTTCTAGTCAACAAAAATGGAGTGCTCGAAAAAGAATTCGACAGTCGTCTTTTTTTGTACTTTCTTCAAATTTCAAACTCGAAAATGGGGGAACTATTGTTGAGGATAAACTCTGCTTCCATCGAAGTCGAGTCTGATGCTTAGCCTAATGTAGCTAGCAATCATGAAAGAACTTCGATCGAAAATTCTTCCTCCAGCGATCGAACCCCAATTGAGCTCCATCCAAATCTCTTTCGGACCCCCTAGCGGTCGAACTCCTTCCAGCCTTCTCCTTCAACTGAACTCCTCTAGCAGCCGAACTCATTTCGGCCTTCGCCTTCAGTCGGGTTCCTCCTGAAGTCGAACTTCTTCCAAATTTTTTCTTCAATCGGATTCCTCCAGGAGCCGAACTTATTCCAGACACCTTCGGAAGCCGAACTCCTTCTGGACCCCCAATGGCCGAACTCCTTCCGACCTTCTCCTTCAGCTGAACTCCTCCAGTAGCCATACTCTTTTCGACCTTCATCTTCAGTTGGATTCCTCCAGTAGCCGAACCCCTCCCAGACTCCTTCAGTGGATGAACTCCTTTCGAACTCTTTCAGGAGTCGAACTTCTTCTGACCTTCTCCTTCAGTCGAACTTCTCCATCAATCGGACTTCTCCTTCGGCCAAACTCCTCCAACAATCGAACTCCTTCCTATCTTCTCCTTAAGTCGGATACCTCCAGGAGTCGAACTCCTTTCAGACTTCTCTTTCAGTCGGATACCTCCAAAAGTTGAACTTCTTCTGAACTTCTCCTTTAGTCGGATTCTTCCAGGAGTCAAACTTCTTTCGGACTTCTCTTTCAGTCGGATTTCTTCAGGAGCCAAATTTCTTTCGAACTTCTTCTTCAGTCGAACTTCTCCATAGTCGGACTCCTTCTAGACTTCTCCATCAGTCGAACTCCATCCAAATTTCTTAAGTGGATTACTTTTAAATTTTAACTAGCATTCCTCCTAGATGATCTTCTCTAGCCGTATTCTCTTTAGGAGTTCGAACTCCTCTAGAATTGATATATGTTAAGCTCTTCACCAATCAATGCCTGCTTCCTCCAAACTTCGACTATTAAATCTCAATGAATGGCCACATCACGACAACGGACATCTCTCTCCATAACAAACTCCACGTGGCTCCGAGCGGCCCACTATCGAACGATTATGGTCGTCACTATCAGTCTGCTATAGGCAATGCCTTTCTTCATGATAGATTCCACACGACCCGCTACTAGATGGTTGCAGCTATCACTATCAGTCTGCTACAGGCGGCACTACAGGCAGCACCTCCCTCCATGATAGACTCTATGCGACTCCGAGCGGCCCGCTACCAGACGGCTATGGTTGTCACTATCAATCTGCTACAGACTCCATCTATAAAAAAAAATCCTCCAGATACACTTTTTCTAAGCTTTTTTCTTTTTTTCAAAATTTTGTCGAATTCTTTCCTGAGCACTCTATTTTTGTTAGCCAGAAAAGCTGACTTGATCGTCGGAGGATCCTACCGAAGCCACCACCATCGACTCCGGATGAGATTTTATTTTGTAGATCATCGACGGTGACCTCTTCTTTCTCAGCTCCAGCTCGATTCGGCGTCAACCAGATTCTACACCAACACAAATGTTAATGATCGACATAGGATGAAATTTGCAAAATGATTTGAAAACCATGTAAGTTTCACTAGTATTATATTATATTTTTATAATTATATAATTAATTACTTATACCGACATAATTTTTTATGCTATATTATAGATAAAATCTAAGTATTTTAATAAAGAAGAGAGTGCGATCAATGAGTTGTATAATTTAGCATGTGATCCTGATCGAAGGGTTAACTACTACACATCCTGTATCGTTGGAGGAATGAGATTTCATACAAGAGAGCTTGAGATGCAAAGACAGACCCAAAATAGTGGGATTGCTATGATAGGATATGAAGGAGAAGAGGAGATTGAATATCTTGGTGTATTGATAGATATCATAGAATTGAAGTATAGGTCCAAATATTCAGTATTCTTGTTTCAGTGTGAATGGTGGGATATTAGTAATAAGAAGATCAGTATTCATATCGATCCACACTTTACTAATATAAATTTTGTACGAACATGGTACCAAAATGAGCCGTATATATTAGCAACTCAAGCGAAACAAATAATATATTTAAAGAATCCAAAATATCAAGGTGGCATGTCGTACAAAGAATAATACCTAGAGGCGTATATGACATACCAACCCGATTAGAGATAGATGATAATTCAAATCTACATGAAGAGAAAGCTTTTCAAAAGGAAGAACCAACATTGACCGAGCACCTTGTTGATGAAGAACTTATGCCAACTCCTTTGAATAGGGCTGACTGCCATCTAATGACGTTGAAGCTGATTTTGTATTTAATCTTGATGATTTGGAGGACGATGAGATAGAAGATGATACATTAATCGATTATTATGATTCGAAGGAGGATCTAAAAATTAAGGAGGATATGGATATTGATAAGTGGATCTATATCTTTTGTTGAATCTTCTCTTACAATAATGGTATGCAATACAATTATCTTCATTAGCATTTATGTGTTTTTTGTTATTATTATTTATTATTATATTCATTTACATGTCAAGTTAATTATATGCATAGTTTAAGCATTATAAGTATGGCACCGGAAGCGAGACGACGATGTTCGAGTTTTCAGCCTACCCCTAAGCCTTCCCCCATTTCCACTGCTACACCATAAGAGTTGCCAGAGGGCCCTATAGAGGCGGGTCCGAGTAAGGTGGGTTTAAGTGAGCTGACCCTGATTGGTAATTTCATATTCTTTACATAATAAAATTTGATTTTAATCTACCTAGCTATTAGGTTTATAGATGGCTATCATACTAATATTTTATTCATTATTTTTTCAAGCCATTCTTTGTTGATGGTGAGGTGAGGCCGAGGTCCGTCGAAGAACCTTGCCCTTAAGCATTGGAGATGCGAGCATGAGGGACAGCATCTCCGCATCGAGATACCACCAAGCTACACCAAGCCTATTAGGGGATGGTGTGAGCGATGGTAGACTGAGCTAGGCATCATTTGCCATAGCTATGCCTCGACGACGTTGTTCGATTGGTGTTAGCTTATATGACCTCAAATGAAGGTCTTCTATAGCCACTTACAGATACAATAATATTTATTTAAATATTTAATTAATATTATATTTTTATAATATTTATTATTGATAGGCTATATTTGAGAATATTGATTTTGAGCACGATCATGTGCGGCGAGCTGTAGATGATCATTTATGCTCGTATTTCAAGGAGTATCGACATTGCATTCATCACCACTGGTATGCTGTAGTGCATGACCAGTGAGTGGAGGCAGCACGGCAGCGGTCATATGATAGCATCAGTATCAAGGATTGGATTGTCATATACCGCACGTACGAGGATCCAACATATTAGATAATTTTTTATTTAAAATTTAATAATTAAATTATTTATTTTTAAATTTAGTTACTTACTAACTAAATTGACTGTTAATTATGCAGGATTGATGTGCCAAAAATGTCGTAAATCAGGCGAGACAGACAGTCTCGCATTGTGGGGGTTCGAGGCCATTCACTGGCCATATGGAGCAGATGGTAAGTAATTATTATTTATCATATTTTAACTCTTTAACTATTTAAAATTATATTAATTATTCTTAAATTGTAGAGAGATATAGAGAGTAGCGAGCTTCCTGGTAGGATCGAGATATACCAGTAGATCCATCAGCAACGGTCAGGGAATTGAACGATCGAAAGTCAGGAGCTTTACATAAATTTTTTCAACTATTTTTTATTGATATTTTGATTTTTAATACAAACTTAGAATAGCTATAACTTTAATTTTCAGGATCATATGATAGACATTAGATCCCATCCTACCTCAGAGGACTCGACCGCACCCACAAATGATAAGATCTATGATCAGGTGCTTTGTACAAGTTCCTGTTATATTAGGAGGCTAGGGCATGGGATTAGAGCTCCCACATTTTCATGCTCATCCAGGACTGGCATCCATACTGACTGTGATGTCCGATTAGTGGAGATACAGAGATAGGCTACTGAGGATCGACAGTGAGCTGCTGAGTTGACTGTACGCATCGATGAGTACCAGCTGTTCCAGTCGCAGATGATGGAGCGAATGACACAGATGGAGTAGATGATGCAACTGATGAAACAACAGCAGGCCGGTCTGAGCTCCTCTGAGCGCTCTCCTCCTTCGGCCCGCTCCCCTTCTCTAGATATTGTCGATGCTTGATGATCGATAACCTATTTTCTCTTATTTTTATTTTTATTTTGGATCTTTTGTATTTATTTACCAAAAAATATTTTCTGTAATGAAATATCTTTTTATATAATAAAATGATAAAATTTATTATGGATAAAATGATGAAATTTATTTATAAATTTTTATTTTAATTTTATAAATTATAAATATAAATATAAATATATTTATTTATAATTTTTTAAAAAAATAATTTATGATGTAATTATTTGTGATGAAATATCAGTCATAAATAATTTATTATTTACGATGGAAAAGTTACGTCGTAAATAACTTTTTATTTACAATAAAAAAAATTTATCGCTAATAATTTTTCATTTATGATGGAAAATTTTCGTCGCTAATGAATTTTTATTTGCGATGGAAACTTTCCATCGCTAATAAGTTTTTATTTGCGATGAAAACTTTTCATCATAAATAATAAACTTATTTGAGATGAAAAAATTCATCACAAATAATATTTATTTTCGATGAAAATTTTTCATCATAAATATTTTTTTATTTATGATGAAAATTATTTATCAAAAAATATTTATTTATGATAAAAAAAATTTTACTTTTCAATGCAAAAATTTTCATCGTAAATAATTTAATGAATAAATTTTTTTTTTGATGAAAATATTTCATCATAAAAATTTTTATTAGTGATAAAAATTTGCTTTTCATCGCTAATTATTATATGTGATCCCATTTTTTGTGATGAAATTTTCATCGCTAATAATTATTAGCGATGAAAATTTATTATTTATTATGAAAATATTGCATCATAAAAAATATTTTTTTTTGTAATGCGAGGTGGTTGTCAATCTCAGAGGTGATTAGAGGTGCAAGTGGTCAAAAGCAATCTTTGGAAAAAATTGGGGTACAGGTAAGGAAGAGGAGAGAGAGGTGCGATGGTAAAGGTGTTAATAATGATGATGGTTGTAATGGTGGTGGTGATAATAATAGTGATGATCGACATATCGATTTTCTAAAAGAAAGAGGATGATCAAAGTCACCAGATAAGGAGAGAGAATATGAATCATAATCATTCAAGATTGCTGACATAAGTAGTTGGGAGAAGATTATTAGAGAAGGTTTGAACTTTTTTCTCTTCAATTAGGATTGAAATGCATATATTGAAATTTTTTAAATTTTTGTAAGACTATGCAAGTTTTTTTTGCTAAAATTCATTTAATAGAGATGGACAAAAGGGGTATCTTTATTATAAATATTTAATTTAAAAAGCTAATTTAAGACCTTTCAGAGAAAAAGGCGGATCTTAGTACAAAAAGTACAAACTAAGGGAATATTGGTGTATTTTTCTCATATCTACAAAGTCCCACACGATGAATTTTGTTTTCAACTTTGGCTCATTTCCTCCTAGAAAAACAAAAAATTTAATTAAAAAACAAAAGCAAAAACAAAAACAAAAACAGGTTCCACATGTAGAGCCGGGGTCGATGCTTAAAAAGTATAAATCATGGGGGAAAACCACTCAAATATATGGCTCTAAATACTCTTTAAATAGATGTTGACCATATTTCTAAAGAATAATGTCTTGCCCTATATTCTTTTGATCGGTACAGTAGGGTGGCCACCACCAGAATCTAAATATTGGACCTCCCCCAATTTGGATAAGGATAACAATTAATTGAGCTAGCGTTGGTTAATATTTATTTGTTTACATATTACATTTATTTTATAGATGCTAAACAAATTGGTAGAGTCAGAACGACAAAAAAACGTTACGGATTACTGTTAATAAAGTTACTAAAGCATTTCTAGAAGGGAATTGTTGCAGAGAAGCCAGAGTTTTCTGTTGATCAGAACTTGACTGGCTCAATTGTCATCTAATGCCTATGACAAGGAAATGAAATCCCAACAACCACGTTATGATGGGTTCCATAGATTCTACGTTGAAGTCCATATCTTCCGGTGCATCCCACCATCCACCATAAATGGTGGGACCACTCCGAACCGACAGGAGTGAATACACCTCAACTCCAATTTTGATTCTTAATTTCATATCAACTACCCTATCGCCGGGCTTCTGGTCCAGGAGCTGACGCCATCAATTCACCATGTCCCGCACTTAGTTCCTGCGCGACGCAGGATCCACACAAATTTGCTTTCAAACCATGGATCGTGATTTACTCCATATCATCGTATATCTGACCTCAAATGGGACAGAGCAGATTCAAGAAACGATAAAACTCGCCTGAATCCAATCCTATATATATAATCCTCTTCTTAAGATAAAAACATAATTTAATAAAAATTATTTTTTTATAATTTTATGCTACCTAACCCATCCAACTTGTCTTCTTTAACTTCATCCTTTCCCATCCCACTCCAAGACTCCATCCATCCCAAGACAAGTACGGATACGAGTGATAGCCTCTTCTATCATCATCCTTATTTCAAACCTCAACCATGCATTTACCCGTGAGCATTCAGCTCTACCTACCTCATGCCCATGAGCATATTTCTTTATGGGAACCATGTGCTGCATTGACTTCTGTTTCCCAACATCCAGACCCATATCATAAAGTTGCAATGCGACATTAATCATATACCTTGGCCAAGTGTATATACTTATCCCAGAAATGTAAAGCACCTTGCCTCCCCTTTCAAATTCCACTGTTTACGATGAAAGGCCACAACCCTTGGAAGACCGACTCCTTGGCACGTGATTGGAGTTAATACAAGCTAGCTAACATTTGAACTAGATTCTGAGGTTTATGTAACCAGGCACCTCTAGTCCAATCCAAAATCCTGGGAAGGCAGTAACCAAATTTGACGACTGTTTATTGAAGCACTCCCGAAATAAAGCAAATCTCGATTAATACTTACATTATGTTTGGTATATTATCAGACGATGATAATCTAAATTACCTACAATCTGAATAGATTGTTAATAATATTGATTACCGTATTTGGTACACGCAGGTAATGTTACAGTAAGATTACTGAAAATTTTGATATAGTAATCAGATTATTGATGATGTAACGTCAAATTTTTAAAATATTTTTAAATCAAATTTATTAAAAATCACATCCCATGCATAATATATATATATATATATATATAATATATTATATTTTAATATAATTTATATTTATAATATATATTATAATATATTATTATCATATATTATTATAATAGTATTTATTAAAATATTATTATAATATTAATAATATAATATAATATTATGTTATAATATTATTATAATATAACATAATATTATATTTTATAATATTATCATATTATTATATTATATTTATAATATAAATATATATTATATAATGTAACGTCAAATTTTCAAAACATTCTCGAATCAAATTTATTAAAAATCACATCCTATGCATAAAATATAAATAATTTATATATATTTTATATTATATATGATATATTATATTCTAATATATATTTATATTTATAATATATTATTATCATATAATATTATATTATATTATTATAATATATTATTAGTATATTATCATATATTATTATATTATACTATATTATTATAATATATTATTATATTGTTATAATATTATTATTATAATATGATGTAGATTGGGCTCCGATCTATCTGAGCTCAATCCCTATTCGACCCGACCATTGGATCAACATGAAACAGGCACGCCTGAAAAGGCGCACCTTCAAGTTGAAAAAAAATAGGTGCTGTAGGCACTCTAAAAAAAGAAAAAAAATGATGGCGCCCTAAAGGCGCCTTTTTTTACCGTGAAGGCGCCTTCAGGAAAAAAAACTTTCAAAAAAAAAATCTGAATCTAAAAAAAATCTAAAAAATTTTAAAAAAAGAAAAAAAATTTAGAAAAAATTTGAAAAAAACTAGAAAAAAAGAAAATAAAGGGGGAAGAAGGCGCCTTCTTCCCTCTTCCTTTTTTTTCTAAATTTTTTTAAAATTTTTTTCAATTTTTTTCTAAATTTATGCCAGGCTTTTTTTTAAGCTTTTTTTTCTAAATTTTTTCAGGCGGTAGACTTTTTTTTCTAAATTTTTTTCAAATTTAAATTTTTTTAAATTTTTTTTAAAACTTTTTTGAATTTTTTTTCAATTTTTTTCAAATTCAAATTTTTTAAAAATTTTTTCAAACTTTTTTTTGATTTTTTTAGGCATGCCGGCGCCTATTTTTTTGCCTGAAGGCACGTCTTTTCAAACACACTTATTTTTTTGTCGTAGAGATCCGTACTGATCCAATGGTCGGACATTCGATCAGATAAGAACTGAACTCTGATCAATCGAAATCCAATCTACCTCATTATAATATTATTATATTATATATTTTATATTATAATATATATTATATATAATATATATTTATAATAAATATTATAATATAATATAATTTTATTACATAATATTATTATAATATATTATAATAATAATAATAATATATAATATAATATAATATTATGTTATAATATTATTATAATATAACATAATAATATTATAATATAATATTATATTATATAATATTATTATATTATATTATTATTATAATATTATATATAATATATTATATTATTATTATAATATTATATATAATATATTATATTATAATATATATTTATATTTATTATATATTTTTTTTGATAAAAATATTTTCATACAAATATGTTATTATCAAATTAACAAATATTTTATAATTTGAATAGCCATCTCTCTTTTAATAATTCAAATTATTTGATGAGAGATAATTTGGATTACTTGATAATCTGAATTATCAGCTTAAAAAATATACCATGATGATATAGTGAAATCCTTATAATAATCTATCTTCTGACTGTCAAATGCAATCGCAAAATTTTCAACAGTGCTGAAAGCGAACTGACCATGGCTGACCACCACACAGATCTTGCACAATCAAATTCCTACAAGCTGATCGAGCCGAAGAACTTCTAACAAAACTAAGCATTTTTAAACAGCACCTCAGATAAGTGGAATCATGTGTTTTCCTCACTTGACGGTGTTTCTTTTTTTCATCTTTTTTTCTCTTCTTTTTGAGAAACTCGCTTGATGCATGCTGAGGCCAGAAGAAGACAAAACAAGCATGATCACCGCATTCATTATGGCTGGGTCCAATGATGACGAATTTCATCATGCCAACATATGCGGAGTAAAAAATACTCTAAGCAACCAACTCCGTTACAAAGGTTTGGTTTGGTAAATATATTATGTAAGAAATTGCTGAAAGTTATCACTCATGAACATGTCTGCAATTCCTTTTCATTCATAGTTCATTTATTTCATATATTATGTCCAATATACACAAGACTAAAACTCAAAAGACTGTACAAAAGTATTGAGAAGCATTTCTTAGATGCCAAACTTCCCTTTGCGAGACCTGATTCCAAATAATGTCAACTGTATGCCATAAAATCCTGGATCAGATGCACAAATGGTGTTTATGTGCTAATATTTTTTTTTTTTTTTTTACAACAGATTCAATTTGGAAAGCATATTGTGGGAGAACAACTTAGATAGCACACGAATATGACAAACAACGAGAGCTTACACATATATGGTCAGCTGATCATGGTTGGATGCCCAGTCTGTAACATCCTCTTGAGCACATCAGTGTGCCACCCAAAGGGAGAATCTGATGAACTGGGCAACATTAAGGGAGAAATTAATCAATGAAAATATGTAGAGAAGTTTTCAAGAAGAGATATTAGGTACAGCATGATGTCGAGCAAAAGCATCTAATACGGAAGTCATATTTTTACTTCTAAAATAAGATATGAGAAAAAGATAAACACATACCTCAGAATTGTGATTTCATATGGAAATGATATACCCTCTTGAATTGGTATTGAAGGTAAGTGATCCTTCTTCTCATTGACAAATCTTATTATCTGAAACAAGACTTCACGGATTGATGACTCCAGTGCAGCATGTCGTGAGGTGCTCTCTTCCAAAGCTCCTCCTGAAATCAAAGGACAGCAAGCATGTCCATACAAAAATTGACAGCCATCTAACAAAACGAATAGATGGGACATGTAGAAAAGGAAGCAACAATGCCATTAATGATGGTAGTACATCAAACAAAGAGCCTCTACCTCCAAGATCTGTGGTTGCTTTATTGTGATGAGACTTGCCATGTGATTTGGGATTAATCACATGCAAATTAATATACCAATGCTCCCAATATAGACGCTCAACTTTGTTGTTACTGAACCATGTAGACTGCTTGTTCTTGATCTCATAGAAAGAAAGACATATCTGCACAATCATTGTTATAGGTAAGCTTGAAGGGAAGACATCCATAGAATGCAGATATATTGTACCCTCACAGATAATGAAAACAATGTGCATGCATAACTTAAAGGAGACAAACAACTCAAATTCACTTAGCTGTAGAACAGTTTACTTGTTTATAACATTTCGGCAGCCTTAGCTGAAAACTGCTGGATGTTAAACACTTCCATGTATAACTAAATTTCAAGATTGTACTTAAATGAGTAAAAGGACATGATTTACATAGGAATTGCTCCAACAGTTGTATAGCTGGTACAATATTTTACAGACTTCCTGATAGGCACCAAGCTTAGTTGCTAGCAGTCAAAATAACAGATAGATGTCATCCAAATGAATGACATCTTATGTCAATGTCCCACAGTAATGATCTCTCAATATCCAATGATAATTAAGGTAGTGAAAGACACAACTAACAACATAACAAAAAAGCCTGTTATTGTATGTCAATCACTCAATTCACTAATTTTGGATGGACTCAGATTGCTAGCGAATAGCTTTCCTAGGATATGCACGGTTAATTAGAGATAGAAATTAAACTTAATTGGGGAAAAACAAAAAAAAAAGAAGAAAAAACCTGGCTCTTCCTGTTTGGATGTTTCTCCGTTTTATTAATGAACTCATCAATCTTTTCCTCAATTTTCTTCTCGACTTCAGCATCTCCACATTGCACCTGTACAAAAAGTATTCTAAGTCCAGCAGGTTTGGTTTCAACAAACATCAAGTACAATGAAACAAGTAACCATGTAAATAAGGAACAGTCGTAAGTTCAACATGCTAGATTTCTTAGAAGCATAGACAAGAGAACACAAGAATCTTGGCAAGCCACAAAGCTAAGTTTAATTAGCCGATACATCAAATTTGAATCTCTAGAAAAATGTTCACTCAAAATCCCAGAAGCCAGAGATTTGTATATGTACCAGAAAGGTTGCTTTTTTTAGTATAATGGGCAATAGACATTGCACTCATCCTTGTAGTCACTCTCCTCGACAGTATGGTGCACCATAACACATGCCTTTCTCATGGGTACGAGAATTGACAACTCAGTGGCAAATGTAAAGCAATAGAATTGGTAAAACATGCATCAAAGAGTGATTGCAATTTTAGCTCAAAAGCAAGCACGGGAGATACTTTATTGCCAACCAAAAGTTTCATTTCAGCCAATATATCTTATCTTTTAAGACCATCTTTGGATGCCCGAACATCTTATTGGCCTGATCGGATCATTCAGGCAGCACCGCTGTTTCAAAGATACATAAGAAGTAGGAGAGTTAAAAGAGATCAGGCAGCCACAGCAAAACCTATCACTGAAAAATACTAATAAGTTAAATCACCCTGGCAAAAGAATTTAGTTATCCTAATTTTGAGCAATAGGGTGCGTAAATCCCACTAACATTTCATTAAGATGAAACAAAAGAACATAGGCTAAGATAGCCTGAGAAGGTTGGTCGGAGAAGCCTATAAGAAAGGAAAAGTGTAGGGGACCATGCAGCCCAATACAAGCTGGACAACAATCTAGAAATCCCAGAACAGAAACATAAACTCGTATACAATCCCCTAAAAGTCCAAAAACAAAGAAATTGGAAGGAAAATATTTAGTGATCCCTAAAAACATGGATTAGTTCTTTTGCCAGCTTCCACAAACTCATCTAAAGACCTCATTTCCAGTGTGTTTTTACAACAGTTTTCTTCTAAGGAAGATCTTATTGGTCCAGCATCCTAACAGGGCCTTAAGTAGCAGTCTGGTACTTCAAATTGTGTACGCAAGTATTGAACCACTTTCTGAACAAAGCTCGTTGAAGTACACTGTTTTGTTTAAGCATTGGTATTTTTTCAATTAAAATAGTCAAACATGCACAAGTTTCACTAGAATGACAAAATCACTAAATCCGGCATAAAAAGGAAGAGGATGAAAATTCAGCTTTACATGCTGCAAACACAAAAGTTCTTTCTTAATTTTAATCTACCATAACAAAATAAGTGCACATGAGATGGAGCCCAAACCATCGAAGTATAGTTGAATCACAAGGCTTTTAGGCCAAGAATCATGCAACCATTTCATTAGACCTTTTTGTGCGTGTGGAGGCATGAATGTAAATCTTCACAGCAACTGCTGTTTCATATTATTATCATGAGGGACAATAATATTATGCATGCTTATGACAACATTTTCTAGTGTTATTTAAGATCAACAATTGACAATTGTATCTGCCAAGATACTATGGCAACCAAAAACTATTCAAATGCACTAATGAAAGCATAAAAAAGCTCTATTATGCTCTATTAGAAGGAAGCATTGGAAACACTCCAATCTCAGCATCTGAAATTAGTCAAACACCCTCAAAAGGCTGGGGAAAGAGCTAGAATATTTGCTATTTTGTCCATATGCCAAGTTCCTTTTCTTAATCATGTGTTCCAAGAATCTATACAGAAGAAAATATTAGATGGCAGAAATAATTTTCAAATCAGGAAATTATTTTAAACACCACAAGCTGTAATACTTGCACAGAATACCTTACAAGAGAAAATTTCAATGTTCAAGCATGATCAAATACCATTAACCTTCAGCAGATTCATAGTAATAGATACATCAGAATGACAATCAGTTACATGCAACTCAAAAAATTCCAGTCAGGGTGAGCAGCTATTTGAAAGCTTAACCATTACTTACATAAGTGATTTCAAAATGTTCGCAGTCGATGCCTTTTGGCCGAATGAGACCTAATGCCCTGTGAAATATAATAGTGTGCAGAATACCTGCAGACAGCTTCACACATTTAATCAGGAAGAAATGTAATGCATTTGGGAAAATCTAATGAAAAATGGGAACTAAGAAATCCAGCAATTAGGAAGATGAAAGGCACTACTAATGTGTAAGCTAAGCAGTTTATAGCACAATTAGAGGCAGATTTGAGGAACTGAATGAAACAGAAAAAAAAAAAAAAAAAAAACTGAGAGGCACTACTGTTGCATTGAAAATTCTCTATCGGTTTTTCATTCTTTTGTGTCAAGTAAAACTATAACGATCAACAAAGATATAAAAGAAAAGTAGGTACATATAATAATTAACAGTTGAAAGTACTAAGCTTACAGCGCAAGACTTCTCGGATCTCAAAGTGCGCCACCTCCTACATCCAAAAATTTTACAACTGGTCAGCAAAGTGCGATAATTGTAACAAAATTTGTAGTTGAAAAGCAACGAATTGTCACGCTAAAAGGTAAGCAGAATAATTTTTTCTGCCAAAACACGACACAGAATGATTAATCTAGAAACAGAGATGCTTCATTAGCGATTCATGCAAACAGCAAGTTAGAAACACGATTAAAAAAAGGGGGGGGGGAGAGAGAGAGAATTTACAATTCCTATTAAAGGCATTTTAATAAAAAGTTCCACTAGAAACGGCATAAACAAAATCAAATCTTGAGTATAAATATCGCTTAGATCGAACCAAGATCAGAATCTCACCAGTTCCTTAAGCTCGCACACTTCGGCATTCATGGCGTCTCCCTAAAGCTTTGGCTATGGAACAGACGACCTTGGAATTACACAGAGACCACCAAATCCAAGACTTTGGATCAACAAATAGTTTAAATGAGAAAATTACGAAGACACACGTTAAACCTAGAGAAAGAGGGGGAAAACAAAGTCGGGATCCCACGGTCGAAAGAAGACGAATCTCTCGATTCGATCGTGGGCAGCAAGTTAGATGGGCGACACCGAAATCCAGAGCCAGGGGAAAATTTTGGAAACCTAGGTCATCGATCGCATAGAATCTAGAGAAAAGATAGTACGGGAAATGGAATGTAGCACGGAAGTGGTAAGCAAAGGGTTCAATCGAGCCGATAACCGATAACTCCAGTCCGATTTAATTCAAAGATTAGACTTAAAATTTGACTCCAATTTAATTAAATTTTAATATTTTAAATTTAAATTTAATTTGAAAAAAATAAATAAAATTTAAAATTAATCTAATTTAATTTAAATATGAACTTAAAATCAAATTTTATTTTATTAATAGTATATATATTAATATATATATTATAAATAAAATTAATATTATTAAAATATATTTATACTCGAGTAGATTCTCAAACTTTCAAATCAAATATCCTGCTACTCGAGTTCAACTTGAAAAGCTACTCGAACTCGACTCAAACTCGATAATAATTGAATCGAATCGAGCTTGAGTAGCTCACAAGCAATTTGACTCGTTTGCAGCTTTAGTAGTAACCGTGAAGCCGTCCCACTGTGGACACCCACAAAAAATGAAGGAAAAGCCGGTTGGATGGTAGCATGAGTGGAACGGATTATTAATTTTAAAAATAAATTATTTATTTTTTTTAATTTAGATATAAATTATATTTATATTTAAAATTTAAAAAAATATATTATTATATTTTTTAGATTTATTTTTAATCTATAAAAAATCTTCCTACATATAGATTAAAGTGTAGGTTAAAAATAAATCTTAAGAATATAACTGTATATTTTTTAAACTTTTGAATATAAATATAATTTATATCTAAATTTGGGAAGATTTTTATAATTTATCCTACTTTTTACATAGATAACTTAAACTTAAAATACATTGATATCAATTAAATGTGGAATCTAATGCTTAATATTCTATCAATTTCATAGAAACGATATCTGAAATACTGTATCAAAATGATGTACTCATCTTTGAATGAAAAAGGTGTACTCCTAGCACCTAAATCGAATATTTTCTGATGGGAGAGGGCCTCGATGGTTAAGAATTGCTGCACGGAATGAGGTTAGGTCCCTGTTGGCCTTGTTCATTTTAAACGAAATGATGGGAGAGGCTCTGACAATAGCCCTTAAATGCTCCTACAGTCCGTTAGAAACAGAAGAAGAACCTCATCCTAACGTGAGCAAAGTCTAAGGCCTTGTTCATTTTAGATGAGATAAGAGGAGAAGTCCTGACAACGGCCCTTATATGCTCCTACAGCCCATTAAGAACAGGAGGAGAACCTCGTCCTAACATGAGCAAAATCCAAGGCCTCGTTCATCCCCCTACAGTCCGTTAGGAATAGGAGGAGAACCTCATCCTAACGTGAGCAAAGTCCAAGGCCTCGTTCATTGTAGATGAGATGAGGAGAAAGGCCCTGACAATGGCTCTTATATGCCCCCATAGTCCGTTAGGAAAAGCAGGAGAACCTCATCCTAACGCGAGCAAAATTGAAGGCCTCGTTCATTTTAAACGAGATGAGGCGAGAGGCCCTGACAATGGCCCTTATATACCCCCGCAGCCTGTTAAGAACATGAGGAGAACCTCGTCCTAACGTGAGCAAAGTCGAAGACCTCATTAATTTTAGACGAGATGAGAGAAAAAGCCCCGACAACGGCCCCATTATGCCCGACAACAATAGGAGAAAATATCAACTTCAACCTCGACTAAAAATAAGATCTCCTCCAAGCTTCTACGTCAACAGGAGATAAGATCTACTTCAACTTCAACTTCAACCTCGGCTGGAGATAAGATCTCTCCCGAGCTTCAACATGAACTGGTGCAAGCCCGAAAGTAGACTTCGGCAGTCATCTTTTTTGTACTCTCTTTCTTCGAATTTCGAACTTAGGAGTAGGAAAATTATTATTGGGGATAAATCTCGCTCCCACCGAAGTCCAGCCTGATGCTTAGCCTAATGCGACAGGTAATCATGGAAAGCTTCGATTGGGAATTCTTCCTCCAACAATTGGACTCACTCCAATGGCCGAACCCCAGCCAAACTTCTTTAAGCACCCGGACTTACTCTAGCGGCCGAACCTATCTCGAACTCACTCCAGTGGCCGAACCCCAGCTAAACTTTTTTAAGCACTCGGACTCCCTCCAGCGGCCAAAATCTTTCTGAACTCCTCCAGCAGTCGGATTTCTCTGGGAATCGAACTCCTTCCGAATTACTCCAACAGTCGGATTTCTCCAGGAGTTGAACTCCTTCCGAACTCTTCCAGCAGTTGGTTTTCTTCAGAAGCCAAACTCCTTCCAGATTACTCCAGCAGTCGGATTTCTCCAGGAGCCGAACTCCTTTCGAACTTCTTCAGTAGTTGAATTTCTTTAGGAATCGAACTCCTTCCGAACTCCTCCAGCAATCGGATTTCTCCAGGAGCCAAACTCTTTTCGAACTCCTCTAGCGATCGAATTTCTCCAGAAATCGAACCCCTTCCAGGTTACTCCAGCAGTCGGATTTCTCCAAGAACCGAACTCTTTCCATATTACTCAGCAGTCAGATTTCTCCAAGAGCCAAACTCCTTCCGGATTACTCCAGCAGTCGAATTTCTCTAAGAGCCGAACTCCTTCCGAATTCCTCCAGCAGTCGAATTTTTTTAGGAGCCGAACTCCTCCAATCGGATTTCTCCAGGAACCGAACTTCTTTCGATTACTCCAGCAGTTGGATTTCTCCAGGAGCCAAACTCCTTCCGAACTCCTCGAGCAGTCGAATTTCTCTCTAGAAGTCAAACTCTTTTCGAACTCCTCCAGCAGTCGAATTTCTCCAGAAATCGAACTCCTTTCGAATTACTCCAGCAGTCGGATTTCTCCAGGAGCCGAACTCCTTCCGAACTCCTCCAGCAGTCGGATTTTTCTATGAGCCAAACTCCTTCCAAACTCCTCTAATAGTCAAATTTCTCTAAGAACCAAACTCCTCCAGCAGTCGGATTTCTCTAAGAGCCGAACTCCTTCTGGATTACTCTAACAGTCGAATTTCTCCAAGAGCCAAACTCCTTTCGGATCTCTCCTTCAGTCGAATTCCTATAGGAGCCAAACTCCTTCTAAACGTCTCCTTCAGATGGATTCCTCCAGAAGCCGAACTTCTTCCGGACCTCTCCTTCAGATGGATTTCTATAGGTGATCCCACTATTGAATGGTTACAATTATCATTTATCAGGACAGTTACGATTGTCATTTATCAAGACAATTATAATTGGCATTTATCAGGATGGTTATGACTATCATTTATCAGGATGGTTACAACTGTCATTTATCAGTCTGCTACAGGCAACCCTACTATCGGACAGTTATAACAAGCTCCATCTATAAAAAAGGACCCTTCAAATACGTTTTCTCTAGGTTTTCTTTTCTTTCCCAAAACTCTGCCGAACTCTTTCTTGAGCACTCCATTTCTTTTGGCCAGAAGAGCTGACTTGATCATTGGAAGGTCCTACCGAAGCCACCACTACCGACTTCGGATGGAATTTTATTTTGCAGGTCACCGACGGTGACCTCATCTTCCTCGATCCAGCTCAATCTGGCGTCAACCAAATTCTGCACCAATAGTCCCCATCTTTTTTTTTTTTTAATTTATCTAAAAAAAATAAAAAAAAGGGAGAGTATAATGTTGGTTTTATAGTCTTTTTGTAGGTTTTTTATGATTATGGGGCAACATATCCATCACCCGTTGCTTGAATCCGAATTAACTAGTTCTGGTAGATGAAGAAGTACCCGGTCCAGGAAATTAGGTCTAAAAAGAAACGCATAAAACAATTATCTTTGTAGAAAATTTTTAATAGCAGTTTAATAGTGTTTTTTTTTGAGATCTACTTCTATCGGAGGCTTTTACCTTTTTGGAGTATAACGGTGTGGACTTGACGTGAGGGTTAGATTTGCCCGTAAAAAATATTTTATTTTTTGATCTTATAAAATGCACCCATATTAGATTAGTGTAAACATCCACTTGTAACATGCAATATCCATTATTTATTTCAGAAACATCATAATTTAGGAGTGCCAATTAATTCAGTTAATAAACTTTTAGTAATTAAAAATCAATATCTTGGATTTCAAATCTTATCTATACTTTTTTAAATTTATTATTCAATAAATTAGATGGTAGCTTGAAACATGTTTTCTTGTAAACAATTTATATATTTTCAAGATTAATACTTATCAAATTTTAAATTTGCATGACCTTAATATTCTGTTGGATATGTAATAATAACATTAAACTTGCGTAGTAGAATAAGATCGGTGTAATAGTAAAATCATATTGCAGAGTTACACAATTGAATACTTGCTTGGAGAGAGAATATGACCTCTTATCACTTGTGCAAGAAAGTAATTTTTATCAAAGTTTACCTCTAAAGATAGGATCAAAATAGAGTAAAAGAAGGTGAAAATTAATCTCTTTTAATCTCAGAAAAAAAATATTACCAGTCATGTGACCTCATTAATTAAAGCTATTTTTCACCTGCTCATGTAGTATATAGTCTTCTCTCATACAAGCAAAGCCAATGACTTGACAAATCTTCAATAATGCATAAAATATTTTGTTAGTCTAAAAAGAAATCAAAATTTTTGGATTCTATGAGAAATGATGTTATTAAGCATAGACTTCCAATGATTGTCAAAGAGTCACAACCCCACAAGTATTGGTGGGAGGACAACAAAAAAAACAGAAAGAAGATAATTGCATTTAAGTTGAAATCAATTCATAAAAATTTGCTAGGTATAAGCCCTTTGATGATTGAAGTGTAAGAAGTCCTTTGATGTTATGAGTGGTCTTATATGCCACTGTTGGTTACAAAGACGTTTGTTTGTTGTATTTGTAAATAAAGGAGACCGAAGCCTACTAGCTGCATATGCCCAAGTATCCTACCAAAATGAACTTTCTTGAAGAGGAGGGGCTACTTGAATTAGAGGTTTAATGCAATCTAACAAATAATAGCTATGGAATAAAACAATATTAAGTGAGCTGATTAAAATGAATAATAGTGGTTTCTGTTGTTGCTTAGAATTATATGCTTCGGAAGTAGAGCAGTCGGTCTTACGCAGGAATGCTGGAGTGACTTGCAAAATAAAGTTCGAACCGGAAGATTTGACTTCGATGAAGATCCTTCGATGCTAAAGTCAACAGAGAATAGTAAAACAACAATGAGTTTTCTGAAAGGGATGTCTTGCTTATCTGAATCCTTAGGTATTATAATTTTTATAGAGAAGGTGTCTCATAGACGTTGCATCATTCCATTTATCTTGAGCCACTAATTATGTTATTTTGATATCTCGGGTGCTTTTCCAGAACGTAGAGGTTGTTACTGGCATGATCCAGATGTCTTATTTATTCTCATGGGATTAAGTGGAGTGGATAATAATTTGATTACAACTGGATCACAGCTGGGTTAATGCTTATCCCCAAAGGAAATTGCCAAGTATGCTAAAGAAGTGTATGTCCAAAGTGATTTAGGAGGCTTGGGTGCTGAACGAGTTGTCGTCAAAGAAATCAACTCGGAAGCATGCCTCGACTCATCCTTCAGATCGGAGGATATGAAGATAGTCTCTTTGCCTCAGAATGTCGATGTCTTTATACTGATCCGAGGTATTTTGGTCATTAATTTGATCGATCTGAGGTATTCACATTACTACCATAACACTACCTCCTAATGCTGAGTCTGAGAATCAAGCGAAAGGACTATTCTCAAGTAATGCCTCGAAACGAGTAACATATTCTTTTACTTTTGGTTGCGCTTTGGCACTTAATAGTTGATAATGTCAGCATGTGGTGCAAGCTATCGGAAGCGACCATAATTAGGAGGACCACTCGGCTGTTGATTTTTTTTTAGAGAATAATTTAAAGGACACCTTTTCATTTTCATCTTTTTTTAAAAAAAATCCATCCAAAAGGTGAGCAAGAGAGACGACTGCGATAACAATGCTTACCATCTTCTCCACTTAGAGTTTTCTTCATGAGTTTTGAGAGCTAGATGGATTCTGCATTGGCAAGGATGCTATAGTTATCATCTGCTCGAAGAAGGCAGGCTCGGGCTTTATCTGCTTATTCTTCAATTTCTAAAGGAGTCACTATTGGAGCTTCAAGCGCTGCTCCCTCGATCGTGCTTCCTCCTATTTTGGTGAATACGATGGATGACCATCCCCTTTTAGTGAGTGAACCGACGGTGGGAGCCGTAGGTGGATCGATGGATCCAGTGGTGGAAACTGTCGTAGAAGTAGCTTTGCCGATTTCTCCAGTGCGGGTAACTATAGAAGAACGTCTGACAGGGGAAACTTTTACAGAGGGTCTCCCACGGGGATGGTAGAAGTCATGGAGGCAGCTAAGCCTTCCAAGCCAGCTAAGATGATTGAAATCATGAACCTATCAGAATACGTAGTTCCTGTCTCTAGTCTGTCTCTGATCAAAACTCACGTAGGGGTTTCACAACCGACCCCTCCTTCTCCATCTACCGCAGAGACCCTTAGAACTATAGTTGAGTTTTTAGAGGGCCACCTCTCGCTTGAGGAGAGACAGGCTTTGGAGGGAGAAGGTGCTCAGTGCCAGATGGCAGATGTCTTTAGGTCTTTGACTTTGGTTGGTCGCTATTTGGCCAATTTTGCTAAGGTTACCTCTGAAGCTTCATCTTTGGAGCTCGCCGAAGCGAAGGAGGAGATTAACAGGCTGAGATATTATCTAGAGCAGAAGAAGGCTACTAATGCGGAGCTTACCAAGCATATTGATTATTTTGAGAAGGCATTCTCCGAAGCTCAAGAAATGATTAATCACCAGGATGACGAGATAAAGAAGATTCAAAGAAGAAACGAAGACGTTGAGAGACAGAGGTTCGAAGCCAAATGAGATTGTTATCGAGCTCATGACGGCATTGACTATTTGAGAAGGACCCTCGAGGGGAGAAGAAACTCTCCGTCTGAGGTTCGCTCTCCAAGGAATTTTGATAGGGGGCTAACTAAAAGGCCCAGGACTTTTGATAGGGAGCACCAAGAAGAGGGGACATCCTAAAGGCCCGAAGGTCCTTCAATGAGAAGGTAGTTGATAATTTGAGAACCCTTAGTATGCTAGATCAAGTATCGATGGGTGAGTAAAAGGCTCGATTGATTGTACAAGAGTAGAACCGATGTCATGGTCCGAGCCTGTAAGTTGAGGTTTTCTACAGACTTTAAGAAATACAAAGAAATGGCTCGGACTCATCTTCCGACAAATGATGCTGAGTCTTTACGGGTGGATTTATCAGATAGGAGTTTGAAGATCGTGATAAGTCATTGCCTTGGAAGATTTGTGGGGGCATCTGATAGCCTTGTGGAGACAAATAAAATTGACTCCGTCGTACAGACAAAAGAAGATGACGTTGATGAAGGCTACTCTGGAGCCAACTGTTGAGAGATTTCAAGCTGTATTTTCTTTCTTTTTCTTTTTTTCTTTTGTAAGCCAAATGTGGCATTAGGACTTATGAATAAAAATTTGTTTTTATTGAAATGGCTTCTTCTTTCTTTTCTTTCCTTCTTCATGTCATGTTCCGAACTTGTGATCTGAACTATATTTTGTCATTCTCGAAGTATTCGTCAAAGAATTCGATGGAGTCCAAAGGAGACAGAATCGAAACCACCTCTCGCATGGTAATTATTGCCGCATGTCTCTGCACATTCTTTCAAAGGTGGCACAAAGCATGATTTCAATTGTTCGTATCAGTTGTCGTATCAGCGGCGGAGGCTACATCCAATTAATGATTGCCACATGCTTGAGTTACATCGATTTATGTTTTTCGCATTTAATGTCATGAGAAGATGAATCATTTGGAAATTCTTTCGATTTGGTTTGTATATAAACACTAGATAAGACAAAAAGGTTAAGCTCCATTATTTCCTTTCATTGTAGGTTCTTCATCCATCAGTCTTCTTCTTCCAATTTTCTTTTGCCTTTTTCCTTTCAAAGAAATGGCTCACACTGGTGATTCAGACTTTGCTCCGATGACCTTCCAATCTAAGATGATAGAAAGAGACTTGGTGCTGCTTTACAATCAGTTTCATATTCCTTCAGAATTTCAATTGGAGGTTCCAAAAGTAGAGGAGCGAGTTTGTAGTCCTCCTCCAGATTGGATGAGCCTCTATGAGAAATACTTTCAAGCTGGATTAAGACTTTTCTCCATCCTTTTTTTTTTACTTTTTTCATTTTCTTGAGATGTCGCTGTATTCGGTAGTCCTGAACTCATGATGGCACATCTACAGCTTCACTGCGGCATGTGTATTGGATGGGGTTGAAGCCAGCATCGTGCTTTTTCACTATTATTTTACTTTGAAGAGACATCCTGAATATCGTGGGTGGTGGTATGTATCACCAAAAGCATGAAGAATACTTTTTCGTTGATCCGAGGTGCTTCTTCTACTGTCTATGGCTGGAAAGAGCATTTTCTATTCATTTTCGAGACTTCAGGTGATGAATGAGATCTTGTAGACTGGGGCAAACCTCAAGAGGCTGTATTGAGGGAGCCATCACTTGATCAATGCTTGAGGCGATATTTGGAGACCTTGCATAGCTTCGAAGTTTCGAAATTGAAAAAGCTCCTATTTGAACAGATCCTATTCAATGTAGGCATCAGCCAAGTCGGCCTCGAAGGTGTGTATCAGCTTCTTGCCTCATGATTGTATTTATTCAGCCTTCAAAATCTGATGCTAGTTGATCGATACTTCAGATTGCAGGGATGGATCCGAGCTTGCCGAAGATGTCAGATTCAAAAGCTCTTCGAAAAAGAAAGATAGAACCAATTGGTGGTAGATCCACCCGTGCCCGAGTCGAGCATCTTCCTGCACCATCAATCTCTAGGTCAGAAGAGCCTAAACCTCACGCCATCGATGATTTCAGGATCGTGAGGGTTCAGTCCAATTCGGGCTCATCAGCTCCTGAGGAAGGTCAAAGGAGTCTGGCTGAATGTATATTCAGCGAAGCTATTCTGAGTCTGGCGATTCTTGATATTTTTGACTTCTTTCCAAAGGATGAGCTTGCCAAGATCTTCGAAACTTCTGGAACTATTTTAGCCAGACTAAAGCTTGAGGCGTCTACCTTAGAGGATCATGAATTGGCAAGCAAGGCATTTTTTGAGTTTCTTTATTCGACTGATGCAAATAAGTTGTTGATTGAACCTCATAAAATAGTGAGATGAAAGGCCCTGAATTATTTTATTCGAGTGAGTTGGAGATGCACATCATTATGCTTTCTCTAGTCTCTTTGTTTTGAAATGCATGTCTATTATGGATGATTCGAGATGTCTTGATAGCTCGCTCATTATATGAATGGGTTCATAGAGTGTTCTGCTGAGCTTTCGGCTGAAGCAAGGAGTATAAGACTAATGCCAAAATGCTCAAAATTACAAAGGATAAGGCATTGAAGGTGGCTGGAAAGGCCTTCGCGAGGGCCGATGCTACCAAAAGGAGAGCCGGGGATGCTGAAGAGGTGCTGAGGAGATTCGTGGAGGAGATTTTTTAGCTGTTAGGCACTCAAAAAGCTCTGACAGCGGAAGTGGAGGAGCTTAAAACTCTATTTGCTAAGGTAGGAGAACTCGAGGCCAAAGTTGCGAAGGCCAAAACCATACTGAAGGCTATAGAGGAGAAGATAGCCAAACTCCTAAGCAAACTGGAAGTGCGGGTTGAGGCCATTGTTCGAAGGTCATCGAGAGTTTTTGAGCGTCAGAAGAATATAAATGTAAAAAGGTCGAATTTGCGATCAATGCTTATAATGAGAAAAAATGCTTCATCCAAAGTAAAGTGGCTATCCGGTATTCAGAATTGAATCTAGATTTTTTGGATGAGGTTCCGAAACTACCTGTTGTCAATGCAGCTGAAGCTCCCATTGGTCCGAAGAATATTTCTTGAATTTTCTTTGCCTTTTTATTTGTATACTTTGGCTTATCAGAGCTGCTGTAAAGGAAACTCCATATAAATAAAACTTTCTTATTTTTGATGATTCTCTCCTTCACTTTATCTTTTTTATTTTATTCAGGTCTGAAGAGTTGTAGAAGACTTGGGAATGATTTCACTTTTTGCATCGACCTTAAGCGGAAGATCCCTAGATTGTGGAGTTCCTGTTGAACTTGATGTTCTCTGAATAGAGGAGTTAAGGCTTCGACCAAGAGAATCTCGGATAGGTCGATTTCGATCTGAAGACTTATGAATCGATCTTTTCATTAAGCATGCACATAATTAATGAGACATGCCTATTTTTCTACACGACATTAAGTATGCATAGTTTAAAAAGCAACGTAACTATATCTCTCATGTAAAAAATCTGGTATACAATTGTGAGACAGCGAAGCTGTCCAATCTTGAACTTGCACGTTGTCTGATTTGATGGGAGCAATTATGGCAGATTTTTCTTTTTATAGGAGACTTTTATCTACCTTTTCTTCCAACAGTGACAGTCAGAACTTTCCGTGAGGTGATGATGGAGTGGGGTGATCCCTTAAAAAGGGATGAAATTAGGCTCCTTTACGAGGGCCGTAGTCATCCACTTGAAGAAATGGAGGGGACTCAGTGGGTCCTGATTAGTTCAGGGATGTTTGCAATAGATATTCTAGCTACAGAATATTTATTTTCTTGATCTTAAGATTTTTATCATTTTGCTCCCATATTGGAGGTGGTCGTTCCCTCGGCCCTAAGATCTTTATCACTATTCCCTTGCTTCGTAAGTGCAGGGATCCAGTGATTATTTCTTGGGTGCTTGCATGGTGCGCCACCTCTAAGAGAGAGGAGGAGGGAGTCGAGCTATGCCAGGGATGAAGATCTGGATCGCTTTCTCTACCTCGCTTCCTCTGTCGGCAGGCTCTCCACAACATGGACTCTTTAAAGTCCACAGTTTTGGGATACTGAGGTCATGGAAGAAAAACTTTTATGCAAACCTAATTGCCTTCTAGGCTACCCAAACGTGTATCTATATCGATGCAGGGCATTGTGGGCTGTGCTTTCTTCCACCATCTTGGTTCGAGGCTGTGTGGAGATGGGCACCCAGTGAATGCGATTTTGACCTCGGTGGACTCATGATCATTCTATTTCTAGTTCAAGATATTTTGCCGAAGTGTGGATGACAATGTTACACCTAGATCTTGACCCCATAGGGTCTATTGTAATTTTGGTGTAAAATTTTTGTTTTACTTTCTTCTTGTTGTTTCTTATGAAAGTAGCACTCATATTATTGCCCTTGTAAAATTTTTCTTCTATGAATGAATATGATCTCTTTATTTTTCATTTTGCATGGTTAATGTGGACTTCGGAGAGCTCAATCTCAATCCGAGAAGTCTTTTTGAGGCATATTCCGACCTCAAAAATTTTGCAAATATTTAGTTCCGACTTGAGGAACTTTGCTGGGAATGGTTTCGAGTAAAGAAATCTAGTAGAAAGCAATTTCGATCAAAGAAATTTGGTTAGGCGATGTTCCAATCAAAGAAACTTTGGAGAGAATGATTCCAAATAGAGGAATCTTCTGGGCTATCGTCCCGATCAAAAGGGATTTCATGGGGAGTTGAGCTAATATCTTGATTAAAGGGATTTTGTAGAGAGCAGTTTCGATCTAAGAAATTTGTTATGATGTTGTCCTGATCAGAGGAACTTTGCTAAAAGCAATTCCAATATGAGGAATCTACTGTAGCATCATCTCGATCAAAAAAATTTTATTAAAAGTGATTTCGATCTGAGAAATCTGCTATGGTATCATCTCAATCAAAGAAACTTTATTGAAAGTAATTCTGATATGAGGAATCTGTTGTGGTATCATCTCGATCAAAGGGATCTTGTTGAAAGTGATTTCAATCTGAGAAATCTACTATGATATCATCTCGATTAAAGAGACGTTGTAGAGATTTCTCCTAAATCTTTCTTGTCACATAAGCATAAGCCAATAAATTTTGAAGGTTTATTTATTTAGCATTACATAAATCATTGATAATACATGCGCAAGTTGGCCAAATTTTAAGGCCTAGGAGTGGGACTCCATTTAGTTTCTTCAAGCGATAGGTTTTTGGATGTATCATCTCATCAACTTGATAGGGGCCCTCCCAGTAGGTGAAAGCTCTTCTTGTTCCATAGGCTGTAAAACTTTGGCTCTTCAGAGAACAAGATTGCTAGCTCAGAATTATTTGGTTTTGACCCAAGCATTGTAGTATTTGGCCATCGTCTGATGATAAGTAGTCATTCTCATCATGGCATGTTCCCTACTTTCTTCAATTAGATCGAGGTTAGCTCGAAGCCACACCGGATTGGTGTCTTCTCTATACTTTTTAATTCTAAGAGAAGGAAGCCCGAATTCCATAGGTATGACCACCTCCATTCCAAATGCCAGGTTAAATGGAGTTTTACTAGTGGAAATCCTTTGGATGGTCCAGTAGGTCCAAAGGATATGGTGAAGCTCGTCTATCCGTAACCCCCCAGTCCAGTTCAATCTAGCTTTTAAGTCTTGTAGGAGAGTTCTATTAGTGACTTTCATCTCTCCATTTACTTGCGGATGACCCACCAAGGTAAAGCACTGCTCTATCCTATGGTCTT
The DNA here is from genome assembly GCA_006176705.1 of Cocos nucifera. Classification (NCBI taxonomy): domain Eukaryota; kingdom Viridiplantae; phylum Streptophyta; class Magnoliopsida; order Arecales; family Arecaceae; genus Cocos; species Cocos nucifera. The sequence goes on from QRFJ01000404.1 coordinate 1,323,435, forward strand.
CATAAAACTCACAAAGTCGGGCGCCATTGAATTATCTGTCGTTGTTGGAGATCAATACTTTAGAAAGACCATATTGGTAGATGATTGATTTTCAAATGAAGTTCCAAACTTTTGCTTCAGTGATATGGGATAAAGGCATAGCTTTGATCCATTTCATGAAGTAGTCGATGGCCACCAAAAAAAATTTATGCTAGCCTGAGGCTTGAGAAAAAGGACCTATGATGTCTAATCCCCATTGGACGAATGATCATGGAGCTTCAATAGGACACAGAAGTGTTGTCGGTTGACATTGGACTTTATCATTCTATTAACACTGTTCGCATCTTCTAACAAAACTTTATGCATCCTACTGCATTGTGGGCCAATAATAGCCTTACCGGAGAATCTTATAAGACAAGGATCTACCCTCCAAATGATTTTCATAGATCCCTTCATAGACTTCTTGTAGAGCGTAGTCAGCTTCAATCGGACGTAGGTACTTCAAGAGAGGCAGAGAGAAAGACCGCTTGTATAGTTTATTATTATGCAATATATATCGAACGACCTTGTTTCTGATCTTTTGAGCTTTTTTTCGATCAGGCGATAGCTCGCTCGATCTTAGATACTTTAGAAGGGGATCCATCCAACTAGGCTCTTCATCGATTTGCTAGACGGCGGTCGGCTCCTCTAAACTCGAGGTTCTTTAAACCTCGAAATAGGTCTCTTTCTTTAGGTCAGTGGGCAATGATGATGCCAACTTGGACAAAATATTTGCTCTGATATTTTGTGTGCTAAGGACCTATTTAATATCAAAGCTTTGAAAAGATGAGATCAGATCTTTTACCTATTGAAGATATTTCTTCATGTTTTTCTCTCGAGCCTCATATTCTTCTTTAATTTGTCCAACCACTAGTTAAGAATCGTTGAAGACTTTCAAATGGTGGGCTCTAGCTTCTCTGGCGATCTTAAGGCCCATAATTATAGCTTTATATTCCACTTCATTATTTATAGCCGAAAATTTGAAGCACAGGGCGTATGCAGCTGCATCTTTTTTAGATCTAGCCAAGATGAGTCCGATCTTCGATCCTGACAAATTTGATGAGCCGTCAACATGTAGGGTCTATGTTTGTTCAGCATCTGATCCTCGAGTTTTCATCACCTTTTGGGCTTGCAGGGTCTTCTGATCTTTCTCTGACTTTTTCTTCTTCTAGGTTTTTATTATTCGGCATGGTACATTCGAGAATAAAATCAGCCAAAATTTGGACTTTGATGGAAGGTCTCGGTCAGTAATGTATATCCAACTTTGAGAGTTCAAGGGCCCATTTTATGATCCAATCTGAAGTGTCTGGACGATGTAGCACTATCTTAATTGGTTGATCTATGAGCAGCACTATAGTATGAGCTTGAAAGTAGGGTCGGAGCTTTCTTGCTATGTTAATCAATATAAAAATAAACTTTTCCAACTTAGAGTATCTAGTCTCTACATCGTGAAAGATCTTGCTAGTATAATAGATGGGCTTTTGTATCCATCTTTCTTCTCAAACAAGGACTACGTTGATCACCACTGGAGAAACAACAAGGTACAATAGGAACTCTTTGTCTGATTGAGGTTTGGCAAGCAAAGGTAGAGAGCTGAGATACCATTTCAGCTCCTTAAAGGCTTCTTAACATTTCGAGGTCTACCGGATGTTCTTCGGATGCTTTAGAGTCTCTTTAACTATTTTTTGAGGTGTCATCTTCAGGATTGCTTTAATTTTTGCTAGATTTGCCTTGATGCCTTTGCGTAAGACCATAAAATCAAGAAATTTACCAGCTGTAACTCCAAAGGCATACTTCATAGAATTCATCCTCATCTTAAATCGACGAAGAGTGTTGAAGGTCTCCTAGAGGTCTGCGATATGATCCGGCATTGCATGACTGTTGATCAACATGTTGTTGACATATGCCTCCATATTCCTGTCGATCTGATCTTTAAAGATCTTATTCACCGATCTTTGGTATGTGGCCCCTGCATTTTTCAGACCAAAGGATATCATCCTGTAAGAAAAGAGCCCATGGTCAGTAATGAAGGCTATTTTCTTCTCATTTTTAGATGCCATCTAGATTTGATTATAGCCAAAGAAGGTATCTATGAAGCTAAGAAGCTCATGCTCTAAAGTAGTATCAACCAATTGATCAATTCAGGGTAGCAGATAGCTATCTTTAGGATAAGTCTTATTTAGATCGGTGAAATTGATGCACATATGCCATTTTTTGTTTGCTTTTTTCAACAGTACGATGTTTGCTAGTCAATCTGGATACATTGCTTCTTTGATGAAGCCGATTTTGATGAATTTATCCAGCTTCTTAGCTATGATCTTCTGATGCTTTGGAGAGAAACTATGCTTTTTTTGCTTTATTGGACGATAGGTTGGATCCACCTTCAGATAGTGGAACATCACCTCTAGATCTATCCTTGGTATATCTGTGACTGACCAAGCGAAAAGATCCACATTTGCCTACAAAAGAGTGATTAGTTGGTTTTTTATTATCTGGTCCAGGCATGAGCCAATCTTCATAGTTTGATGAGGATTCTCCTTCCTCAGTGGGATCTCTAAGAGTTTCTCTGATGGTTGGGCATGTTCTTCGATCAGATCATCTCGAGCGTCCAGTTCTATAAGGAGTTAGGGCTAGGTATTCACCTAATTCTCTACTTGAAGTTTGGCGGCAAAGTATTGTCAAGCCATAATTTGATTGCCTCGGATCCGTCCTACTCCATTTATCGTTGAAAACTTTACCATTAGGTGATAGCTTGATACCATGGCTCTCAACGTTCAAAGACTGGGTCGCCCAAGAATCATGTTGTAAGCTGGGGGAGCTTAACAACTAGGAAGTCTACTTGGATTGTTATTTGCTGAGGCGGGATGCCCACTATGCCAGGTAGCTTAATAATGTCCTCTAGTGTCATCAAGCTTCCAAAGAAATCTTAGATCGGCATGTCAAATCTACTTAACTAATCAGAAGTTTCATTCAGAAAAGATAGAAAAGTATAAAATATCGATCAAGCTTTTATTATCAATAAATACATGGTATACATTATAATCAGCAATATTTAAAGTGATAACCACTACATCATTGTGCGACTATTGTACACCTCCTACATCTTGCTCGGTGAAAGTGATGGTATCTTCGAGCTTGTCCTCAAGTCTTGGCCTCTTCATCGTCACTGATCCAGATGACCCCCGGTTATCATGTGAACTTCACCTTTGAGGGGTTGCTCTTCTACTACTGCTAGTTCCTCCACCTCCGGCATTGGTACCGACATTAATTGCTGAGGTTGGCAAGATGGTTGTCGAGCTCTTGGAGGAGGTCGGCACGGAGCTATTCTTCTTCAAATAAAGTGGTTCAGCCTTTTCTCACAAATAAGCCTCTTGATTGCATCATGGAGAAGGCGGCAATCTTCGATGTACTACAACAAAATAGGTTTTTAGCGATGCAAATATTTATGATGAAATAATTTACATTACAAATATGATTATAAGTGATGAAAAAATATTTTTATCGTAAAAAAAAATTATTAGCGATGAAAAAAAAAATTTCATCACTAATAATTTATTATTTATGTCAAAAAAAATTTTCATCATAAATAATAATTATTATCAATAAATTATTTACAACGAGAAAGATAGTTGCATCATAAATAATCAATTATTAGTGATAAAAAAAAAATTTTACTAATAATCTTCCATTAATAAATATTTTTTAAAAAAATAAATGATAGATTATTAGCGATGGAAACTTTTCATCGCTAATAATCAATTATTTATGATGTAAAAGATAGTTACGTCGTAAATAATTGATTATTAGCAATAAAAAATTTTTATCACTAATAATCTTTTATTAATAAATATTTTTTAAAAAATTAAATAATATATTATTAGCAAAAAAAAATTTTCATTGCTAATAATTAATTATTTATTATGTAAAAGATAGTTGCATCATAAATAATTGATTATTAGCGATGAAAAAATTATATCGCTAATAATCTTTTATTAATAAATATTTTTTAAAAAAGTTAAATGATAGATTATTAGTGATGAAAATTTTTCATTGCTAATAATCAATTATTTGCGATGGAACTATCTTTTATGTTGCAAATAATTGATTATTAGCGATAGAAAATATCCATCGCTAATAAGCTGCCTTTAATATTTTTTTTAAAAAAATAAAATGATAGATTATTAGCAACAAAATTTTTTTATTGCTAATAATCAATTATTTATGATGTAAATTCTATTTACATCATAAATAATAATATTAACGATGAAAAATTTTCGTCGCTAATATTTCATTGCAAATAAGTCGATCAGAGTTTTAAATTAAAAAAATTGTGAACTCCATTAAAAATAAAAAATCAAAAAAATATGGCATGCAGGGTCGATGTGATGAGGTCAACGAGTTTGACCGCATCCACTTGTAGCTCGCCCGTAAGCAAAACAAGTATATTTTTTATAATTTTTTTAAAAGTTAGTATTCTTTTAAAAAGTTTCTATTTTTTTTTGAATATTATATAATTTTATAATTTAAATCTCATCTTTACCATTCATTATTTAAGTAGTTATCATGCAAGCACCATCACAAAATATCACCTCGATTTGGTAGCTCTAGCTATGCAGATCGATAAAGTTTGATTTCAATGGTCACGAGCGATCATATGATGATCTAATAGATAGAAACAATCGATGGGATTGAAAACTTGCAACAATGATCTCTGTAATATTTCTAAAATGCTATCAAAATTTTACTTCAATCAGATATAATTATGATAGTCAATTTAGCATGGGATGATTTGGACCGTTAATTAAAATATGAGTGATCAAGAGGCCTAACAACATTTGATTATAAGATAATTTATTGCTAAATGATCTTTATTGATATTTAAATTATCTATACGGTGGTGATCGTAAAACCTAAATTTCGTGTATATGAATCATCCATGTTACGTACATTTTATAACAGCATAAGTATAATTACTTAGAAATCTTAAGAATGCATATCAAGAGACATGTAGTTTTAAATAGTTTATATATATGTGATTTATATTTTATGATCATCACTATAAAATGATCAAACTATTAGCAAAGATCATTAATCTTAAAAAATAATTTAATAATCACATGCCAATTGGCATTTTAATCACTCATTTTTTATTTAATGGTTCAAATCATCATTTCATGCTAAATTGATGTTATAATTATATCCGATTGAAATAAAATTTTGCTATGCTAGAAATATCATAGAGATCATCGATGCAAATTTTCAAACTGATCGGTAATTTTTATCTATCAAATTATCATGCGATAATTCATGATCATCAAAATTATTTTTTTGTCGATCTACATAGCTAGTGCAACCTAATCGAGGGGATATTTTGTGACGGTGCTTTCATAATAATTACTTAAATAATGAACGATGAAGATGGATGTTAAAATTCAAAATCATATATAATATTCAAAAAAAAGAATTAAATTTTAAAATGATACTATTCTTCCAAAAATAGAAAAAAAATTAATTTGCTTGTGGGGTATTTAATAGTGAACATGCTCGCACCCATAACCCCATCGCATTAGTAAAATACGGCAATTTTTTTTCTTTTTTTGGTCTTCAAAATAGTCCATATTTTTTTTTAAAAAAAAAAATAGTTATTTATGATGAATTATTAGCGACGAAAATAATAAGTTACTAAAAATTAGTTATTTATGATGAATAATTATTTCTATCATAAATAATGAACTATTAGCGAGGAAATATTATTTTTATCATAAATAATTTATTTTATTATTATTTGGAGAGGAAAAAAAATTTTAGTAAAATATTTGGTAGGAATTATTAGTGATGAAATTATTTACGATAATAAATTTCATTGCAAATAATTAATATTAGCGATGAATTATTGATTTTTATCATAAATAATATTTTTAGCAATGAAAGTTTCATCGCCAATAATTTCATTGCTAATAACCTTTAAATATCCTAACCCACTCCTGCAAAATCCACTTCAGCTCGTCTCCTTCTCTCTCCCCCTCGACCACTCTCTCCCCCTCCTCCTGGGCTTCCACCAGCCGACGATCGCCTTTCTCATTTCCACCATCGTTGTCACCATCATTGATGCCACCGTTGCCATCGCAATTATCGCTACCGTTGTTACCACCATTGCCCTCGCCGCTATGCATTTCTGATCGATCGATCATCGACGAAGGTAAATACTTGCCGGCCATAGATTAGATTTTATTTTTTTAATTATTCTTTTGATTTGGGGGTTGGCGACATGCATGTTGCTGTGTAGTGGTCGGTGGCAGATGCCGGCTGCAAATGGTGGGTGCCTGCTACCGTGCATGGCAGTTGACGGCCCTGGTGGAGACCGTTGGTGGTGGGAGGTGGAGGGCCGACACTGTAGGGGCTGTGGGGCCCAGGGGTGCGGCGTCGAGGGGGGACTACGACGGTCGGGTAGGGGGTGGTTGAGGGGGCATAGGGCATGGAGGGGCGTGCGGTGGTCGATGTTATCTCAGGTAGGCAGCCACGGGTGGTGGGCGATGGAGGGGAGCTGCGACGATGGGTACGTGGGCGTCGCAGGGGCTAGGGGTCGGGGTGGGGGCCGCGATGGTCAGGTGGGGTCGGATGGGGTGCATGGGGCGTGGAGGGGCGGCAGTGATGGCTCGACCGGTGGGGAGCCACGGATGGTGGGCAGTGGAGGGCGGTGCAGGGGCTGGGGGGCCAGGGGGGACGCGATGGGTGGGAGTGCGGCATTAGGGTACTAATAATAATAATATTAATAATATTAATAATATTAATAGTAATAATAATAGTAGTAATAATAATTAATAAAAATAATAATAATAGTAATAGTAAGAATAATAATAGTATTAGTATTAATAATTAATAAAAATACTAATATTAATAATATTAAAATAAAAAATAGTAATAATAATAATAATTTTAATAATAATACTAAATTTTAAGACAAAATGATAAAATAATTAAAAATTAGATATTTTTAATAATTAAAATAGTTAGTTTTTTAATTATATTTTTATGATTTTACTTGTTATAGTTTATTTTTTTATTTGTTTAGTTCCTATATTTCATGTTGATGATGATTTATTATTTTAATTTTAATTAACTGAATGTATTCTATGTATAGTTTAATTTTATTATTGTCATCTTATTCTATGTTCTGTTATGAAAAACTCTGTCGTAGTTATCTTGTTCGTTCTCTGGATACATATTAGATGTGATTAAAATATGATCCATCTATATCGTGTATTTGAAGAACTGTAGGAAGATGCTGTCAAATTTTTTTTTCAGATATGGAATAAAAAATAAAGCTATGGCAACAATAAAAGTGATGCATTTTTGAAAGGGATAGGACCATACCTATTAGAAAGGAGTTGGTGGAATTAGGATTCATGAATCATTATTCTTTATTTTCATATGGATATCGACAAAAGTTGGATGAACGTCAAGGATATTTTCTTACCTAAATATCAAAAAGGTGTTTGAGATTTTATTGAATTTGTATGGTGTAAGGTTGATAGTGCCAGTCGGATAAAGTATCCATGTAAAAGATATGTCAATATAGTGTATTATCACATATCACTTGTTGAGGAGCATCTGCTACGTTTTGGTATGGATAAGAAGTATGCTCACTGGATATGGCATGGAGAGGATGATTCTAATGAAGTTGTGTATGACGATGACGATATCGAAGATGATATTGATACTGCTAAACCTATCGAACATGATGGTATAGGTTCGCTACTGGATAATTTACATTAGGGTGTTAGCTCAAATGTACCCATGAGTGCTAGTGAATCTCAAGATAGTTTTGATTATGAATACAATATTAATGAGATAAAAGGGACGTCAGAATAATTTGCAAAGCTTATTCAGGATGCACGAGAGTCACTCTACCTAAATTATGTGAAGTTCTCCAAGTTAGAGTTTTTGATAAAATTTCTTCATATTAAAACTATAAACCAATGGAGTCAGAAGTCTTTCGATCAAAATTTAATATTGATTAAAGCAGCTCTTTCTGATGGATCAACATTTTTGAAATCATATACTAAAGCAAAAATGTATATACAGGAATTAGAACTTGGCTATATTCCTATACATGCCTGCAAAAATGATTGTATATTATTTTACAAGGAGAACGAACAAGCAAGTGAATATCCATAATGTGGTGAGCCTAGGTACAAAATCGATAATAAAAAAGAAAAGAAGATACCTCATAAGGTTTTAAGATATTTTTCGTTGATTCTAAGACTTCAAAGGTTATATATGTTTACAAAGATAGCTGAAAAAATGAGATGGCATTATGAACAGTGGGTTTCAAAGGAGAACATACTTAACCATCCGACTGATTCTATAGTATGGAAAGACTTTGATGCAAAGCATCCACTATTTGTGAGTAATCCACGCAATATCTGGCTTGGTTTAGCGATAGACGGATTTAATCCTTTTGGTAATTTGAGTACTTCCTACAGTATGTGGCCTATGATGCTGGTTGTATATAACGTGTCGCCTTAGAAATGCATGAAAGAGCCATTTATTTTTATGTCATCATTGATTCCGAATCCGAAAGCACCATGTAATGAAATTGATGTATATCTACGTCCCTTAATTGATGATCTGAAGGACCTATGAGAAAATGGAGTACAGATATACGATTCTGTTACTCGAAGAAATTTTAAGTTGCATGCATCGATTTTATGGACCATAAATGATTTTTCTACATATGAAAACTTATCCGAATGGAGTACTAAGGGATATCTGGCCTGTCCAATATGCAACAAAGATACATCCTCCTTACATTTAAAGCACGGAAGGAAAATCTGCATTTTGGGTCATCGGTGGTTTCTACCAATTAATCATTCTTGGAGGTCTCGTTATAACCAATGTTTTAATGATAAATCTGACCGACGTCCGCCACCTAAGCAGTTAAATGGAGTGAAAGTTTTATAACAACTTCAAGCCATTGAAAATATGAAATTTGAAAAAATATCTGGTACTCACAAGCGGAAGCGTACTGAAGCTGAGCTGAATTGGATGAAGCAAAGCATATTTTCTGAACTACCATACTGGAAGCAGTTACTACTTCGTCATAACTTGGATGTGATGCACATTGAGAAGAATATTTATGATAATATCATCAATACAGTGTTGAACATCCCAGAAAAAATAAAAGATAATTCAAAAGCTCGCCTCGATTTGCAAGAAATGAGAATCCAACTGGAGCTGCATTTAATTTGTTGAGGTGATAAATTTTTTATGTCACCTGCACGTTATTCACTTTTTGACGAGGAGAAGAAGAGTTTCTATGGATGGTTCAAAACTATAAAGTTTTTCGATGCTTACGCTTCAAATATATCATGATGTGTTGGCAACAATGATGGCAATATCTCTGGTATGAAAAGTCATGACTCCCATGTGATGATGCAATGCTTGCTTCTTGTGGTGATGCGTGGCTATCTGAGTGGTGATATTCAAACTGCATTGATCGAGTTGGAAGTATTTTTTCGAGAATTATGTTATCGAAAGTTAAAAATTAAAATAATTAAAAAGTTTGAGAAGAATATTGTACTCATTCTTTGTAAGTTAAAAAAAAATTTTCACCATCATTTTTTGATGTTATGGTGCACCTGTCTGTTCATCTTCCAAAGGAAGCTCTTCTGATCGGTCCGGTACGTTATCGGTGGATGTATCCTATTGAAAAGTAAAGAAATCATAATTTGCTTTGACTCATGGAAACTTGTATGTTTTAAATGTGTTAGAACTCTTTAATTTTTTTTATACTTGCAAATTCTTGTGCATCCTAAAAAAGTATGTCCATAATAAGGCATGGCTTGAAGGATCCATAGTGGAAGCATACATAGCTATGGAGTATCTTACATTCTGCTTGATGTGTCTTGACGATATCAAAATAAGATTCAATCATGCAGATCGTAATTTTGATCGAGAATGGGATGACGATGAACCGACACTCTCCATATTCAAACAAATGGTTCAACCCATAGGTAGAAGAAGATATGAGTTTATGGACATGAATGAGCTATCCAAAGCACACTTCTATATTCTAAATAATTATGAAAAAATTAAAAATTTAATTGAGTAAGTATTATCACTATGTAATTTTAGTATTTTAACTAATTTTTTCATATCGATATAAAATTAAAAATGATGACTTATTACAGTGATCACAAGAATGTACTATTCAGGAAGAATAATATAGATGTTGATGATCGACATAGGACGAAATTTATAAAATAATTTAGAGACCATGTAAGTTTTATTATAATTATTTTATATTTTTATAATTAAGTAATTAATTACTTATAGTGCAATATAATTTTTTCTATAATATTGTAGATGAAATCTAAGTATTTTAATAAAGAAGAAGGTGCAACCGAGGAGTTGTACAATTTAACATGTGGTCCCGATCGAAGGGTTAACTACTACACATTCTGCATCGTTGGAGGAATGAAATTTCATATAAGAGAGCTTGAGATGCAAAGACGGATCTAGAATAGTGAGATTGCTATAATAGGATATGAAGGAGAAGATGAGATTGAATATCTCAATGTATTGATAGATATCATAGAATTGAAGTATGGGTATAAAAATTTGGTATTTTTATTTCAGTGTGAATGGTGGGATATTAGCAATAAGAAGATCGGTATTCATATTGATCCATACTTTATGAGTATAAATTTTGCACAAACATGGTACCAGAATGAGCCATATATATTAGCAACTCAAGCAAAATAAGTAATATATTTAAAGAATCTGAAATATCAAGGTAATTGGTATATCGTACAAAGAATAATACCTAAAGACGTATATGACATACCAACCCGACTAGAGATGGACAGTAATTTAGCTCTACATGAAGAAGAAGCTTTTCAAGAAAAAGAACAAATATTGACCGAGCACCTTGTTGATGAAGAACTTATGATAGCTTCTTTGAATAGGACTGATATGCCATCCAATGAAGTTGAAACTGATATTATATTTAACCTTGATGATTTGGAGGACGACGATCATTTCATAAATGATGAAGAAGATGATACATTAATCAATTATTATGATTTGGATGAGGATCTACAAATCGAGGAGGATACGGATATTGATAAATAGATCTATGTTTTTTGTTCAATCTTCTCTAGTAATAATGGTATACAATACAAATATCTTGATTAGCATTTATACATTTTTCACTATTATTATTAATTATTACATTCATCTATATGTCAAGTTAATTAAATGCATACTTTAAGGATTGTAGGTATGGCACCAGGAGGGATACGACGACGTTCGACTTTCCAGCCTTCCCCCATTTCCACTGCTACACCATTGGAGTCAGTGGAGGGCTCTGTACAAGAGGGTCCGACTGAGGTGGGTTTGATGATCAAGTGGATCCGAGTGGTATTTTAATATTTTTTATATTATAAAATTTAATTTTAATTTATCTATTAGATTAATAGATGGCTAATATACTAATAATTTATTCATTACTTTTTTAGGCCATTCTATTTCGATGGTGAGGCGAGGGCGAGGTCCATTGAAGAACTGAAGGAAAATCCTGATTTTTTGGATCAAGTTCGCTCAGATCTGATCGGATCAAGAGATATATTTTAAAATTTTTTTTCTTTGATCCTAATTAGATCTAAAATATTTTAGATCTATTTTTTATTATTTTAATAATTAAAATAAATTTAGATAAATTAAATTAAATTAAATTTATCTTAAAGTGGATAATCTTATTATCCGTTAATGATCCTATAAGCAGCGAAAGGTTCTAGATCTAGCCACGCAAGTGCCTGGCCTCTATCAGTATCCACTTGAGCTGGATCTAGAGATCCTCTTCTTCTCTATCACACCTCCAAAAATTAGATCTGGATCTGATCTGGAGGATCTTCAAAACTTTTTTCGAAGATCAGTAGTTGTCCTTTACAGCAGCGCAGCCTTCTAGCTTTTTGTCATCTTTCTCTCGTCTAGATTGCACCAACCATGAACCCAAACACCTTTGGGCATAGAGAGGTGAGGGAGAAGATGGTTTGGCATGGAGGAGGAGAGGAGAGGAGGCCTTGGGCATTGGGAATTGTAATTTTCTTTGAGTTGGGTGCAGGGTCTTATTTATAGACTGTCTGTGATCCAACTCTTCTTCCCAACCAATCACAATCCTTTGTGAAATCAGATCTAAATCTGATTGGTAGAAATAGAGTCTCTTAGATTTCTCCTTAGATGACATCTAAGACCAATCAAAGTTGGTTCTTAGAAGAACTCTAATCGGAATCCAAAAAGAAGATGGAGTCCCTGTCCAACAGGGACTCCTAGGCGCCTCCAACTTGGGCACATGCCAAGGGTGGCATGCGCCCTCCTCCTTGCCAGGTTTTGGTAGGGGGACAAGCCCCCACCAGCTCTTCAATAGATGCATGACACATGGACAAAAGTTAAAGTATCAATAGTCAACATTTGATCAATCAAATGTCAACTTTTGACCAAAGTCAAAGGACGAGAAATGGTAGGTGACCAAAAATGGCAGGTATTGTCTTATAAAATAAGATAAGTTTTTCTGACTTGGACAAGCTCCAGTCAGACCAAGTGAAGGCCTCTGATCGAGCACAAACTTCTTTGGCTCGGTTAGGACAACTTATTTATGATAGTAAAAGAAGAACATCAGGTTCAATCGAGTGCTAGCATGATTTTCTTGAACCTAATTGAATCTCATTCAGATCAATTGAACTGGATTAGTTCAATTGATGATCACTAGATTCAAACTCTTGTTTGTGTGACTTAGTTAGATTCAGTTTTGTATGGTAATGGGATATGTCATTATCTCTATCATCAACATTATCGAAACTCTTTTTGATGGATCAGAACTCTTCTGATTCGAACAGCTAGAATGATCGATCATCTAAATCATTCTAATTGCTCCCAAAATCCACCAGTGACACCTAGCAGTATATGGTGGCAACCCATCAGAGCTAAATGCGAACCTCTTGGTGTAGCTATCTGTGTGATTAAGTTCTTCTATCTTGAGCTCCGATCAGATTAGGGTTTAGGTGAACTCATCAAATCCTAGTCTCTATCATATGATGTAATCATTCGATTCAAGTCCGATGTGAAAAACTAAATAGAAACTCTTTCTATTATTTCACTCTGCCATGGCCATGGACTTCTGGACTTGATTTTCATGATCATCATAGGGCTGCTCCTCTACCACCGAGGTAGATAGATTCCATCTTAATGCAATCCAGTTCCTACAATGAACATGCTATAGCCAACATACACCTCAGGATTCCATATGGCTAGAAGACCGAGTAATGGTGTAGTCAAACTATAACACCCTCAAGGTGAACTATCGATGCACCTCAGATCAAAGAACCAGACACACCACTGCAGCATCGAGTCAGTCATTGACGAGAAGGTAGACTTTCTAATGACTACTCGAGGTGGTCACGCTCAGTGCCCTTATTCTCTAACGAGTACCTGTACTCTCACTTCAGTGTCTCCACACCGTAGACTCAAGACTCATCTACTAAAGAAAAGCGATTATACACCAACCTTCCGGATCAATCACCATCCTCATGATGATCCTATGGTCGGAAGCATTTTATGAGTTAATAATGATTATTCATGTTTTAAATTTTCAACTCTTAAAAATATGAATTATCATTACCATTAACTCAAAGGATGTATCATAGACACTAAATACACATATGTGATAGAAAATAATCCATTTTATTAATTTTAGTCAAAATTATAATTTTGCCCCTAGAAGTGTATTACAAGTGTCAGCCAATTCTGACTTCTAGGGCACATATATCTAACAATCTTTCACTTGTCCTAAAGCCAATTGGCTATAAGTCTAAGTTCCATCTTCTCAAGGTGGGCTTCGATCTTTTGTTGGCCCAACGGCTTTGTAAGCGGGTCTGCCACATTGTCTGTGGAGTCAACTCTCTTGACCTCGACGTAATCTTTTTCGAGGTAATTGCAGATGAGGTGGTATCACTGCTCAATGTGCTTAGATTTCTGATGAGACCTTGGCTCCTTAGCAAGGGCTATGGCGCCATTGTTGTTGTAGTATAAAGAAATGGTATCTGATGGCATTACTTCGATTTCTACAGCAAACTTCTTATACTAGAATGCTTCCTTCGTAGCCTCTGATGCAGCGATATATTCTGCTTCCATAGTGGAATCTGCTATCATGATTTGCTTGAAACTCTTCCAGCTGATAGCACCACCATTGCACACAAACAGACTTCCAGATGTCGACTTTCGATCATCTATATCGGACATAAAATCCGAGTCTGTGTATCCCTGGACTTGGAGTTCTTCGTTACCAAAGACCAACATCATATCCTTAGTTCTTCTTAAGTACTTAAGGATACATTTCACAGAAGTCCAGTGTTCTTCATCTGAATTTGACTGATATCTGCTTGTGACACTCACAGCATGGGCTATATCAGGTCGTGTACATAGCATGGCATACATGAGGCTCCCTATTACAGAAGCATAAGGGATCTTGCTCATGCGTTCTATTTCCTCAAGGTGTGCTAGGGCACATCTTCTTGGAAAGATGAATACCATGTCTGAAGGGTATTAATCTTCTTTTAGAGTTTTCCATATAAACCTCTTTAGTACTTTCTCTATGTACATCTTCTGTGAAAGTCCTAGCATCGTATTCGGTCTATCCCTATAGACCTTAATTCCTAGAATAAAGGATGCTTCACCTAGATCTTTCATGGAGAATTTCTTGAACAACCATATTTTGACTATCGTTAACATGAGAATATCGTTCCCAATAAGGAGGATGTCATCCACATACAATACGAGGAAGACAACAGCGCTCCCACTGACCTTTTTGAAGACACATGGTTCCTCTTCATTTTTGATGAAACCAAATATTTTGATCACATCATTGAAATGAGTGTTCCAGCTCCTAGATGCTTGCTTAAGTCCATATATGGACCTTTGCAGCTTGCAAACCTTGTGATCAGTATCATTGGATGTGAAATCTAGCGGCTGTTCCATATAGATATCTTCCTCAAGATATCCGTTCAAGAATATCGTTTTCACATCCATTTGCCATATTTCATAATCGAAATAGGTTGCTACGGCAAGCAGTGTGCGGATGAATTTTAGCATAGCCACTAGAAAAAAGGTATCCTGATAGTCAATGCATTCATGTTGACTATAACCTTTTGTCACTAGTCTAGCCTTGAATGTCTCCACATTCCTATCTGCACTAATCTTTCTCTTGAAGATCCATTTACACCCAATAGGTACTATACCTTCTGGTGGATCTACCAAGGTCCAGACTTGGTTTGAGTGCATCGAGTCAATTTCTGACTACATTGCCTCTAGCCATTTTTTGGAGTCGATATCTGATATCACCTCATTATAGATTTTGGGATCATCACCATGAGCACCATTACCTACGAGGAATATTTTCTCTACTTCCTCTGAAATAATACTTAAGTATCTTTCAGGAGGACGGGAAACTCTTTTCGATCTACGAGGTGGAGGAGGTAGTATTCTTATTGGCTCAACCTGATTCGATTTCAATTGATCCTTAGCTCATTATACTTGTGAGACTTTCTCATCAAGCTTAATATGCTTTCCAATGCCGCTATCTTGAATAAACTATTTTTCAAGAAAGATGGCATGTTGACTCATAATCACATTGTGGTTTTCTGGAATGCAGAAATAGTATCCTAATGACTCTTTAGGATATCCTATGAATCGAGCTCTGAAGGACCTAAACTCTAACTTGTCCGCTTGTTATTTTTTGACATGAGCCGGACAACCCCAAATTCTGAGATGACTCAGACTTGGTTTCTTACCATGTCATATCTCATATGGTATGGTAGGAACGATCTTAGAGGAAACTCTATTCAGTAGATAAATTAAAGTTAACAATGAGTGTTCCCAAAGAAAATCAGGAAGGTCTGTGAAGCTCATCATGGATCGGACCATATCCAATAGAGTCTGATTTTTTCGTTCTGAAATCTCGTTGAGTTGAGGTGTTCCTGGTGGAGTCCATTGAGAGACTATGCCATTTTTCTTGAGATAGTCTAGGAATTTTCAGCTAAGGTATTCACCTTCTCGATCTGATCGAAGAATCTTAATAGATTTTTTAGTTTGTTTTTCTACTTCATGTCTGAATTCTTTGAACTTTTCAAAAGCTTCACACTTATGTCTCATAAGATACACATACCCATACCTAGATAAATCATCGATAAAGATAATGAAGTAAACAAAATTGTCTCTAGTCGGCACATCAAATGGGCCGCACACATCAATATGTACTAGGGCAAAGAGATCTGTGGCCCTTTCTCCATGTCCTACAAAAGGAAGTTTGGTCATTTTGCCTTAGAGACAAGATTCACAAGTTGGATATAACTCGAAAGTCAATGGACTCAATAGCCCATTTTTCTCCAATTTGTTGATCCTATCTTCTGCTATATGACCTAATCTTAGGTGCCATAGATATCTATCGTTTGGACTATTCTTAGATCATTTGGCATTCACGTTTTGCTCGATAGTTAAAATAGGTACATCAATATGTAGCTGATAAAGATCGTTAATAAGAAAATTATTTATAATTTTATTTCTTTCATAAAGAATGTTACAATGATCCTTAAAGAAGATAATCACATAGCCTTCTAGTGCTAAGCATGAAATAGAAATCAAATTCCTGCTAACTACAGGTACATAATAACAGTCTTTCAAAGCTAAGTCTAAACCAGATGATAATCGAAGAGGATATGTTTCCACCACCACTACAGCAACTCTTGCTTCATTATCGATGCATAGGATCATGTCTCCATCCCTCAGCCTCCTGCTATCTTCAAGATCCTATATGGAAGTGCATAGATGAGCACTAGAACCAGAGTCAAACACCCAACTGGATGCAGAAGAAATCATAAGATTAGACTCAATAACGAGCATACCTCCAGAAGAACCTTCCTTCTTATTCTTCAGGGTGGCCAGGTAAGTAGGGCAGTTCCGCTTCCAATGGCCGTCACTGTTGCAATGAAAATATTTTCCTTTGGCAGCGACTTTCATTTTTGGCTCTGCTTTTTTTTTCTTTTCTCCTTCCACCTTCTGCTTTTTCACCGACTTCTTTTTCTTTCCATGAGACTTTCTTTTGGAAGAAGTCCATTCCATAGCAAGAACTGAGCCTTTAGAACCTTTCATAGAAAGCTCAGCGGTGACTAGCATGTTCATTAATTCGGCCAAGGAATTTTGAAGTTTATGCATGTGGTAATTCATGATGAATTATCTATATGCATCAGTCAAGGATTGCAGAATAATATCGTTCTACAGATCTAAGTCTAACTTCACACCAAGCTTCTCAAGCTCTTTCATGTCCTTGATCATCATCAGACAGTGATCTTGGACTGACTGTCCATCACGCATCTTAGCCTTAAAAAGTCATTTCGTGATTTGATACTTGGCTATGCGACTCTGTTCACCAAACATCTCCTGTAGGTGAGCCAACATTTGGCGAGCAGTCTCGATATCTTCATGTTGGTGCTGGAGCTCATTAGACATCGAGCCCAACATATAATATCTGGCCTTATTATCTTCGTCTATCCATTTTTCAAGAGACGCTCTATGTTCAGTGGACGAACGGACTGGTAAGGTGGGAGGGTCCTGGTCCAATACATGGGTTAACTTCTCAAAATTCAAAATGATTTTATAGTTTCTGAGTCAATCTTTATAATTAAGTTCGGTCAGTCTATGTGTGTCCAGGATACGTGCTAATGGATTGGACGTAGATATTTTCCTGTAGAGAGTCAAAGATTCTAATTAGATACTGTGATTATGATTTGACCAATTTATTTAAAGATTTTATTTTTAAATAAATTAGCTTTCACTATTTTCTTGGATCCCTACACTTCCTCTGTAGAGATGCGAAAATCTCCACGATTAATGATTTCTAGTGGGTGGTGCGGTCTCACCAACTGACTCATCACCTCACCTAACAGTTATTGGTGATGGGTTAGCCAATGAGTGAACAACTTTGTTCAATGATTCTCTAATCATGGTGCACCCAAACTTGATCTCTAATTCATGAATCTTACCATATCTGGAATATTGATCCACTCCTTAGTTAAGTCAGACCCACCATTTGCACAGACTGGATTTCTAATTGAGTCTCTCACCGTATCCAAAATATTGAGCCCAACTCATCCTCCAGCCCATAGCATCCAATGCCTAACAGACATGGTTGCGTCTTTTTGGTTCAACTGAGCCACTATATTTAGTCGAGAACAATCAACCCTGGGAAGGGCCCATACATCTACAATGGTGGAAGACCTCAGACTTAATTTTTTCTTAGGAAGAATTGATTTAGGTCTTATTAAACTAGACTTGTCATAGTCATAACAATTATGACTAATCTAGTGGCATGAGTTAGCTCAGATTATTGACTACCTCAGATCAGAATTGTATTAACAGATATGGCTAGATAAGTGAGACCGATGGAAGGAATATGCCATTAACTCGTACAAGAACGCATTCAGGTCGAGTAGCTTCCAATTAAAAATCAGTCGATCGTATGTGCCAAACTTACCTTAGACACCAAATTATTGAGCCAGAACCAATTGGATTAGCCTACAATCCAGACTCTAACCTCTGAGCCTAATTAGGTCTTGCTTGATCATGACTCGATCTTGACCTAGACTTAATCCTATTAGGTTGGTCAATTTAAGCATTGTTGATCCCATCTAACCAACTCTTGATTCGATTTGATCAACTGCTTAGACCTAATTGAGCTACCCAAGCCCAAACCCAGTATTATGAATATGTCTTAGATCTAAAATTTTCAATTTTAGACCTAATTAATATTTCATAATCTTAATTTTTAATTAAGTAGGATTCATAAATAAAATATGCATAATAAATCCTAGGGTTTCAGGATCTAGGGTTTTGCAGAAAGTAAGTTTTGGATTTTTGATTAAGGACGAACGTGCAACACCCCTACACGTCATAAGAACATCCCATCGAATGGGAGGAGAGGGCTTTTAAACCCTTCTTCGTTCTTATGATCGGACGGTCAAGAGGAACGCCTTAATCAGGAACATGCAATACTACAAAATAGTTTTAGATCTATATCATATATCTCATATACAAATTAGATCTAATCATGGCATATTTTGCATACATCTTATGTATCGAATCATGCATGTTTTCAGATCTAAATTATCTCATAATAATTTAAAAAATTAGATTTAAATTGATCTTATCAAAATAAATTTTAATCTAGATAATTATGTAGAACTATTCTACAACTAGTCTAGACATGCATCAATCATATCTCATATAATGTTTAAAATTAAATAATTTTTTATTTACTATTTTTTAGATATTATTATAATAATTATAATATCAAAAAATAGTAAATAAATAGATCTAAAATATGATTTAATTAAATTAAATTAAAAATATGCAAGACTATTCTATAGAACTATTCTATTTTAGAACTAGTCATGCATATTTTCTAATCTTAGATCCAAATCATTTAATTTTAATTTTTTTTGATTTTAGATCTGATCACATCTCATGTGACATCTAAAATTATTTATTTTCTAATTAAAATAAATTTAAAATTAGATAAAAATACTTTTAGAATCTTAGCTCTGATATCAGTTGAAGAAAAATCTTGATTTTTCGGACTAGGTTCGTTCAGATATGATCGAATCAAGAGATATATTCCATTTTTTTTTTTTGATTCTAATCAGATCTAAAATATTTTAGATCTAATTTTTATTATTTTAATAATTAAAATAAATTTAGATAAATTAAATTAAATTTAATTTACCTTGAAGTGGGCAATCTTATTACCCGTTGATGATCCTATAAGCAGTGGAAGGTTCTGGATCTAGCCACGCAAGTGCCTGGCCTCTATCGATATCCACTCAGACTGAATTTAGAGATCCTCTTTTTTTCTATCATGTCTCTAAAAATTAGATCTGGATCTGATCTGGAGGATCTTCAAAACTCCTTTCGAAGATCAGTAGTTGTCCTTTGCAGCAGCGCAGCCTTCTAGCTTTTTGTCATCTTTCTCTCGTCTGGATTGAACCAACCAAGAACCTAAACACCTTTGGGTGTGGAGAGGTGAGGGAGAAGATGGTTTGGCATGGAGGAGGAGAGGAGAGGAGGCCTTAGGCGTTGGGAATTGCAATTTTCTTTGAGTTGGGCGCAGGGTCTTATTTATAGACTGTCTATGATCCAACTCCTCTTCTTCCCAATCAATCACAACCCTTTGTGAAATCAGATCTAAATCTGATTGATGGAAATAGAGTTCCTTGGATTCCTCCTTAGATGGCGTCTAAGATCAGTCAAAGTTAGTTCTTAGGAGAACTCTAATCGGAATCCAAAAAGAAGATGGAGTCCCTGTCCAATAGGGACTCCTAGGTGCCTCCAACTTGGGCACACGCCAAGGGTGGCGTGTGCCCTCCTCCTTGCCAGGTTCTGGTAGGAGGACAAGCCCCCACCAGCTCTCCAATAGGTGCATGACACATAGACAAAAGTCAAAATATCAATGGTCAACATTTGACCAATCAAATGTCAACTTTTGACCAAAGTCAAAGGACGAGAAAACCCAGGTAACCAAAAATGGCAGATATTGTCTTACAAAATAAGACAAGCTTTTTTGACTTGGACAAGCTCCAATCAGACCAAGTGAAGGCCTCTGATCGAGCACAAATTCCTTTGGCTCAGTCAGGACAACTTATTTATGATAGTAAAAGAAGAATGTTAGGTTCAATCGAGTGCTAGCACGATTTTCTTGAACCTAATTAAATCTCATTCAGATCAATTGAATTGGATTAGTTCAATTGATGATCACCAGATTCAAACCCTTGTTTATGTGACCTAGTTAGGTTCAATTCTATATGGTAATGGGATATGTCACGATCTCTATCATCGACATTATCGAAACATCTTTCGATGGATCAGAACTCTTCTGATTCGAATAGCTAGAATAATTGATCATCTAAATCATTCTAATTGCTCTCAAAATCGATCAGTGATACCTAGCAGTATATGGTGGCAACCCATCAAAGCTGAATGCGAATCTCTTGGTGCAGCTACCTATGTGATTAAGTTCTTCTATCTTGAGCTCCGATCAGATTAAGGTTTAGGTGAACTCGTCAAACCCTAGTTTCTGTCATATAATGTAATCATTCGATTCAAGTCCAATGTGAAAACCTAAATAGAAATTTTTTCTATTATTTTACTCTGCCATGGCCGTGGACTTCTAGACTTGATTCTCATGATCATCATAGGGCTGCTCCTCTACCACTGAGGTAAATAGATTTCATCTTGATGCAATCCAGTTCCTACAATGAATATGCTATAGCCAACATATACCTTAGGATTCTAAATGACTAGGAGATCGAGTAATGGTGTAGTCAAACTATAACACCCTCAAGGTGAACTATCGATGCACCTCAGATCAAAGAATCAGACATATCACTACAGCATCGAGTCAGTCATTGACGAGAAGGTAGACTTCCTAATGACTACTCGAGGTGGTCATGATCAGTATCCTTGTTGTCTAACGAGTATCTGTCCTCTCACTTCGGTGTCTTCACACCATAGACTCAAGACTCATCTACTAAAGAAAAGCGATTGTACACCAACCTTTCAAATCAATCACCATCCTCGTGATGATCCTATGGTCGGAGGCATTTTATAAGTTAATAATGATTATTCATGTCTTAAATTTTTAACTCTTGAAAATATGAATTATCATTACCATTAACTCAAAGGATGTATCACAGACACTAAATACACATATATGATAGAAAATAATCCATTTTATTAATTTTAGTCAAAATTATAATTTTGCTCCTAGAAGTGTATTACAAGTGTCAACCAATTCTGACTTCTAGGGTACATATATCTAACAAGAACCTCACCCTTGAGTGTTGGAGATGCGAGCACGAGGGACAGCTTCTCCGCATTGAGATTCCGCTAGGCTATACCAGATCTATTAGGGGATGGTGTGAGCCATGGCAAACTGAGCTAGGCATCATTTACCACAGCTATGCCCCGACGATGCTCTTCGACTGGCATCAGGTTACACGATCTCAGAGGAAAGTCTTCTATAGCTACTTACAGGTATAATAATATTTATTTAAATATTTAATTAATACTGTATTCTTATAATATTTATTATTCATAGGCTATTTTTGATATTATTAATTTTGAGCACGATCGTGTACAGCGAGTTATAGATGATCATTTATGCTCGTATTTCAAAGAGTACCGACATCGCATTCATCATCACTAGTATGCTATAGTGCACGATCAGGAGGTGGAGGCAGCACGATAGCGACCATATGACAGCATCACTATGGAGGACTGGGCTGTCATATGCCACACGTACGAGGATCTGACATATCAGATAACTTCTTCTTATTTAGAATTTAATAATTAAATATTTTTTATTTTTAAATTTAATTATTTACTAATTAATTTGAATGTTAACTATGCAGGATTGATGTGCCAAGAATATCGCAAAACGAATAAGACAAACAGTCTCGCATTATGGAGATTCGAGGCCATTCGCTCGCCATATGGAATAAATGGTAAGTAATTTCTATTTTTCATATATTAACTCTTTAACTATTTAATTTTTTTATTAATTATTCTTAAATTATAGAGAGATATAGAGAGTGGCGAGCTTCTTGGTAGGATCGATATCTACTAGCGGACACATCAATGACGATCAAGAGGTTGGATGACCGAGAGCCAAAAGCTTTATATAAGTTTTTCTAACTATTTGTATATTTGCATTTTGATTTTTAATACAAACTTAGAATAGCTATAAATTAAATTTTCAGGATTGTACAATAGATATTAGATCCTAGCCTATCCTAGAGAGCTCGACCGCATCATAGATGATGAGATATGTGATCGGGTGCTTGGTACGAGACCCTATTATGTTAGGAGGCTAGGGCATGGGATCATAGCTCCTCCATCTTCATGTCCATCTAGGGCTGATATCCATGCTATCTGTAATGTCTGACTGACGGAGATATAGAGATAGGCTGCTGATTTGAGTGCACGATTCGATAAGTATCACCTATTCCAGATGTAGATGATGGAGCGGATGGCACAGATAGAGCAAATGATGCACATGATGAGGCAGCAATAGATCGATCCGAGCTTTTCTGAGTGCTCTCCTTCTTCTTCGATCCATTCCTCTTCTCCAAATATTGCTGGTGCTTGATGGTCGGCTATCTATTTCTATATATTTTTATTTTAGATATTTTATATTTATAAAAAAATATTTTTTATAATTAAATTTTTATGTAATGAAAAATAAAATTTATTTATGGATGAATGAAATGATGATATTTATTTATATTTATTTATGGATGAATGAAATGATGATATTTATTTATGATTTTTTTTAAAATTAAAAAATTAATACAAAAATATTTTTTTATTTTTTAAAAATATTATTTATGATGAAAAATTTTTATCGTACATAACTGATTATTTATGATGAAATTATTTTCATCACAGATAATCAACTATCTGCGATGAAAATTTTCTATCGTAGATAACCAACTATCTATGATAAAAATTTTCCATCATAGATAATCATTATTTGTGATGAAATTATTTTTATCATAAATAATCATTATCTATAATGGAATTATTTTCATCATAAATAATCATTATCTATGATGAAATTATTTTCATCATAAATAATTTTTTATTTATGATGAAATTTTTTTTTGATAAAAATATTATTTGTGATGAAAAAAATTTATTTTTATCATAAATAATTTCATCGTAGAAATGTAGAAATTTTTTATCAACAAAAATTTTTTGTTGTAAATAATTATTATTAGCGACGAAAAAAAAATTCATCGTTAATAATTATCTGCGATTCCATTTTTTGCGACTAAGAATTAGCGACGAAAATTTCATCGTTAATAATTATTAGCGATGAAAATTTTGCATCACTAAAAATTTGTTTTGTTGTAGTGTGTCATGTTCATGGTCACGATAGTAGAAGCAGTACCTTGTAAGATTGCGGCGTTCAGACTTCATCCATATTTTTGGAGGCTCTGAAAGCTTGGCATGAATTTTTATCAAAACATCTCCTCGAGTAGCATTCCAAGGTGTATAATTATGGTACCGCCTCGAGGGAGAGCACTACCAGTCTCTTCTCTGGGGACTTGGAGATTGGCAATTTATAGATGAATCTCCATCCTTCTACCTTCGGAGTGAAGATCGAGAGCACCGGCGATAGGTTTCCCTCCTTCCTAGGGAGTGCTCTTTATTGAGTCCTGTCGTAACAAGTTTGGTAGGTACTTCCTCGACAAAAGCTTCCTCCAGGTGGGAGTATTTCTCCACTCAATCAAGTATTTCTATGTATTCCTAAGGAAAGAACTTTATTAGCGACCTTTTCAGGTTGTTCTTCAGGAGTTTGTCCATCAGGACGGTCATTGCGATCGACTGGTTCAGGTCACGAACTTTCAAAGTTACCGCATTGAAGCGGCTTATAAAGTCGCGAATCGACTCCCCCTCCTTCCATCGAATGGTATGTTGAGATAGTCGGACTGCTTCTGCTGCTTTCAGCTGCTGATAAAATGCGCAACCAAAGACCAATCCAACTATTCAAAAGAGTAGATTGAGGTCGATTTCAGATAGAGTACCACTACCAGGTCATTTTCTTGAGAGTGGTGGGAAATGCTCGATAAAGGATAGCATCTAAAGCTCCTTAGACAATGGCATGTCAGTTTCTATATGATTGATGGGATCGATGGTCCCATCATAAGTTTCGAACTGAGATAGCTTAAAGTTTGGAGGCAGCGGCTCCTTCATTATTTATTCATCAAAAAGCCACTGAATCCATCAAAGGATCGAGACAAAGAAGTTTTATTGATGGCTTCAATCCGCTTGTCGAGCTCTTGAAGCCTCTTTTCTATGATCAGATCCCAGACGGTGCATGCCTCGATTACTGAGTAGAGCGGCGATCGGAAGTTGAACCATGCCCAGATTATGGGCTGAGAGATCATCGATGGATTTGTTTCCTCCTTGGATTTTGAGGGAGCATTCGAAGAGGCTCAACTTGCTGCTATGGTTGAGAAGTACGTAGTTATGGTGGCACCGTTACTGGAGGCATAGTCGGCATCACCGAAGAAAATATAGGCTGCGCCATAGAGGGTGGTGCAAGGGCAGCCTGGCTTGGCTGCGGCACCGTTGGGGGAGGCACAAAAGCACCTAAACGATGGCCATCAAGGTATTAACCTGCTGAAGGAGCAAGTTGAATTGGTCCATCATGATCGAAACCAGTTGAGCCGATGGAGAAGTTTCTACCACTGGGGGCTGAACATGATCATCAGTCCAAAAATCCGCCTGATGAAAGACGGTGGCATCGATGAGGCGAGATGATGTTTTTCTAGGCGGCATGTTTAAAAAAAATTAGCCCTTCCTCTATCTATTGTTGCTTAGAATTGTATGCTTTGGGAGTAGAACAGTTGATCTTGCACAGAGATGCTGGAGTGACCTATAAAATAAAATTCGAGTCGGAGGATTTGACTCCGATGAGAATCCTCTAATGCTCAAGTCAGTAGAAAATAGTAAAGCAATAACGAATTTTCTGAGAGAAATTTCTTGCTTACCTAGATCCTTAGAATTTATAATTTTTATTGAGAAGGTGTCTCACAGACATTGCATCGTTCCACTAATCTTGGCTGCTAATCATGTTATTCTGATATCTTAGGCGCTTTTGTAGAACGTGGAGGTTGTTACTAGTATGATCCAAATGTCTTACCTATTCTCATAGGATTAGGCAGAGTAGGTAATAGTTTGATTACAACTGAATTACGGCTGGGTCAATGCTTATCCCCAAAAGAAATTATCAAGTATGCTAAAGAGCTATACGTTCGAAGTAATTTAGGAGGCTTGGGTGCTAAACGAGCTGTCGTCAAAGGAATCAGCTCAGAAGCACGCCTTGGCTTATCTTTTGGATCGGAGGGTGTGAAAATAGTCTCTTTGCCTCGGAATGTTGATGTCTTTATGCCGATCCAAAGTATTTTGGTCATTAATTCGATCGATCCGAGACATTCACGTTACTACCGTAATAGTTTCTATCATCATACATGTTCGTATGAAGGTTGATGAAGAGCATAAGATATAAAATGATAGGAGATAGAGTTCAATTCTCTTAATTAATAATAATTATTGATAGTTGTCTCAATTGATAAAGTTATTAGGAGTTGTTACCATTAATGTGGGCTCAAGTCTTATTACTTGCTTTTGCTTCTTCTTTTTTCAAATGTATATTGTATGTCCCCGATTAAGGCCAGATTTCAAATGGTGCATGAGAATGAACAAACCTAATTACTACTTAGCCTAGAATATGATTTTGTAACTAGTCTTGGAAGGTTATCATTTATGGGCGGAGATATAAACATTATTCCAAACACTGAGCACAAAAAGATAGGCTTGAGGGTAATACAATCTCTCTTGTGGATACTTTGAAAGGTGTTACTAGGCAGATTCCAAATATTGTGTAGGCAATATTGCACATACTAGAGTTTGATGCGTATATGTGAGAGGATGTAGAGATCATGGATAGGTAAATCTTGTCAAGTGATTAATCTTTGTTCTTTATCCAAAAAATTATAGTATGTGCATATGTTCAATTGCTCTCCCTCAAGCTTACAATCAAAATATGGTATGCTTATTTAGCACTACACCGATCATTACAGTTTGCATATATCAACATGCTAGGAAGGAACCTCACCAATGTCATGGTACTTAAACAATTTTAATTTAATGTTGGAATAAACAATAGCTTTCTTTCAATATATGTCAAAAATTAGAGGACTCCAGAACAATTCATCAGCTCATCACGCAGTTTGTCCTAAATGAAATAATGACTAGCATCATTAAGAAGTACGGTGGCATGATTTATACCTAGACACAAATCATCGCGTAAATGAAACCACCAATGGAGAAGGCGCATAGGATCCTAGTTTCGCTTGGGCCTGGTTGTATTTCTCTTAATCCAAAATAGCACTAGTAATCCGAGAAAGTATGGACTGGAATAAATTCGAAAAGGTTAAAAATACTTCTCAATAATCCTACTCCCTCAAATTATATGCCCGTTGGAAAGACGCAGTCGCAGAGACGAGGAGTGCATCACGAACGGAATAGAGTATCCTTATCAAAACTCACCGGAAGTCAAACTCGATGTAGCCGTTGGACGCGGCATCTCTTTAAAAATAAAAGAAAAGAAAAAAAAAAAAAATCAGATCTTTCCCAAAATACCCTCAATTTCAAATCCCCGCACCGGGCCGTCGAATCCAGCACCTTCAATTTTAAATTCCCATCAAATCGCAGCCGTCCATCTCCTCAAACCCTTGGTCCGAGTTCAAAATTCCAATACTCTCGCAGTCCCCCCCTCACTCCATATCGAGCTAAAAGGGAGCACAGGGAGAGAGCGGCATCCATTTTTGGACGAGACCGAAATATAGACCCCATTCTCTCCTCCCCGTTCCAGGGTTTCTTCGCCCAAACGTGATGAGATCAATGGATCTCCTCAGCTAGAAACCCTAGCAATCTGATCTCAGATCTTGTTCTTGAATTCCTCATTCAGGATTTCAGGTCTTCTTCCGCTCAGGATCTTGTTCCTGAATTCCTTGTTCAGGTAATTTTTTACTACAGTTCTTTTGATTTCTGCTAGGGTGTTTTTTTTTTTTTTTTTTTTGATTTTTTCTTGATCTTCTTTGGGATTTTCTTGTAGAATGCTGAGGGATTTGAGGATATTTCGTCGGAATTCTGGGAAGTTCCAGGGAGGAAACAATGAGAACGTTCCGATTGGTGGATCGGAGTCCGCTGCTTCTCAGCGAGACCCCGATTCGTCCAGGGATCCTCTTAACGCGATTCAAGAATGTGTGCAAAACCCTAAGCCGGGGGCGGATCAAGGAACGATTTTGAGGAGGAAGGCGGAGACGACCCCTTCGAAGAACCAGACAAAGGGATCTGATTCGCAGCACTTGCAGTTTCGTACTCCGGAAAAGCCAACAGCAGCTAGGAATAGGTTTGGTTGGGTCGCGAAGGGTGAGCATGGGGCAATGGGTGTGGAGAATGGTGATGAGTTGAGCCACCAAGGTCCCAGCCAGCTGCCGCCTCTAAGCCGTGGCCCAAGCTTGGGAATTGGGGGCGGTTATGGTACCAATACTCCTCGTTCGTATCGGGCGGCTGGGAAGGCTTCATCGGTCCACTCCGATAGCAGTTCCACTCAGAGCACACCAACCAAGAGTGTTACAAAGCCTGCTTACTCTGGGTTCAGCGGCTCCCGCCCTCCTTTGGGCTTGGGGAAGATGATGAGCTTTTCCATGGCATCAAAGGGGATTCCGATTTCATCCACGCCACCAACAGTTGTTAATACAGCTGAAGTGCCTCATTTTGAACTCAAAGAGGACCCCTCCTTCTGGATGGACAACAATGTACAGGTAATAATTCCTCAAGTTTCTTAAACCTATTTTACTTTTTCTCTTAAAAATATGTAGTAGATACAAATATCGGTAGCCTCATATATGTATCCTGCTATAAGTTAATTAGTTAATTTAAATATAATCTGAAATCTTAATACATGATACATTAAAAAAAAAAAAAAAAGCAAGTGTCCAAATTAGAAGAAGTATGCATTTCTATTTAATATCAAAGCTTTACCTTAGTTACAAATATCAGTAGTGCCACATATACGTATCCAGCTATAAGTTAATTTAAAATACAATCTGTACTCTGAATAGATGATAATTTTAGAAAAGGCAGGCATTGAAATTAGAAATCTGCTTTTCTACTTAATATCATGTGAGCGGTTCTTAGTCAGACATCATAATGCACATAACACCAAGTAGGGTGCCGTACTGGATTTTGGATATTGTTAATGACTCAAGCCCCTTTTTATCCAACTACCTTTCCTTGTCAATAAATTGTCAATTTTAGTCTAATATCAACTGTGCTCGACCTCCCCTTTTCATTCTCTAAACCTCTAACAATATAGTATCCAAAAGAGAAGTTTATATGCTACTATTTTTATAAATGCTTCCTAGGTGTTTGCACATCCTCAATTCTAAGAGTTCTGCTTCCCTAGCCTTCCTCCTTAATCCCTTATTGCCTCCCTCTGTAAGAAAGGATGAAAGATACGAAAGCTAAGTTTACATTTACCTCGTTAATGTGTTCCAATTGAGGTCAAAACTATTTATGGACAAAATTCACAGTAGTGGTCGTTCAACTTTTTGTCCTAGCCTGAGACAAAAGGAACTTCCACCATAGGTTGAGTTGGGAGCTTGTGCAAAAGTGGGGAAATAATTCTCTCATTTGGACTAATTAACTTTGAATATTATGTTAATTTAAAATAGACTTATTTGTTGGTTACAGTTTTTCTTCTTTATAACTGATTTTGTGTCTACAGTTTAAGGAGGAAATGTTATAATTCATATAATTGAGAAAAATATTTAACTAATGATTGGATAAGGTTTTCTTGATGGATTTGTGATAATGATTTCTGATGCTTGCTTGAGTTTGTGGTTGGAAGTATTAGGAAGATGATGTCAAAGTACAAGCAAGATTTTGGGTGAGCATCCACTCGTGGTAGAAGATTCCAGTCTGCCAGCTGTTAAGAAATCATTTCATTCTTCATTGCTCCACCTCAAAGATATTGGCTGCTTTTAATAGTGCTAGTGTCGAACTGAGGATGTCATTTGTTATCACTAGTGTCTAAATATCCATCTTGAATCAATCTCGTGATTGTTTATTGCCAAGACCATTCAACAACCAATATAAATTAAAAGATCATAGTGCAGTATGACCATTTTTCTCTCAATAAGGTCAATAATAATCTCAAAGTCAAGCAGGAATTGGGCAACTGCCACAGCGGTCCCACCATCCTAGTGTATATGGAGGATCAAAGGAGGTTGAGGTTTTGAATCTTGGAGGTCGAGAGGAGGAGGACAAGTGGACAAAGAATACGAACAGAGGACATGTATCAAAATACAGACAATAATTTTGTGGTTCATCAAAATTAAGAGTTCAAGTGTTTCCAGTCCACTATGTAGGATAACGGAAGCTCTTGGTACTCCATTTTATTGAATGGAAGGTAAACCCATCATTAACTGAGGTTGGTGAAGAACCAATGGGAGATCACTTGTGAGGTTTGCTAGGGAAGAAACTCTTATGAAGAATATCTAGGATATGTCATGACTGTGTATGGGAATCTCCTTCAAAATGTTGGCATACAGGACATATACTGAATATCTTGTTGTTCATTCCATCCATCAATGATTTTTCCTGTAATATTACTCCCTGATTTTGTAAACAAGGTATATGTCTAATTGGTCCCCTAATATCCTCCTATATCAATTTTAGAGGGAACATTAGAGGCTCCCAATATACATGTTCCCAAAGATTGAATCTGTGCTTTCCTCCTTTAGTCTCTTTCTTTTTGGATGTTCTATTCTCCAAAATATACACCAATTTTGTTGATCTAGAACCTTGGTTACATGGAGAACTCATTCTTTTATGATATCTGGAGAGTTGATACTTGGAATGGACATGCATGACATAGTATGGCTCTTATTGACACGTGAAAAATTAAAATTTCTACTTACATCAGCTGAAATTTACATTTTTCTGAATTTATGGGATTTCAGACATTTTATTCAATCTCTGAGAGTCCTAGTGAAACTACCAAAAGAGAATCTCTATCCAGGGGATCAAATTAATACCAAAACTGAGTTTTAAAATCTCAAATCTGACATGTTAACTTATTTCTATATATATATATTTAATGTACACAAGTTTCACATATTAGTATTTAGTTAGGTGTTGAGCTCTTTGGGATGGCTGGCTACTTGGCAATCATGCCAATTGTTTGGGCAAGATTGGCAAATTAATCACTATCATCTTTATTGTAAGAATATTGGACCTTTCTTTTGTAAGCAGCAAGCCCAATAGGAAAAGATACAATTTAGAAAACCAAAATGGATAAGGCATAGGCATGACTAAACATTAATTTGATATTTGTAGGTGGTGATCCGTGTCCGTCCTCTCAATAGCACAGAGCAAAGCTTGCAAGGGTACCACAGATGCCTGAAGCAAGAGAGTGCGCAGAGCATTACTTGGATTGGGCAACCAGAGACCCGATTTACTTTTGACTATGTAGCATGTGAAACAATAAATCAGGTCCGTGTTTCTGCATCAAAGAAGCAAAATCAAGCATTCCAGTTTTTGTCTACTGATTTGGTTTTTGATATCTGTATGCAGGAGACGCTTTTTCGGGTGGCTGGTCTGCCAATGGTTGAGAACTGTATGTCTGGTTACAATAGTTGCATTTTTGCATATGGTCAGGTATGCTTATAACTTCTCTTTATACACTTCCTCAGCAATTGCTCATTTGGTGCAGTAAGCATGCAGATGCTGGCCCTATTATAGGCTTTTCTTGTCCTGTTACAGCTTAGCATGGTTTAACTTCTCACAGCATTAGTACTTACTGGTAATGATATTTTGTATTTGTGTCTGACTGTAGACGGGGAGTGGAAAGACATACACCATGCTTGGTGAGATTAGCGAATTGGAAGTGAGTCCTAGCCCAGACCGTGGGATGACACCACGGATATTTGAATTCTTGTTTGCAAGGATCAGAGCGGTAAAATGTTACTTGTGATGTTGAAATGTGCCGATCTGTCTAAATTCATATGGATCTCACCTATGCTTATATCTTTTCCCATTTGTTCTAGGAAGAGGAAAGCAGGAGGGATGAGAAACTTAAATACAATTGCAGGTGTTCCTTCCTAGAGATTTACAACGAACAAATCACTGATCTTCTTGACCCTTTGTCTACCAATCTTCTTGTAAGCTCTTTTTTTCTGTTTTTTCAGCATTTATATTTCTTTATATGCTTCCACCTAAATATCTTGCTGACCGTTTTCAGCTTTTTTCATCTTTTCTTCTTTATATATAATATATCACTTCAAAACATGGCATCTGATGAGCAGTTACGAGAAGATATAAGGAAGGGTGTGTATGTTGAAAATCTCACCGAATTTGAAGTTGAGAATGTAAATGATATTCTTAAGCTTCTTATTCAGGTAAACCATATTTCTAATCCTCATATCCTGTTGTCTTGGGGTATTAGTTGATTCTTATCTTTCATAAATCATTTAACTTTAATCAACAACCCTGCATCTCTTTTTCACCTTGTAAACCTTTATATAGGGTGCTGCAAATAGGAAGGTGGCAGCAACAAACATGAACCGTGAGAGCAGCCGTTCTCACAGTGTTTTTACATGTGTAATTGAGAGTAGATGGGAAAAAGATTCAACCAGTAACTTACGTTTTGCAAGGCTGAACCTTGTGGATCTAGCTGGTTCAGAAAGGTAAACAATTACGATTGTAAACTTGTAGATTTTAATTGCCTTTGGATATTTCATGTAAGGCTAGAAATTTTGATACATATTATCCATTTGAAACAGGCAAAAGACATCAGGTGCTGAAGGCGAGCGTCTTAAGGAAGCTGCAAATATTAATAAATCATTGTCAACACTTGGGTATTTATGCTGCAATCTTTATCAAAACATAGTTTTTCTTGTCCATTTCACATAACAGTCTATACTTATGCATCAGTTATCGAAGTCCTTGTTTCTGGGTCCCTGATTGCATTTATGGATTTCAGTCACGTAATAATGGTTCTAGCTGATGTGGCACATGGGAAGCAAAGACATGTTCCTTACAGGGATTCTAGGCTGACATTTCTTCTCCAGGTCAGTACCTATTTCAGTTATTTACTCCTTTTTTCGTCATCTTACACTTTCTCTGAGGCTAAGTATGTTTTATTTTGTCACAGGACTCTCTTGGTGGCAACTCGAAAACCATGATCATTGCAAATGTCAGTCCTTCGATCTGGTATGGGGTCTTGCCTACAATTGCTGCATTATTTTCTTCAGTAAAATTCTTCTTGATGACTGTATAATACATACTGATCCCCTTCATCTCGTCTTGAAGCTCTGCTAGTGAAACACTAAGTACCCTCAAATTTGCTCAGCGGGCAAGGCTCATCCAAAACAATGTAATTGCTATTTTAATTATGAAATGCTTGGGTTTGCACTCTTGTTTGATTTGATTAAAACATACTCGATCTGGATTATTCGGCTTTCTTACAAATCGGGTTTCTGTCCTTCAAATGTAGGCTGTTGTAAATGAAGATGCTTCAGGAGATATTATAGCTTTACAACATCAAATAAGTTTGCTAAAGGTTGTACAAAATCTTGAAATGGTTTGTTGTGTCTGAAAAAAATTTAATCTTTCTAGTAAACCAAAAGTTCAATGGGGATCTTGAATCAGGAGGAGCTGTCAGTCCTTAAGTGTCAAAAAGTTTCAAGGTCGCTATCATTTCGCAAGGCAGTATTCGAAGATTTTGAGAATGAAGCTTGTGATGTTTCTGATCTTGAAAAATTGCAAGGAGTGGCCGAAGTAGATGCTGATGAGTTCCACCGCAATGAAACTTTGCACAGTATAAGAGTTTCAACTAAACAGGTATGCTGCTCATATTAGAACTCAATTGCTATAAAACATGAAACAATCTTGTTGCTTAATATGTGCTAGACATTGATTTTTTTGTGTCAAAGGAATGTATCCTTGTCATGGCAATTGCCTGCGACATTGTATTAACTATTAAGGATACTGATTTGCTTGATGAATTGCTGCTGGTCGGGTGTGTGTATAAATCCCTTCTTTCTTTCTGAAAATGACTTGGAAATTTGTTGAGTTGGATGAATTTTTCTTCTGATAATTCAATATGAGCAAGGTTTTGACATTATGTTGAGAATTAGACTGTGAGAGTTTTTTTATATGCTGCAGTTGAAATCACTGGAAGCAACATTGACCGGTGCACTTCGAAGAGAAAAAATGGCAGACAATTCTATTAAGCAACTTGAAGCTGAAGTTGAACAGTTGAACCGCTTGGTAACTCCTTAATTATTTAAAGGTGGCGTCAAAGTTTTGCTGCAATCTGCAGCAAGGTATTCTTTGTAGCATATATTTGCTTAAATTGTTTGACAGGTTCGTCAAAGAGAGGAGGATACTCGGTGCACTAAGATGATGCTAAAGTTTCGGGAGGATAAGATTCACAGAATGGAGAACCTACTGAAGGGCCTGGTGACAACGGACTTATTTTTACAGGAAGAGAATAATGCTTTGTCCGAACAAGTACAATTACTTCGTGCAAGAGTGGATAGGAATCCAGAAGTGACTCGCTTTGCATTGGAGAATATCAGACTCTTGGATCAACTCAGAAAGTAAACATCTGAATTAATAGGTTCGGTCTGTTTTATACCAACTTTCTGATTCACTCAAAGCTTTCACACCATGCTTATGTTACAGGTACCAAGATTTCTATGAAGAAGGAGAAAGAGAGCTTATATTAACCGAAGTATCAGAGTTACGCAATCAGGTATCCATAAATTTATAGGTTATCCAATCATAATTTCTTGTTCGCGCAAATAATCTTCTTTCTGAAATACTAAATGTTTTGTAATGCCATGTCTCTACAGCTCTTACATATCCTTGATGGAAAGTCTGAACATGAGCAGCACCACAAGTTAGATACGGAACCAAAGGTTTGTTTTATGAGCCACACCCTTTCTTGGTTTTTCTTGATATTCTCTTTACATGTTTACTAAAATCTTTTGATGGTCAGGAGGCTGGACAACCTCTACTGGATAGTTTGGCCAGAGAAAAAGAAGCTTTATCTACAGAGGTATTATTTGTTTGACTTCGAAGAAAGAAAAAAATGCAGATTGTGTATTGGTTTTCTTTTTTCTGAGCACTCTTTATTATGCTGTGTGGGCATTTTTTCCTTCTTTTTTACCAAATAACATTTATTCATTTTCAGCTAAAGAAGACCTGTCAAGAGTTAGAAAATTGCAGGATTAACCTGAAATCTTGCTTAGAACTAAATGAAAAACTTACGAGGTAATTGTTGCCTCTGAATTTCTGGATCATTTTCAGTTAATGCAGTAGTCATCTGTGTTCCTTTTCTCACTAAATTGATCAACACTTTCTTTGGCAGGGAGATAAACAATCTGCACACTGAATTAAACAACATCAAGTCTACAAGCGATGCTCAGCATGTTAATGTCAATAGGAATATTGTATGTACAACTAAACTAAAATTGGCTGCTGAGATTGTTATTTTCTGCTCTTTTACTTGTATATCATGCATTTTATAGGCAAGAGTAAGTCTGGATGCTTCTAAAATGTTTCAGGAATCATGTTCAGAATCAACCCAAACAAACAGTCAGGCTCATGGAAATAGGGTACAATGCCCACTTGAAATGAAGCATGCTGAAGAGATTTTGAACTTACAGCTGGAGTTGGATATACTTAAAACAATTCTAGGTGAAGAGAAGTCATCTCGTGTAGAGGTTGAGAAGAGGGCTACTCATGCAAATGATGAACTTACAACCGCCAATGGAAGGATTTTGCAGATCAGCAAGCAGCATGAAGATTTAAGTAATGAACTGAAAGATGCAAGATTGGTCATTGAAGCTCTAGAATCCCAACATGTCCTTTTGATAAATGAGCTGGAAAAACTAAAGGATAACACTAATAATTACATAGAGCTACTAAAGAATCAGGAGCAGGAGATCTCTACATTGAGAAAGAAGCTTGATGGTCATTTTGAAGGGAAAGAGAAACCATACTTTGCAAATGAAGAGCTTACAGGTCAGCATTTTAAACATTTTGAAAACGAGGACTCCCCTTTGCAGGTGAAGCTTAAAAAGATGCAAGATTCCCTTGAAAAAGCAAGGAACCTGAACATGAGGTACCAAGGTGATCAGGCATCTCAGATATCTCTTGAACAAGAAATGGATGAAGTCCGCAGACAGGTTGAGGTTGAGACAGCTGAAGTGATTGTATGCTTGCAAGAGGAACTCATGGCACTTCAACAACAGGTTGATGATGGTAGCAGAAATGAGTTAATGGCTAAACAGAGCATGGTGGCACTGGAGGGGGAGATCAAAGAACTTCATGAAAGGCTATGCTTGGTGAAGCAGGAAAATGAAAGGCTGTGTGAACTGGTTGAAGAGAAAGACAGGGATCTAAGATCCATGACCGACGACTGGGAAAGATTAGCTTATGAGATTGCAGATATTCTTACTGATGGAAATACAGCTCTTGAGGAAGCTTCTGAACAGGTTGCCTGTATTTCAGAGTCCTTTCCCCAACGAAGTTGGATTAGTGAGAAGGTTGAGAGAATGATAGAGAGCCTTTCTCAAAAGGATATGTTGATTGAAGAACTTCAGAATTGTTTGCAAGATGCACAGAACGTAAGATGTGATATGGAGTGGAAGCTGAGGTCCTTAAGAGGAGCAACACTGGCTATAACTGAAGCACAGCAGCAAGAAAGCATGGATAAAGAAAAAGAAATTCTTCAATTGACATCACAATTATCGGAAAAGATTTATTTAATAGTTGATTTAGAGAATAATATTAAACTTCAAAAGGAACAGATTAGGAAATCTGAGGTTTGTTCAAGTGTTGCCTTAATAGCAGTTAATAGATTATCCGAGATAAACACCACGCATCTCCAGGAACTTGAGCATGTAAAACTTCTCCTTGATGAATCCACAGAAATGATGTTACAGAAGGATACTCTTTTACAATGTCAAATGTCTTTGCATGCTGATGCAGAAAAACAAATTCAAGATCTGAGCTGGCAGCTAGAGAAGTCTCAGGGGCAAATTGCTGAAATACTAAGTCATGTCCAGGAGCAGGAGCAAGCTCAAGCTTTGGAATGCTTAAAAAAGGAAGATGAAGAAGTTGCTTTATCTAAAATTATAGAAGATATTTCAAAGGCAAAGAGGGTGATAAATGAGTTTGAACTGGGAGTGAGTACACTGCATGCTTGTATGAGAGATAGCGTTGATCTGGCTGATGGCCCTGCAGAAGTACATGATTCTGGAAAGTACTCTGATGAAGGGGCAGGCAACAACTCCAAGGACCGGGTAAGCTAATGCTCTTGTTATTTGATAATCAAGCTGAACCATGTGAACCTGTCTGACTGCTCTTGTCAGTAAGTTCCTAGCATTTATCTGTCCAGATGCTTTATTACATCTTAATTAAATTTTTCATCCCTTAAAATTGGTTTTGTTAACCAAATGTCTATTGTGTCTTGTAGATTGAATCAAATCGAGTTGTGAACAGCAACGTGCAACATAATGTTGAATGCATGCCTGGATGTAGCACAGGGAGTGCAATTGGCATGAATGCAAATGAGTCTGAGTGTAGAATGGTTTTGAAAGATGATTCTGATAGGGAGACAACCATTCTCCTCCTAAGGAAGGAATTAGAGGCTACACTTGACAGACTAGAGGAAGTGCAGGCTCAAATGACTAAACTACTAAACGAAAAGGAAGAGATTAAGAAATCTGAGAAACAAAGCCGAACAAGCATCGATCATCTTACTAACGAAGTACTTCGATTGAAATCAGATATTATTGATAAAGAAATACAGTTTGACCTTCGCTTGCAGGAGTTGGAAGATAAACTGCAAACAGTTAAGAAAAATGCAATAGCATCTAGTGAATGTTGGTGCAAAGCCAAAGAGGTATAATGCTACAGCTTCTAGTTCACATGCAATTGTTCCAATCTTTAACATTATACACAATTACTGTGCGGTATCATATATATGATGCGTCTATCATCCATATGAGTTTTGATGTTTATAATGACATTCTAAGTACATATTTTCATATATGTTTTAGTTGGATTCTCAAAGAGGCATTATTGATCATGGTGATCTTTGTTTTGTTTTGAAACTTAAGCAAGAATTCTTGGTTTGACTATTTGGGGAACTTATTAAAAGTTTAAAATGATACATGAAATTCTGGGTTTTTTTTATCTTCATTAGATGGTAACAATCTAATATGTTTCTACGTTCTTAGGGTTAGAATTGGGCCTGGAACGGCCAAAGGCCCATTGGGCTAGGCCAACTTTGGATCGGGCTATAGGCTAGGCCCGAAAGATTTTGGACCAGGTTTGGGCTTAAATATAAAGTCCATATGTTATTCGGGCCAGGCTTAGGTATATCATTGGCTTAGCCCAAGCCAGGCCCCGAGGGAGCCCAAACTCAGGCATGGACCTAGCCAGAACACATGCTCAAAATGGAATCTGAATTTGGGTATTTGTTTGTGAACTACTTAGAAAATAGGAATGCCATTTCCAATTGTGTTATCAATTTGCTTTTCTAGTAAATGTGTTTCTGATCATCAAATGGTTGCTAACATGAAGTTACAGTATTTCATCAAAAAAATGTAAAGCTATGGTATAATAGATTGAAAGATTAAGCTTCAATCAAATTTGGACTGGCCTCATTTTTAGCCCAAACAGATAATTTGGGCTGGCCCAATAGGGTTC
Organism: Cocos nucifera; assembly: GCA_006176705.1. Classification (NCBI taxonomy): domain Eukaryota; kingdom Viridiplantae; phylum Streptophyta; class Magnoliopsida; order Arecales; family Arecaceae; genus Cocos; species Cocos nucifera. The sequence goes on from QRFJ01000404.1 coordinate 1,361,925, forward strand.
CAATTGGGCTTGGGCCTGGGTTCAGGTCAGGCTTGGGTTGGGATTTTCCAAAAGTTTTCAGGCCTAAGCACAGCCCAAAGCCTAAAAAAATAGGGCTAAGTTTGGCTGGGCAAGCGGCCCGGCCTGGCTTGGCCCAGCCCAGCCCATTTCCAGCCCTAATATTCCTAAATCTTAGCCAAGTTGTGGGATGTTGCTCTCAACAAATCAATATTTGTTCACCGCTTGAATATGACAACAATGTGACATCATGATGAAATGCTTAATTTGTCTCCGATGTTCAACTTGATGATAGAAAAACATGATGGATGAGTAATTACTGTATAGGATTTAATAAAATTCTGGGCCCTCCCTGAAGTTTGATATATGTCACATGTAGAACCTGTATCTCTGTCACTTATGAGATGACTTTCAGTTCAGTTTTCTACCAAATGCTATCTCTTATCTTTTCATTAATGTTGTTACCTTCATCATCTCATAGGCAGTCATCATTATTTACCCTATAATTTGTTCATTCCAGGCACTTGAGCTCGAGATCAATGATGCAAAAGCTGTTGCTGCCCAAAAGACAATTGAGGCTTCCGTTCTTCTTACAAAGATTGAGGAAGCACAAGAAACCATGAGAGATGCTGATGTTATGATCAATGCACTGATGCAAGCAAATGAAATTGCAAAATTTGATATAGAAAGACATCAGAAAATTGAAACCACATTAAACTGTGAAAGGAATAGTTTATTGAATAAGGTACAGAGTCTGCAATCTTCAATTAATATGAAGGAACAGGAATATAACTTCATGGAGAAGAATTTCCAGTCAAACCTTATAGAAGCAAATAGTTTGGTTCTGGAGCTTATGGATAGTTTTAAGCATCTACAGACAGTTTTCACAGAAAAATTCAAATTTCTAGTCTGTGATCTTGAGTGGCTCAAGGCTCAGGTTCAACACTTTGCACAGTCAGCAAGGTCCTGGTTGGAAGAGATTTGGTCAGAGATTATTGGAAAAGATTGTGCTGTGTCTGTGTTGCATCTTTGTCACATGGGGATTTTGTTAGAGAGATTAACTGGGTTGAATGCTGAAAATGGTTTTCTTCATCGTGGGCTGTCTGAATCTAATTCTATAATTGCTGACCTGAGAGAACATAATATCAAAGCCAAAAAAGAACTTGAAATGTGCAGCATTCTCAAGGGTAAGTTACTTGTGGACATCAATAACAGTTTTAACCGCATTTCAAAGAAAGAAGATGAAACGTCTGAGTTTAGAACAAGGCTAGGTTCATTTGAAAAGAAGATTTTGCATTTACAATTGCTCGAAGAATCAATGTTGGCTAGGTCAAATTCTATGGGCACTGAACTTGCAATTTTGGTGAACGAGTTGGAGGCTAACAACAGAAATGCCCTAACAGCAAAATCAGTTCAGGATAAAACAATGAGGGAAAAAGAAGAACTCTATAAACAATTGGAGAATGCATCAAGATTACTAGATGGCATCCAGGGTATTAATGGAATGTTTAGGGACTCACTCCTTGAAGATTTGTCTCTGCTTGCGGCTGATTCACATCCTGAGTGTCAATTGAAGCTAGAAGCTCTGAAGTCCAGCAACATGGGATCTATCGAAGAATTTGAACTGTACAGGAATCTCATTAGTTGTCGAACTGAGCCTGTTGTGATTAATTTGTTTGCAAAAGATATTGAGCTACTTGTTGTGCAATCAGAGATGGAGCAGAATATTGAGGAAATTGATCATATGGCTTCACAGATATCTGACTTAGAAAGACAGAGAGACAGTTCCATCAGGATCATTGATAAATTTAAGATGGAAATGATTCTAAATATCATAGACAAGGATCAGAAAGGTAGTGAAATGCATTCTTTGCTTCTGGAAAATGAAAAGCTGAGAAATGACCTACTGAAGATGAAGGAAGACCATTTCAGAGTCACTGAACATTTGCAGGAGATGGAAACAGGATTTGCATCTTCTCTTAGCCATATAAATGCTATCAATCAGGAAAATCACAGGTTACAGAACAGAATTTTCTCTTCAGAGACCTACATTACAAATCTGGAAAGTGATTTAGACAGGAAAAATGCAGAACTCGAGGAGGTACTTCATTCACAATCTATCATATCTAAGGAGCTTGATTTGAAAACTGAGATGTCTAAAATTCAAATTGAGCAAGCAAAGTTCTTGAAATCTGAGAATGATTCATTGCAAAATGAGGTAAGGGCATTTATGACCAAGAAAGATGAAATCATTGCGATGCTTGGGTTCAGGCTTAAGACTGGTTTTGATGTGGCTCAATCAATAGATATGATTGTGGACAGGATGTTCCATTTGATAGATGACCAAATTGTTCTCATGATGGATAGAATGGATCAAGAAAATTTTGAGCAAAAAGAAGCGGCATCAAAGTTTGTAGCTGAGTTAGAATTCTTCGAGCTCTCAATTGAAAAACTAATGTCTGAGAATTCTTCTCTAAAGTCCGAGTTGATGCGGAAGGATGAAGTCTTAAAAGGCCTGCTATTTGATCTGAGCTTATTGCAGGAGTCAGCATCTATTGCAAAGGACCAAAAGGATGAACTTGAAGAGATGGCTACTGCATTGGAATCTGTAGAAGAGGAACTGGCATCAAAATCATGTGAACTTGATGAGGCCGCTGCTCATGGACGGATGCTAGAAGCTGAACTACTTGAAAAAAATGAGAAGACATCTGCTCTTGAGTTAGAGATTGCAGAGAAACTTGGTAAATTGAAGTTAGTTTCTACTGAGAACCTTGAGTTAAAAGCTGAACTGGAAAACATTATTGGGATAAAAAATTCTACAGAGGAAGAGTTAAGAGAGAAATTTAAGGCTGCTGAAAGATTGGAGGAAGAGATACTTGAAATGAGCTCTTTGCTTGGCCAAAGGGGTCATTTGCTTGAAGATTTGCAGAATGACATGACCAAACTTGCAGATGAAAGGGATCATCTTGATTCTGAAGTTCTTGACCTGAAAGAGAAGCTGGAAATGGCACAAGCTCTTGTTGAAGAAAATGAAGCAATTGCTACAGAAGCTCATCAGGTGCCTGAAACCTAATCACCATCTAGTTTTCTGTGGTCATACCATTGTCATTTCTTATGTTTATTCCTTTTATTTTTGTTATAGTTAGCAGAAGCAAAGAAGGCTTATGCTGAAGAAAAAGAAGAGGAGGTCAAGCTATTGGAGAGATCTGTTGAGGAGCTTGAATGCACTGTATATGCATTGGAAAACAAGGTGAGCTTTACCGAATCTTTTCAACTATATTTTCAGTCTCTCTTTCATCAAATTTTCATTACAACTGAACACACTTGTTGCTTCTGAAAGGTGGATATTGTAAAAGCAGAAGCTGAGAAACAACGATTGCAGAGAGAAGAATTAGAAATGGAACTTCAGTCAGTGAGATGTCAAATGCTGATGGTACCTGCCTCTAGTAATATATGGAATACAACAGGTGACCATAATGACCCAACAAGGTTTGTATGTTTATAATACTTCTCGTCCTATGTCAGTGAAGCCTCTGGGCATCAGATTACATTTGCTGGCTTTTGCTATCTTTGCAGGCCCCTTAAACAGAAAATAATTGAGTTAGAAGAAGCCCAGAATAATATACAAATTCTTCAGAAGGAAGTTGCAGAAAAGGATGCGGAGGTGTAACTTTTGTATACAAATTATAAAAATATGATACAGCCATTTTAAGAAATCTCATTTATGGTAGTTAAAACAGAAGCTGATCTAATTTCTGAATTCACTTCATCATGTTTAAGTGTACATCAAAATCATTCTTTTATCATCAATGAATCTAATTTCTGAATTCACTTCATCGTGTTTAAGTGCACATTGTCATTCTTTCATTCATCATCAATCTTGGTAGCAATGAACATTTTCAAAACTAGGTCATCTTTCTAGCACAAACTCCTAGGGTAGGGCCCATGCGTCTCCACCCTGTTCAACTCCATTGTCATGCTCCTAGTGGAAGCAGTACTATCAACCTGATCTTCTTTCTATTTTTTTTTTTTTTATAATATTTATGAAGTATTACTATATTTTTACTATTCATGTGCATATTGCAGATAATCTGAACCCTTCGAATTGAAAAAAATGAATTATTTGGCTTTGGTGCATCCAACAAAGTGAATAGCAATTCCATTTTAAACATAAACACCATAAAACTCTAAGAGAATGACCATGACAACATAAAAAGAAGAAGCTTAATAAAATAGTTTCATGTATTGATTCCTAGATTTCCTGTTTTCCTGCAGATTGTCCAATGCAAAGCACACATATCTGAGCTTAACATGCATGCAGAGGCACAAGCAAGAGAGTATAAACAGAAGGTATTCTTTGCCAAAGTTTTGAGAAGTCACTACAAATATTATAATTCCATATATGTGATAGCCAAAAATGATCAGCAGTAATCATGTAATTACTTTTCATGACTGATAAAATGTGACTTTGCTCCAGTTTAAGGAATTGGAGGCTATGGCACAGCAAGTTAAGACTGATCCTGCATCCTTCAATGCTACAAGCTTAACATCAGCAAAATCAGAAAAAAGTGCCCCAAAGTCTAGGGGATCAGGTTCCCCATTTAAATGTATTGGCTTGGGACTGGTGCAGCAAATGAATTTGGAGAAGGATGAGGACTTGATTGCAGCAAGGCATCGAATAGGGGAGCTTGAAGCCTTAGCTGCAAGCCGACAGAAGGAGGTACAGTTTATGTCTTTCAATTTGGAATTGTTTACGCTTAAATGTTGTCCATCAGAATAAAAGAAAAAAATGAATTACCTGCTTTCCAATGGGATCCTTGCTCTTTCCCCAGATCTTCATGCTGAACACACGACTGGCAGCAGCAGAGAGCATGACTCATGATGTTATTCGGGATCTGCTAGGAGTTAAGTTGGACATGACAAATTATGCAGTAAGACTATCAAACTTTTTCTCATATCTGTGATCTTTGTTGGTATATATATCTCGATGATCCATGCATCAGCAAGGATTCAATTGAAAATGTTATTAAATCTTTTCTATTAGGAATTGTAAAATCTCCATCTTACATCTAATTGTCATGTCAGTTTATCTTTGTCAGTCCATTCTATATTCTCTTCACTTCTGTTACAATATGGATTATAAGTAACTTCAAATTGCATTAATTTGCTTTCCGTAATATATTCAAACTATTCATATCGTGCATATACCACATTTTACTTACCATCTTTGTCATTTTGATGCTAGTCATTATTAGATAACCATCAAACTCTTGGGGTAAAGGAGACAGCATGCCATGAAGGTGACAAATCACAAGAAAAGGTTTATTTCATATGAGACACGCTATCTTAAAAGAATCCCCATTTTTTTCATGCTGTTGACTTTAGGAATTTTTTTTTAAAGGAACAAGAGGCTATCAAGCTGAAGAAGCAGCTTCACGAATTCATCGCAGAGAGGCAAAGGTAGATACATTCAGTCAACAACTACCTCCTTAAAATTTTGTGGCAATTATTATGTTTGTCTGGCTCACATAATTTAAGTTTCTTTCATGTTAATTCTGTAGCTGGTTGGATGAAATAAATCAAAGACACAAAGAATTGGTAGCTGCACGTGTCACATTGGAAAAACTTCGTCAGCGGGACCAGTTCATTAGCACTGAAAATGAAATGTTGAAGGTCTCAAAGTTCCTTTTATGAATTTAACCCCTTGTTTTTAAGTTTCTTCATCTTTTAAAAATCTATACCGTCAACTTATAAAATTTTGTAGGTGGAGAATGTGAACTACAAGAAGATGACCATGGAACTTGAAGATGAAGTGAAAAAGATCTCCAGCCAACAGAATCTCCAGCAGCGCATTCATCACCATGCAAAAATTAAGGTAGGATATAAGGAACTCAGAATTTATAGATTGGTTTCGTATACATATTTCAGCTTCATTTTTTTTTTTTCCAATGAAATATATTTCACCGAATGTGACAGGAAGAGAACAGTCTCTTAAGATTACAGAATGAAGACCTAAATGTAAAGTTGCATCAATTGGAAGCAGTCCTTTCACGTGTGGAAGATGAGCTTGCTCGCCATCGAGCTTCTTGTGGAAAGAACCCCTATGTTGACATTGACGAGGAGGAGCAGTTGAGAAAGAAACTACAGGTATGTCTATCCTGGTGGATTGATTGAGTTAAACCAGCAGATAGGATTCTTTTTATGTTCAAGAAAAATGAGAATTTGGTGTACGTATGACAGGATAGTGAAGAGGACAGAATTCAATTGGCCCAAAAGTTATTGAGCTTATCTGCCAGCATTTTGAAGGTCATAATCAGGAATCTTTAATGTTTTATGGCGTCCTCCAGTTTTCTGTATCTAATGCAATTGGTATTGCAGGTTGCTGGACTAGCACAGTCTGCTTCCTATATAAGCCCCTTGGCAGCACAGGACGCACTGGACCAAATAAAGGATCGTATTAGAAAACTGGAAAATGAAGTGGAAGATCTGAAACTAAAGGTGATTGGTTCTTTACTAGGCAAAATTCACAGTTTAGTTCAATGCCATAACGAATGTAATATAAGGCATGGCTTTGGTGGGTTCCCTTAACCAAGCCAATTTTTCAACAGGCGCACGATTAGAGATTACATTCTTCTCCCACTGCTTCGGAGCTTACGGTTTTATGTTCTATTTTACTCCTCGTTTCACCTTTTCCTTAATCGTCAAATGCACTTTGGAGTCATGACAAGATGCTTTAGTTTCAAATATCAATAATTGGTGCATATCTTGAGGGATAGGGTGGTTTGTTTTGTCAGCTATAAATAGATGGTTATGCAGTTACAGTTTACACTGACATTGAGGATGCTTCTTTTTCAGTACAAAATATTGCGCGAAAAGATTCGGCTGTCTGAGCTTGGGCGACAATCATCACCATTTCGCTGGAAGACAGATGAGAAGTTTCTACCGTCAAGCACATCGGAGTCTCCATCTTTGTCGTCTTCATGACGGGTGGACAAATATTGTACATGTTGGTAGTTAGCTAACCGATCAAGGTGCTCTGATGGTCAAATTGTTTAGGAAGATTAGCTGGTCAAATGACTTTGCTGATTCTTCTGCTATTTGTTCATATTCCTTCCTACATTATATAGCAATTCAATTATATTCATTTCAACTCTGGTGTATTTGTAGTACACAAATGTTATACTGTTTTTAGTATACACACAGGGGAAAATGAAAAGCATGAGAAGGAGATGCCTATGAAAACAAACGTCCACAGAACACCAATATTTATCCATCGAACTCATACACGGTAAAAGACACAAATGGTCCCACTTCAAATAGATAGAAAAAAAAAAAAAAAAAAAAAAGGGAAAGACCAGAAAAACAAATAAAAAAACACAACAGCAACACCCACGTGATGCCATACAGCTTAAGACTCGTGTGCACATTTAAAAGTATTACTTCCATGGGCCTGGAGTAACCACTAACAATTATATACATGCTAAAATGGTGGGCTTGCTAATGCCGTAGCTGAGATTACAATTGGATCATATTGATCTATGACCTGATATAGTCTAACCTATTTAGACCTGATCTTATCCATTTTAAAAGACTCGTGGGATCGGGTGAGATTCTAAAATTAGATACGTTAAATTTTTTAGATTGGGTCGGATCTTAAACACAGTATATCATGAGAATCTAAATCTATTGGAGCCTCTAAGTTGTAATTTAAGACCATGAGCAATATTTTTAATATAAAGACTAGTTTAAAGTTATTTTTATATCATATTTCTTTTTTAAAGATTATATTATTTATTGTTTATTTTGTATGATTAATAGTAGTTGACTATATGGTAGTTAAAATATAGTTGGCTACATTTGATTTAGATTTGAATTTTTTGAGTTGGACGCAAGTTATATATAGATTTAATTCAACTCAAATGACTCGTTGGACCGAAAAAAATCTTGACTGTGGACCCAATGCGACACTAGACCCGATCAATTATTAGATTAGATTTGAGTCTAATATTAGAATCCGATTAATGAATTGGATTGAATCAAGATCACTAGCGCCCCGGTCTGATCTAACCCATTTGCACCTCTAGCTGTAGCGGTCGAGCTCTTCATTCGCCACTGTTTTTTTTCTCTCGAGTCCATTTGGAGTCACCTCAAACTCAGACTTGAGAGGTTGGGTAGGATCCTCGTCTACTTTTGGGGTGTTTGGAGGCGCAAGAGAATCAAGGGGAAGTCTAAATCCGGAGGGGACATTTTGGCTACGGTTGTCTGGTAGGAAATTAGGAGAGAACTGCTATCTGAGTTCAAACCTATGTGCATTTCATATACTAAATGACACGTTTGATGGGCAGATTTCCTATCTTTTTTTCCCAAGAAAAGAAAAAGAAATCCGCAAACCCCTAATTGTCCTTTCCATTGCCATATTTAGGTTTTTAGATTTGATATCGAGACTATTTATTTATAGATTGAAGGTTTGATCGGGATTGAGTTGTGTTCTTGTTAATCACATAGTCTATTGTCCTTTCCATTACCATATTTAGGGTTTTAGATTTGATATCGAGACCATTTATTTATAGATTGAAGGTTCGATCGAGATTGAGTTGTGTTCTTGTCAATCACATAGTCTAAATCCACATTGAGACTTTTTCAAAATTTATTTGATACGATCCTCATGTCGTTATTAGTTTTCTTTCCATAAGAAACAACATATGTTTTCTTATCGCACGATGGACCCAACCCTAGATCCATCACTAGGTAGGTCCAAGTGCATTGAGTTGGCTATGGATTGTGCTGGACCTTACCTAGCTTGGAGGACCAATGTGTCCAAAGAATTTTGATGAAACAAAATCTGTGACTTGGATTGGCCTAAAATTGTGGCAAACCAAAAAGAGGGGCTACGGTCTGAGTCATAGTTGCCCTGGTGCCAATTCAGCCTGGTTGTAGGTAGAGGTGACAAAATTTGACCCGGTTTGGTGAAGTTTTTTAAAGTTGGGTTAGTTTTGGATCAACCCGAAATCAATTCCATCATAAATAGATGGGTTTGAGTTCAAGCTCCAAACCGATAGATCACATGATTTGACCTAATCAAAAGTCAACTAATTCCAAGGCCATACACAACCTACTAGTTCATACTTCTCTAAGTTTTTGTAATATGGCTTGGTTTAATAAGAAAATGCGTTGTAAAGAATGATGGGTAGGATGGGTAGGACGGATCATGGGATTTTGGGATGTAAATATCACCCCAAATCTAAAATATAATATAACTATGCTACCGGTGGATGATAACACAAAGCCAATCAATCATAATCAACTAAAATCTATCACAAAGTGAATATAATTAAAAAAAATTATTATTTATTAAGTAATTAAACTAAAATTAGTTTAGAACATTTAAATCCAAAGTTTAAATATCAAAACTCATATCTCAAATTTCACAAATAGTTAATTACAAGTTCATAATTATTTAATAAATTAAATTCATCTACAAAATTTTAATTCTTGCTAGTGTAGACCTTTAAGCTTGTATTCTTTGTTGCTCTTAATAATCTTTTTTTTAAAAAAAAAAATAAAATAGGTATGAGTTATACCAGCTCAGTAAGTAAAATTTATACTTTCTTACTAGATCAAGCATTAGTTTTTCTATGATAATAAAATATTTAAAAAATAATAGATATTATAAAAATAAAATATTTTATAGAGCATATAATAAAATGAGTAATAAAGATAATCATACATGCATAAATCTTGAATATTTTGTAAACATGATTAATAAATCATTCTTATCATGTGTTCATGTCAAAATTTAAAATATTATTTTCAGATATTCATGCTATAATCACTTTATATCCATGATAAGATTCGTACTTTTAATTAATAAAGTTCTTATTTTGTATGCCAACTTTATATCCACCAACAAGGCCTATACTCTTATTGATGCTACCTTCGAGTGTCGACTTTTTCAATTCTAGAAATTCATACACTACTATCTGAGAGTCTTTAAAATTTTTATATCTTTTTTTAATATATATATATAATAAAATTTATGCTTCACAAATATGTTATTTTTATAAAATATATTCATGAAATCATTAGTCATAATAAAATATACTTTTTGTATTACATATGCCGATCCTTATTTTGTAAAAATTTGATTTTATCAGCAATAAATCATTTGCATGAAAAGCATAGTAATTTAAAAATAAAAAAAGAAAATGCAAGATTTACTTATTTTGTCCAACCTAGATCTTTAGTTTTAGTTAGAAGAATCGGCTAATCCTATTTAAAATATTAAATCACAATCAATTTTATTTTAATTAATTAAATAAAACTAAATAATAATAAAAGAAGACTGTTGATCAGATAATCGATCTAATAGATCACCTAGGCACCAAAATAGTTTGGGGTCTTCTTATGAGGGTCAACTTGGATGCACAGAGCACGAAGATGGGAGATGCATAAGTTTTCCTAGAAAGAAAAAATAAAGAGAGAAAGTGGAGAGAGAATGAGTCTTATTCTTCTTTTTTTTTAAGAGGAAGAAATAGGAGACTAGGGTCCAATCATCATCTATAGAGAGAGAAGAGAGGGAGGAGAGAGACAACTCCTTTTTTTTCCTTTTTTTTTCTTCCTTCTTCCTTTTTTTTTTATTTTTTTCTTCCCTTCTATGACTGAATAAGGGTGGAAGTGAGCTAGTGGCTCATCACCGGAGGACCAACAACAAGTGGTTGACAGCGGTGGGGCAAGAGATAGCCAGCAATGAGGATAGGCTAGTGGAAAATCATAGAAAAAAAATAAGTGATGACCAGGTTATCACATTCTATCCCTCTTTAAAAAAATAAAATTCATCCTCGAAACTTAAGGTACCTTCATCTTCTACCTACAAATAAGATATATTGAATATTCCGTTATTTCATACTTTCATTGCGTAACTCAATTTTAAACCATTTCTTCTTCTATACCCATCTTATGCTTAATCCTACCAATTATGTATCTAAGCTTAATCTTCTACCCATAATCAAACATATTGCTTTGATATCATAAAATGTCATACCCCAATTCCAAAAAATAGTATGGCCATGCTATCGAGAGGTACAATCCACGATAACATAAAGCCAATCAATCATAATGAGCTAAAATCCATCATAAATAAAATATAATAAAAGCATCTATTCCATCATTCATCAAATAATTAAATCAAGACTGATTCAGAGCATCTAAATTCAAAGTTTAAATATCAAAACTCATATCTCAAAATTCATAAATAGTTAATTGCAAGTTTATGATTATTCAATAAACTAAATTTAGCTACAAAATTACTATACTTGTTAGCGTAGACTTCCAAGTGTGGATCCTTTGTCGCTTATAGTAGTCTTATTCCTTTGACAAAAGAAAAATAAAAAGAATGTAAGCTATATCAGCTCAATAAGTAAAACCTACACTTTCTTATCGGATCAAGTATAAATTTTTCTATGATAATGCAATATTTAGAAAATAATAGATATTACAAAAATAAAGCATTTCATAGAACATATAATTAAATAAATCATAAAGATAATTATGCATATATAAATCATAAACATTTCGTAAATATAATTCAAAAATAATTTTTGTCATGTGTTCATGTAGTAGCTCAAAGTATTGCTGATATTTGTTCTACAATTACTTTAAACCCTTTATAAGATCCATGTTTTTAATCGACAAAATTCATGTTTCGTATGCCAATTTTATACCTATTAGCAGGGCGCTCTTATGGATGCTAGCTTTGGATGTCGATTTTTTTAATTCTAGAGATTCATACATAGCTATCCAAGAGCTTTTAAAATTTTTATCTCCTTATATACACACACATAAAAATAATAAATTTTATGCTTCATAAATATATTATTTTTATAAAATAAATTCATGGAATCATCAGTCATAATAAAACATGCTTTTCGTATCACATCTATTGTTCTTTATTTTATAAAAAATATGATTTCATCAGCAATAGATCATTTGTATGAAAAATATGATAATTTAAAAATAAATAAGAAATGTATGCTTTACTTATCTCATTCGTTCTAGATATTGAATTAAATAATCATATTTAAAATATTAAATCATAATTAAATTTTTAATTAAATAAATAAAATTAAATAATAAAAAAGAAGACTATTGACCAGATGATCGGTCCGATGGACTATTTAGGCAGTAAAATGGTTCGAGATCTTCTTATTGGAGTCAACTTAGATTTCTAGAGCAAAAAGATAAGACTCTATCCCAAGAAGCATGTTTAACATCTTTCTAGAGAGAGAATGAGTCTTATTTTTCTTATATCTTTTCCTTTTTTTTTTAAGGGAGAGAAATAGGAGACTAAGGTCCAATAATCATCTAGAGAGAGAGTAGAGAGAGGATAGAGAGAGACTTCTCTCTCTTTTCTTCATTTTCTTTTTTTTCTTCTTCTTCTTCCTTTTCTTTTCTTTTCTTCTTCTTCCCTTCTTTAGCCAAACAAGGGAGGAAGTGAGTTGGTGGCTCATCGGTGGAGGACTGGCAATAGGCGACGGTTGTCGATGGCCAATGGCGGTAGGGCAAGGCATAATTGGTGGTGAGGATTGGCTGGTGGAAAATCATGGGAAAAGGCCCAAAGATAAGGGAAGGCATTTGTGATGGCAGCCAACAGGGTTGTATAAGTCGTGGGGAGGAGGGTAAGAGAGAGAGGAGGTGAGGCTGAGCCCATACTTTGGCTTCGACAAGCCCTCAACTTCAATTTACGATAGGTATAAGCACAAGACACTGCAAATCCAAAGGGAGAAAAGAGAGAGAGGGGCACAATGATCACCAATGAAGGGACTTAGGGCAAGGAGAGGGGTTCTATTTGTAGAGTGCCCTAGGGTCTTGATGGCTCTAGAGCTCCGATTCCTTCTTGGATCAATTGGAGAAGAAGACACTCATGTGGGCTGGGTGTGGGCCAACTTATGATGGGCTGGTCCAATTGGACTAGGTTATCACAGCTAATGTTTTTCTTTATTAGTTTATGAATATTATATATCTTAAATTTTTATAAGTTAAATAGGACTTGGTATATTTAAAGTCGTGTGTGATTTTGTTGTTTGTGATCTTCGGATACCATATTTTGTTTTTATTTTTTAGTTGTATATATAATTGATAAATAAAAATTTAAATGGGTTGATCGGTAGGTATGGGTGTGTGTAAAATAAATGAATTAGGTATGGGTTAATATTTTCCAACCCAATTATAAATCGCATTGGTATAAGTTGAGGACTTTTTGACATAAAACTAGCTCAAACCAACCAAAACCCAGCTTGACAAGACCAATGGCCTCACCTAGTTGTTAGGCACTACTCAATGTTTGTTACTATCTTAGATTCATCCAAAAGCAAGATGTCAACACATCAAGTATTTTTCACCAACAACATCGACCTAAAAAATATGTAAAATAGTGCAGAATTATCCAAGTAATGGTTATTCAATAAATTTCACTGGAAATTTAAAAAATAATGTGAAAAAAATTCTGTAAACCAATCTTATTTCTTATGATTGTTTATAATTATTTTATAGTGAAAGACTTGCTTTTCTTCTATCGTTACTATCATCTTATAGTATCATGTGTGATAATGCACTTGCTTTGTAGTTACATTGTTGGTGCGGCTTGTGAAGGATACAGATGCCTGCTAACATGCATAATAAATAGTTTTGCACATGCTCAACATGCTTAACATATCCACAACAACATGGAGAGCTCAACAGCATACATGGAATGAATGATCAATGTTCCTTTTTGGTATCTTTTCCTCAATTATTAGAGTACAACCTAAAAGCCATCCAATAGCCATGGCTTTGGACTTACAATTAATGGAATCCTTTCACAGTTCTAATTCAGTAACATCAACTATATGAATTCAATGGAATCGAAGTAAGATTGGCTTTGTGGATCCTTGCCAAGCATTCCTATATCAGATAACAACTGACATCCACAAATATTACATTTGGATCTATTTTGCTGTTTCACATACTTTTTCCCAACTGGCTGCCAAAATAACTACAATCCTTTGTCTTCTCCATCCAGACTTGTATAACATTGATAGTGTTTGTTAAATCACAGCATAAACGGAACAAACAGCGAACAATATGACTTATCTTGTAAGTATCCCTTCATTTGGATGTTTACCTAGTTGTTTTAAAGCAGCCTTCCATGCTCTTTGTTATTGCTGATTTTCAGAAAACTAAAAGATTGCTGGTGATGGAAGAACAGGGTACAACAATAGTTTGCTCAAGTCCCCTGGATGATGTTAGTGAATGAATATCTCACTAGTATCTGATTCAAGGATATGGCAGTAGTCAGTTAAAAGCAACAAATACAATATGCCTGCAAGCATTTTTTTGATAGACCAACAAACCTTTCTTTTCGAGGAAAGTCGGATATCCAAATTAAACATATTCAAATGCAGCATCTGCTGTGAAATTTATCTACTTTAAGTGTACTCAAGCATCTGCTATAACATTAGGTTCATCATTGTAATTCCTGAAGTTGCTTAACAAGCAGAATCAGTTACAGATGTTTGTTTATTTGTACAACAATCATGGTAGGTTTCAGAGGAACAAAGAAAAACAGAAGGAAAAGGTTGCAGATATACATGCGAACAAAGCTCTAGATCTAAATCAGTTCAGATTATAGTACATTTTAGATAAAGATATGTCTTAGGATTTGAATTTTTTTTTCCTGCTACCAACCTTCAAGTCTTATGAGCTCGTTGATTTTTTCACTGTCTGTCTTATCTATCTTTTCTTCCAAATACAGCACTTATGCATGACCTTCTTCATATCACTACCTCTTTACTCACAGCTGCTGCCAGTGGGGTCTGCATTCTTGACAATCCAGGGATGCTTCAAGATATTTTTAAGAGATAGTCTTTTTGATGAATCCTTCACTAGGAGCTACAAATTGAATATCAGATGTCAAAATTCACAAGTGCTTAGTAAACTTTCATATGAGACAAATATTGTTATGCCTTCCGACTTACTTTGCTTATGAGTTCCTTGGCTTCGGCAGATACGTGGGGAGTGGAAGGAAATTTGAGGTCAACCTTCACTATCCTGGTTAAAAGTCTCATTCAGTGTAACATTTTATAAATTCATGTAGTACAGGTGTGGCAAACTAAAGTATTTTACCTGTTTAAGGTATCTTTCTGGTCTTCAGCTTCAAATGGTGGAATGCCATAAAGAAACTCATAGCAAAGAATGCCTAAGGTCCAGTTATCAACAGCATAATCATGCGCTTTATTTTCCACCATCTCTGGAGCAAGATAATCAATAGTGCCACACATGGTTTTTCTCTTAGCATTCGACTGCACAGCCCATCCAAAATCCGCAATTTTAAGTCGACCCTGCAAGGTAGAAAGAAGATCAATTCGGACTCTTTCGTAACTTGAAAAACATCACTGCTAATGCCGGTTCCAACCTGCAGTGCACTGTAGTGTCATTCGAAACAAGATGCAGTAAAAAGAGTCCAGGAACTCAAAATGAGTGTTGCAGTGATAATACTGCTCAGATAGATGTGCGTTTGAAGTTGGAAAAAAGAATTATATTAGAGAAAGCATAGGAGTAAAACCAAAAGACGAAGTGGTCATTAAAATCAGTCTTAACAATTGGTTCCAAGTTTACCTGCACATAGCAATTAATAAATTATGTACAAGTTGCAGAAAGGAAATAGGATAGCACGTGGACTTTAACAAATAAACTATTATTTGTTAAAACCTGAACAATAGTACACTTACTATACTAATACAAGTACACTCATACATTGGAGTGGGACACACACTCAAACACTTGGTAGGAAGACCTCACTTGGCTGCACTCCATGGCACCCTCACACAATAGACTTGCACATTCTTCACACACCTACACAATGGGTCTCAACACCTATTTATAGATGCTATAGGTTGGTGGATAGCTCCATTTAGTGATGTGCAACTGGCCATTATGTCTCTTTGGCTCTGGAATAATGGTGCAAGAATGGTCTAAGGAGATAAAAAAACAATCTTGTGATGATTTGTGGTGGCTGTTGATAATTTCGAGGAGATATCTGAAATGTCTAAGAGGTAAAGAAGAATTTAGAAAAACATATGGATATTTGGTGAAGAGGAAGTGGTGATAGAGAAAGAAAATTCTATAGAGTGGAAAAAAAGAGAAAATTGTTGTAACCCAACACTCCCCCTCAACATCAACTCTCTCTAACCTTTGTTCTTTTAGTCATACTGAGTTGTTCTCTAAACTTTGCAAACTAAGCATTGAGTCCTTTTGTGAAAACATCCACTACTTGATTCTCTATCTTTATTTGTTGCATTTCAATTTCTCCTCTTAAGACTTTTTCTGATAAGAAATGATTGTACACCTCTATGTGTTTTGTTCCGACATGAAACATCAGATTTTCTGTTAGCCGAATTGCAGACTGATCATCACAATATAGTGGCAATACCGGTGAATAGGTTAGTAAAGATCTTTCATTAGTTGCATCAGCCATGTACTTTCTTAAGCTGCGGTAGCTGCTGCTCTATATTCCGCCTTTGTAGTTGATGGTGATACTATCAATTGTCTCTTGCTGTATTAAGAGATTATTCCTGATCTAAGGTTTAACCCCTGGTTGATCATCGTCTATCATGGTCATCAGAATAGTCGGCATCACGATATCCAACCACTTTACATGTATCTCCTTTTTTGTATATTAAATTGAAGTCATGCATTCCTTTTATGTTTGTCAGGATTCACCAAACTACCCTTAAGTGGGGTTTTTTTTGGGTTTTGCATAAATCAACCACTCCAACTACATTTGTAATGTCAGGCTGTATCAATGTTTGGTAGATTAATCTCTTGACTAATTACGACATGGTTGGGACTTCTAAGTCTTTGCTTACACAGAGCTTGGCATTGACTTCTATTGGTATAGAAATCTGCTTGCTACCAAACATCCCATATTTTGTAAAAGATCCTTTGCATACTTTTGTTGGCACAAGAATAAACCATTGTCCATGCAATCTTCTTCAAGCCATAGGAAGTGTGAGCTCTCCAAGCTCTTTCATTTGGACGCGTACTAATGGATTTTCTTTTATTCGATGAATCTCTTCCATATCATCTCCAATGATTATAAGATGATCCATATAAACTAATATTATTGCTAGCTTACTTTCTCAGTCTGCCAAACAGGTTTGAGTCAGCTAGTGCCACTAAACATCCACTTTGAACCAAAAACTTTGATATCTTATCATAACATACTCTTGGTGCCTAAGCCCTACTCTCAAAACCCCATGGTTGCTCTATGTATATGTCCTAATCTATCTCTCCATATAGGAAGGCATTTTTCAAATTCATTTGCCGCAACTTCCAAGACTTGCTGGCTATAAGTGCCAGCAGGAAATGAACAATGCCTATCTTAGCTATTGAACTGATGTTTCATCATAATCCAACCCGTATTATTGGAAAAACCCCTCAAGCCACCAACTGTGCCTTGTACTGCTCAATCGATCCATCTGACCAAGTCTTTATCTTGCAAACCCATTTGCAAGAAATGAGCCTTACTTCTTTAGACTTAGGCACCAAGTCCCATGTTTGATTCTCTTGTAGGGATTGAATTTCTTCCTTCATCTCATTTCTCCACTAAACATATTGTGATGCTTCTTCATATGTTAACTCTTTTATGTATTCTTCTTTTATTATGGCTATATTAGCATACCTAAGATTTGGTTTTCATTGCCTACTCAAACATCTCAGATATGGCTGTGGCATGACTTTTTCTCTTACTTCTTGGACTCCCTTTAGTATTCTTTGATACATTCCAATTTGCCATGGGCTCTTTTCTTCTTTTGACTCACCCTTGGCAATGGTATGGGTTCTTTTATATTTCTTGGATTTCCTTCTTCTCTTGGTTCCCTAAATCTCTCCTATGGCTTCTATTCTATCACATTTGAATCAAGTAATGCTATGTGTTGAGGTGCCCACCAAGATAATGCTTTGTCAAACACTACATTTTGAGATATATAGCATCAACCATTTGCATGATCAGAACATGTCCACCCTTTTCTTTTATTATCATATCCCACAAAGATGCACCCGATTGCCTTCTTATTATACTTGCTACATAGGTGATGAGATATAAATATGTAGCTCACATAGCCAAATACTCGAAAGTGGCTCACCATGGGTTTCATATTCCATAGCTTCTGAAAGGGTGAGATGAATCCCAACCTTACCTATGGTAAGCTGTTAATCACATGGGTTGTAGTCTTCATAAACTCTACCCAGAAATGTCTAGGAACATTCCTAGCATCCAACATACTTTGACACACATCTATAAGATGTTTATTCTTTCTTTCTACCACACCATTCTATTGTGGTGTGCCAAGACATATCAATTGTTTGTATATTCTTCATTTTCATAGACAATTGTAGAATTCTTTGGATGTATACTTTTCTCTGTTATCCATACCTTGGTACCATATTTTTCTTCCAACTTTACTTTCTACTATTTCTTTGAACTTCTTAAACTTTGTCAAAGTTTTTGGTTTTTCTTTTGTAAAACAAATCCAAATGTACCTTGAATAATCATCAATAAAAGTCGCCATATATCGCATCCTACTAAGTGATGGTTGTTTTACCCATCCAAATACATCTAAGTGAACAAGCTCTAATGGTTGCTTTGCTCTAAACTTGGACTCTTCATATGGTATATGAGATGCATTGGCACCCAACATAGAATATATCATTGCGAATATTCAACTAACCGAGGCCTTTTAGCATGGACTTGCTCATCATTACTTTCAACATGTGATAGCCAACATGTCCTATCCGTGCATGCCATAGATCCACAATCTCGTTCTTCTTAGTTTTACCTACATTGCTTCTTTTGCTGACATCACAATAAAATCTACCTTCTATCCTTCCATAATTGGTGTGCCAATTATTCTTACTAGGGCTGAAAATGGTTCGGTCGGTTCAGTTTTAACTAATTTTTTCAAACCAAACCGACATTTCAGTTTAAGAGGTTCCTAAAACCAAGTATTTGATTGAATATAATCAGTTTCTTCGGTTCAGTTTTATATTGGTTCGGTTTGTTCATGTAGTGTTTTCGATTTAAGCGGGTTGGTCGGTTTTGTTTCTATTTTTTATTCCTTTATTATGGCCCATAAGCAAGTCAAATTTGGCCCAACTTGGATTGAAATAGGGCTAAATCAGCATTCCATATTTTATAATTTATGTGGACTAGCTAACTTGAATCCATTGTTCCTAAAATAATTCCAAAACATCTACTTCAACCTAATTATTAAAAAACTAACTTGAATCCATTGTTCCTAAAATAATTCTAAAATATCTATAGCAGCATAATCATTAAAACTATTAAAACATAAAAGTGACTGAATCATGAAAAGAACATACTTCGAGAATGGTACCCTCCATAGCCAAAAATATATTGCTAAGTACTAACAAAAGGAGACAAAATAGATAAATATCATCCTCAAACCATGGCAATTGTAACTAACATCCTAAAACGAACTGATAATATATTCTATTAATATAAAAATATATACTATTAATATACTTGTTTCAATTTTGGTTTATCAATTCAGTTTGGTTTCAGCGGATCACATAAATTAGTAAACCGATAATCAAATCAAAATTTTAATTTTTCTATATTACTCAACCAAATCAAACCAGTTAAACCGTTAAACTATCATATTTGGTTTGGTTTGGATTGGATTGAATGATTTGGGTGGTTTGAATTGAATTTTTTACACCCTAATTCTTACCTCCTAATGTATCATAACATCCTTAGGGCCAAATACCACAAAGTTACTTGGTTTTGTAAACTGCAATACTAATAGAAGGTTCTTCTTCATCCCGAACACGTGATAGATCTCTTCTATTTGCACTTGGTTGGAGTTGAAATGAGGTGCAATCACTATGTTGCCAATATGTGTTATTGGCAATCACCACAATACCTCTTCCTTTATTTTCTAATAGATTGCAAAACTTCTCCTAATCACCCATCGTGTGGTTTAAGCTCCCTGAGTCAG
Source organism: Cocos nucifera (assembly GCA_006176705.1). Lineage (NCBI taxonomy): Eukaryota > Viridiplantae > Streptophyta > Magnoliopsida > Arecales > Arecaceae > Cocos > Cocos nucifera. The sequence goes on from QRFJ01000404.1 coordinate 1,381,976, forward strand.
ATCCAATCATTTTCATAATTAATTCTTCTAGGACTAGATACTATTAATGCAAGCTCTTCGTCTTCTCCTACTCTTGATGCTACTTCTCCAATCTCAATCACAGCAAGTGATGCTTCAACATCCCACTCATCTTCATTATTGTATTTTTGTGAAAGGCTACTGGAGGTTGCTACGTTGCCTTCTGCAAACCTACAGTTTTTGGCATAATGACCCCTTCTATAGCAGTTATAACACTCATCATTGTAACTTCTTGGCCTTTTGAGTCACTGCTTATTTTAATCTCTATGCTATTGAGCTCCCCTTGTTGAGAGCCACTTTCCTCCCATTTTCTTGATTTATATTCTCCTTCTCTTTTTGATTTTGTTGTGCTTCAGTTCCTATTATAATCTCTTCTTTTGTTACTAAAGGGCACCACCTCTTCTCTTTAGTGAGACTTCAGCCATTTGTTTGGCCGATGTCTCTTGATTGGCCAACAAATTTTCTAAATCTTCTATTGATGGTTGCACTAGCCACCCTTGAATTGTTATAATAAATCCTCTATATTCAGGTTTTAAGCCATGTATAATAATCCTCATTCTTTCATCGCTGATTTTAGATATGGGGTCTAACTCTGAAATCTCTCTACATAATGATTTTATTTTTGTAAAATATTGATTTATTATTATATCACATTATATCACATTGAGTGATAGTCATTAATTCATTTTCTAATAGCTGGAGTCTTATATCATTTTTTCTAGAAATCGAGAGGCCAATATGTCGTATGCAGCTTTAGGTGTGGTTGCATACATGATGTGCTTCGGTATTTCCTCCTCTACTATTTTCTTGATTGCAAACATGGCCTTATTGGCTTTAATCTTCATTTCTTTAACATAGCAGCATTTTCTTGTGGTGGCAGCACAATCTTGCTTCCTCCTACAACCTTCCAAGGTCCTGCCCTTATAGGTATTATTCCATACATGTTTGCCATGCACTAACTGATTGTTTAGCTTCTTAATTCTACCCATGGTGCTAAGTTCATCCATTGCAACTTGAGAGAGACCCACCCAATATCAAGTTAGCTTGGTCCTAAACCAACAAAACTTCAAAGTTCTTGACTCTGCATGGAATCCCCCCAAAGAGCATCTCAAAAAGAGGGTCCCAAACCACCTCACTTTGATACTACTTGTAGAAAGGAAATAGGATAGCACATGGACTTTTACAAATAAACTTTTATTTGTCAATACTTGAACAATAGTACACTTACTACACTAATACACCAAGTACACTTACACACTAATTGGAGTGGGGCACCCACTCAAAACACTTGATAAGAAGATCTTTCTTGGTTGCACTTCATGGCACCCTCACACACACCATAGTCTTACACTTTCTTCACACGCCTACACAATGGGTCTTAACATCTGTTTATGGATGCTATAGATTGGTGGGCAGCTCCATTTCGTGATGTTCAGTTGACCATTGCAACTCTTCTTTGGCTCTAGAATGACCATGCAAGAAGAGTCTAGAGAGACAAAGAACAATCTTGTGATAATTTATGGTGGCTGTTGAAAATTTAAAGGTGAGATCTAGAATGTCTAAGAGGCAAAGAAGAACTTAGAAAGATGAAGAGATACTTGGTCAAGAGGAAGTGGCAGTAGAGAAAAAAAATTCTAGAGAGTAAAGAGAGAAAGAGAAAGAGAGAGAGTTGTTGAATCCCAACACAAGTAGCCTCCCTTTAGTTAGTTTTAATCTCTCTCTCTCTCTCTCTCTCTCTCTCTCTCTCTCTCTCTCTCTCTCTAAAAGCAAGGGATAGGTAATTGGCAAAACAATCAATGATAATTCTTATGTTAAAGGTCAAAAAATTAACCTAAAAAAGTATACATTACACATGCAATCATGAAGGAAGAATCCACATAAACATGAATGCTATGTAATTAATATAAATGAAGATATAATTCATTATAGTTTTGTAACTTGAGTCCCACAATTGTTAGAGTAGAACAATCTTAGTAGGAGGGTGTTAACACTTGATCTTTGATTTTGTGAGATTGGACAGTGTTCTATGAGAATATATATAACAGACCAGCAGGCATGGGGCCACCTAGTGCATCAGCAATAGGTAGGTTACTCCACCCCTCCGCCGCCCCGGGAGCAGGCCAACAATAACAAATGAAAGGAGAAATAAGAACAGCAATAATGAAAAAATTTAAATGGATCTTGAAAAGTTTGCATTGGAAAAGAGATTTGAATTGCTTGTTATGTTTATGGTACTAATGTACTTTATATACAAGTTAAAAGGTAGAATACGATAATAAAATCTCATAACTATGAAAAACATACTAGGTACCCAATATAGTATAATACAATAGCAAAATCCCAAAAAGATACTAGGGATATGATATAGTATAATACAATAGCAAAATCCCATGATTTGATACATATATTAAATGTGAATGACAACCGGATCCCATGATCGTTGGAGGTTGATATGGATTGATATGCCAAGATTCTGCATGCAATATGTAGCAGCTATGATATCCAAGATTCTATAGTGAGTTGATATGCAAAGATTCTACATACAATATGTAGCAGCTGTGATATCCAAGATTCTGTAACATGCAAGATTTTGACAACTTTAATAGATCTCATCCTCCATATTCAAATGTGATGCTATACAATTAACACAAGTGCCTACGAAGTGCAGAGGTAGCCATTTTCCAAAATATTGAAACCAAATATTTGGTTGCCAACATGTACACGTGCAATAATTAGAGAAAAAATTGTTTGCCCAAACAAAACTCAGCCTAGCATAACTTCTGTTTCATTCCAAGGTTATGCATGCCCTGCAGCATAGAGATCATACGTACAGCAAGCCTTTCATTCAACACTCTAAGACACCAGTTTTAAATTTACAGAATTTTTATCCCCCAAAAATGAATTATCTTTCTTGATTGTACTCAAAAATGAATTCTCATTTAGAAAAAAAGCTTGCAATTCACCAATTATAAAATAACAAAATAGGGGACCACGTTTGATTATAAATCAAGAAATATACCTCAATATCCAACAATAGATTCTCCGGCTTGATGTCCCTGTGGATCACATGCTTCTCGTGGCAGTACACCAGCGCACCCGCAAGGCTCGCAATATACTGCCCATTGCCAAACCGCAAATAGCCACAAAAATGAGAAAAGAATAAAAACAAAAATCAAATATCCAGATAAAATGGCAACGCAAACCCTGTCCGATGACTTCAAAGATAAAATCTTTTGTCACAATTAGCAGAAATAAACAAAAAAAATCCAGAAATGGGCAGCATAAACTTGTCTCAGGGACTTCAAAAATCGAGTCTTTTTATCATAATAACCATCTAACTCACAGTGGCAGCGCGCTTCTCAGAGAAATGGTGGAGCTTCCTAAGGACCTTGTAAAGCTCGCCTCGCGCCGCAAACTCCAAGACCAAGAAGACGCGGGTGGCGTCGTGGAACCAGGCAAAGAGCCGGAGGACGTTGGGGTGGTTCAGCCCGTGCTGGATCTCGATCTCTCGTCGGAGGTGAGCGTGGAATCGGTACTTCTCCAGTTTCTTCTTAAAGATCACCTTCAAAGCCACCACATACCCGCTCTGACCGCAGCAATCGAGGGAGAAGAGATCGAATAGATGAGTATAGATGGATTGGATTCAAGAAATAGAGGATTAGGCGATGGAATAGAAGACGGGACCTGCTTCTCTCGGGCGAGATAGACTTTGCCGAACTTGCCTTCGCCGATGAACTTTCCGATCTCGAAGTCGGCGAGGCTCCACTCCTCCTTCTTCCTCTGCTTCTCCGTTTGGGGCGTCGGAGGGGGGAGAGAGGGGATTTGGGAGGAGAAGAGGGGTCGAGAGAGTGGGGGACGGGGGGGCAGAGGCGAAGGGCGGGCCATTTTGGCGTTCAAAATTTCACGGGTCCGATGGTCGGGGTCACACAAAAATCAGGGTAAGGAACTACGGATCAGGGACTATCGGATCTGAATTTGGACCCGATCCATTTCCAAATTGAACCATGTCTTGCTTGTTTAATAGATTGGCAGGTTATAGATTCAAATACAAATTGGATCTACCAATGTATTAGATACTCGAACTTGAATGTTTTGATCTTGGCCTTTCATATGAGCTAAATAATTTTGCTAATATTATTAATTTAACTATGTATGAGTGTAGATTTTAGAATTCATTGGAGGAAAGCATAATAAATGCAAATTTCATAGCAGTTTTTGTTGTTTATCTTTTCTTTTTTAAAAAAAAACTAAAATGGACTTGTACAATATGTCTACCTAAGTTTTATGAAAACCCAGTCTCCTATTATTTTATAAAACATGTTTTATAGATAGCTAGGGTTCATATATGTTTTAAGAAAACTCACAAACAAATAATATATCTATGAAGGAATTGCTAGAGAATATGTCTTAGGTTTAGAGATAAAGCCTTTCACATAAAATAACAAAAATTAAAGAATTTCAAATGTAGGGTTTTCAAGCCCTTGTGCTTCCATTAGTTGATTATAGAATTACCATAGATACTTGTACTAGTACGGTATGCTCTCATAAGATGAGCTAAATTTCTCTTCAATTCAAAAAAGACATATTTCTAAACTTGTAAGAAAATTGTATTAGAATAAAACTTGTTGAAAAGCTAGATCTCGATGTTTATATTATCTTTATTTTTCATTTCATTTAATATTAATTCTTTCTGAATCAAAAGATATATCTAGTTAAAAGATTACTTGAAATAAAACCTTACTTTAATTGACCATTTTTGGAGTCCGTGCATTGTTAAAATATGGTCTCACAATCAAAAGAACTATATACGCAATAAATACCTGCATTACTTTAGAAAATAATCTTTTTAGAAAATGCAATTTAAATTTGAATTTTTTTTCTTTTACTTTTTTCTTCTCAAAATACCCTCCCCTTCATACTATATATATTAAAGAAATATAAAAAGAAGTTTTTCAATACTTGTAGCTAAAAATAGCTTGGCCACATATCCATGAAGGGAACATACTTTGTTAAAAATAAATTTTAAAAAGGAGTATGCATGAATGCCTAACTATCAAGAGAAATTGGTCTAGAGATTTTATACCATTATTCTATTTTTTTAGTACATAGATATCTTTCTTCTTCGGTAGAGCAACATGCTTCTTGGTATGAGTTCATTATGACTGAACTATGAATTGAAAGTGATTCAAATATTGTGATTGCTTGGTTATGGGGCGATGCAATTAATGCTTGCAATACTTGTTTCCTCTAGATTCATGCTCCTCTATAACAAGTAGAAGATATCTGCATTTCTCATATCTTTTATCAAAGAATTACGATTATGGACTATGTTGCCGATCTAGATATTTCTTTCAAGGAGTTTTTGATATAGAAACAAAACTTTCTACATGGACAGCTAATTATTACAATGTTAATTCTCTAAATTATGAGTGCTATATGTATGTGAGAAATGAAAAAGTCTAAATCTTCTTGTAACCATCCCCACTTAATTTTGCTATCTTCATTTGCTCTAACAGACTAACACCATCATTGAACTATAAGTTCATGGCATCGTGAAACTCATAAAAGTAAACACATTACTTATCTACAATGTTAATATAAGTGATGTTTATTTTTGCATAAAAATTATTTATCGCTATACCTCTTAAACTGACAAGAGAGAGAAAGCTCTACCCCCTCCAAAATTTAGAAAAAAAATAAAAAAAAAATATCATTAAAAAAAATCAAGCATGCTATGTAATGAAAGGCCATATTTTTTTATTTAAATATAATAATAAAATCTCAAATTGATGGGACTCTTTTTAATAGTTTATTTTTCAATTCAAAATGGTTTCCAAGTATGCATGTTGTGAAGGGCCATGTATTTCATTAAAATAGGATGATTTATTATGTAGCTTGAAAAAATAGGTTGGTGATGGAGAAAACAAATGTGCGTTCTAGCGGCCAGCATCTTAAGAGGTCCATTCGACCTAAGGATAGATATTCCACTCTCCTTCAAACTCCAAAAATTATGATCTTAGTTTTCTTGGCCATCTCTTTTGCTATCGTTTTTTTTATTAGAACTATAAAATCCCTTTCTTTTCGCTAAAAATTAGCTTCCATCATTGTTTGACTTCTCCAAAATCTTTACTTTTACTTTTCTCCTTCTTGTCATAGTTGTTCTAAAACTTGCTCCTAAAGGTTATGTGGTGACAAGAAGCCAAGTAAAGAGAAGGTAGTGGAGGAGGAGAGTAAATTGGGGAGATAAGCAGAGGAATAGTGCAAGAGTTGAAAAGGAGAAGGATAGGGCAGCTGCCGTTCCATTTGTATGAGGATTTGCCCCCTATTGCCAAAAAAGCACCAATGAAACCAAGCACTACCATAGGGACTTCCTTTTTATCCATCGGTGGAACTCGAAAGTCGCCAATCATGGCCCATCATGGTTGGGTAGTGAGACCTTAAAACCATTTGGTACCGTATAATGCTAATAGTAATAGTAGATAGTGGCTCTTTCATATTGCTTTTGGATCGATTGATTTTTTTTTATTCATCAATATATTTATCTTTCTATATACCTATTATTTTTCAATGCATTTGTATGTTTTCTTATTTTATTAAATATTTTGTTGATATATTCATATTTTTTTTATTTCATACATCTCTTATTTGTCAATATATTTCTGTCTTATATATTTTTATTTGTCAATATATTTCTATAGTTCTTAATTTATATTTTTTATATTAATTATCAAAAGAATTTATATCTACCATCGTATGTAGCAAAAAAAACTGTATCAAAATTTTTAAAGATGAGCTGAGAATGATTTTTTTTTTTTTATAGAATTTAGACTAATTTATTTCAAAGCTACTCCTATATATTTATGAATATAGATTTAGCTGGTCTATAATCTTATATTTTTATGGATTATACTGGCCAAATTTATGAATTTTATAGTATTTTTGGTCAAAACATTTAAATAGATTTTAATTTTTAAATTTTCTTATGATATATTTTATTATATTCAAAAATATGATTAGAAATTTTGATAAATAGATCTACGAAGGATCAAATCCGAGCTGGTGTGACCACAGCGGAAGCCCCGGCTTACTCACCCTGCCGTCGTCCGTCAAAATGTTATCGAACAATCGCGCAACGGTTTCGGAATCTGGTCTCTGTTATAAAACCTTAAAACCTTGGTTCCAAAGCTCCTTGTGTTCTACTCGGGCTACGGGCACCCAAGACCCACTGCGAGCAACTTGGAGGGGATAGATGTCGTCACTTTCTCCACCATTCCGCTTTCCTTCTCCTACTACTCGGCCCTCTTCCTCTGGTACTCCATCTCCGAGGCCGTACCCTGTCCTTTTGCTCCAGAGATCCACGGTAAATCTCTCCAATTCCTTCAATCTCCCGCCATCAAACCCTTCACTCCCTGCGTTTTTTTTTCTTTAACTAATCCGGTCGATATCTCCTTCCTTTCCTTCCATTCCCATTTTTTCACTGAAATTTTTCACTGAAATATTTCCCTTTTTACACGCTTAACAGGTCCCATGGCCAGTGTCATTTCAATCACCGAGAACCACATCAAATTGGTTTTCTCGGTCTAGTAGTAGCAGTAGAGTCCTCGTTCCTCTCGCGCTCAGTTCAACCTCTGGGAACTCGGACGGGCGTAGGAAGTTATATATGGATGCGATAATTGGTGCACGGAAGCTGTTTGATGCTTTTCCTCAGCCAGTCAAGAGCTTTCCATGGAGCAGAGCGTTGGTCATTTTTCAAAATCTCATCTTTGAGCTTGCTCGGGCCGTTGCAAAGTATCTCTGCATTCCTCTTCTGGCTGTCACGTCTCTGAGCGAGATGTCTTACTGCGCTCATGAAAGAAAGATGGGTCTGATACCCATTCCATTTATCGTTGGGCTTGTTCTTGCTGGGGTCTTAAATGATGCGGCTATTGAGCTCTCTCCAGCCCTCAAGGTTCGTCTGATATCATGTTGCTCTATATCTATGTGAATTGTGTGAACTTCATCTTGGATTTTTAGGGTGTTAATGAGGTATGTTTTCTGTTATCAGGAACGAGCGTTCCCTTGGCATTTGCTTCTGATTGCGATCTGCTTTACATTGCTCAAATTACCCGGTCCATATTACCCATACTGGGGGCGTTTGTTGATTCCTCACTTTGCTAGTGGTGGACTATGGAGGACGGTTTGGCTTGCTCTAATGTGGTACAGAAGGCCTCACGTGGAACCTGAAGGTGCATCGAGGAACCTGTAGTTTGTTCTCAATTTTGTAGAGAATATCAGTTGCCTCCTCTGTGTGAGATGTGTGGAGCAGGTATTCAAATTAATGAAAGGCTAACTATTTCTCCTTCTTTTTTTCCTTTCCTAACATAGAAGTGAATTTTGAATAGCCCATGCTTGTTGTATTGTTTGGGATGCAATGGGAACATATTTATTTTCACCACCATGATGTTTTGTCATAATTGCAATATAGTGCCTCAGTTCATGAATTTGACATCTTTCTAGTTAAAGATCAATGGATCCTTAAAACACAGGTAAAAGGCTGCTTGCCTAGCTATAATTTAAATTATTTTCACCATACATGCTAACTATCTTGAGTCTGTTGTGATTTTGACACCTAGTGATATTTAGTAGAAATAAAAAAGTTGGAAAACAGTGGAATTGCCTTATGAAACTTATTTTGAGAAAGTTCTAAACATTCTTCAAGCAAATTTCTATTGCACAAACTGGTTATTCTGATGTTTTCTCAACCTATTTGCTGGACCTTGCAAGCCTTTACATATGGTATGCATGTAGGTTGATTGGTGTTTTGCTCCAAACAACATGTGAGATATTTGCACAAATGTTCATTACACAGTTGATAAACACTAAATATGTCTTGGAATGCTCGATAGAAAGAACATGACATTAATCTAGTGAAAGTGACTTGAAATTGTCTGTGTCGGCTCTCTAGTAGGGCAGTAATAGCTGATAGTGCTTGCAAAAGGAGAGTAACAGAATACCTTGTTTTCAAATTTCATCCATGAAAAACTTCTTATTCTTCTGTGGAACTCAACAATAGTTAATTCTTTGGCCACCTAGGACTTGGCCAGTGAGTCAGCTTCCAGTTGCTCACTTCTGCTGGGTATATATATATATATATATATATATATATATATATTAGAAAAAAGAGAAGAAACTGCATCTATTTAAAAGATCATTTATTGCCTCATTGATGTTGCTTGAGCTTGACAAAGTGGGGGAGTTCCAACTGTTGGGGCTTGGCTTGGTTCTATTTTCTACAAGACAGACAGCTTATTGTAGGAAAGGCATTTATTTTATCAAGGGTTTTCAGTGGTGAAAAGCCAAGGGCATAATAGCTGAGTGGTGTGGCCTACAGAAAGTACTATTAGTTATTGAGCTTACTATGCTTCGATGCAATCCTTAAGGTCTTCAAGAGGTTGTTGATAGCAGGTTTCCTTACTCTTAATCTAATCTATATGGAGCAAGGATCCATATTATTTGATTGATAAACAGAGAATTCACAGATCATAGTCATTGGTGGTTATGTTTTTGACCTTTCATCACAAAGATGATTATTATCTAAATTTGATAAGTCGAGTTTCCTGGGCATTTTTCATGAGACTGTTTGCCACTCATCAAGCATATTTCCTGCAAGATCAGTTATACCTGGTGCCATTGGATAGAAATACTAGGAATGTTTCTTTGTGCTGAAAAATAGAAGCATTAGTTTTCCTCGAAAAAATGAAGCATAAGATTATGCTATAATCCTTAAGCTAGTTTGCTTCTTGATTCTATAGTTGGAGCTCCTAAAGTTTTCTTTTGATCCATTAAGATTCTTAGATAGGATGATTTCTTTCTCCATTTTTTTTTCTTTTTTTTCATTTGATTTTCTTTTTTGTTGGTTTGGTCTCTGACTGGTTCTTTCGAAGGTGTTCTCAAGGGGATTGATGGAAGTTCAATGCTTGAGGTTTCCAAGGATATTGTAGATTAAAAATCACCATTATAGGGGATTGATTAAGTCAATCCCCCTAAAAAGGGCTTCCATTCACTCAAATTAGATGGCTTTTCTTGTATTTTTTTTAAGGATTTTGCATTAATTAAGCCTTCAGATTAACATTTTATATTTTACCATGGAGAGTACTTACATGAAGGGAGTTCTATTTGTGGATATATAACATTAAAATATATGATGAAAATGTTACTTAAGAAGCGGGTGGTTAGTTATGAAATATTATGATGTTTTACCGCTTATTGGGTTCAAGAATTCTTATGGTGGATGTTTAAAAAGAAAGGAGTCTCCTTTAGTAATATTAATGTAATCAAGAATGTGCATAATGAAGTGGTTACTAGTGTGAGGACAATTGGTGGTAGTACTAGTAAGTTTCTAATCACAATAGGTTTATGTTAAAAATTTTTAGTTTTTGTGGATGAAACTAAGGTTGGCATTAATTAAAAATTGAAACTATAGAGGAGTGCATTATAATTCAAGGGTTTCAGTTAAGTAGGACTAAGATGAAATACTAGAATATACTTCTAGTAAAGCTAAAAATAGAGATGAAGGTGCATGAAAAATTAAGGATCATGAAGTTCCTAAGAGTGACTTTCTATTTTAGTATTTCAGATCGATTAGTCATAAGGGAAGATTGAAAAGGATGTTATCCATAGAATTAAAGTAAGATGGAATAAATAGAGATGTGCAACTGGAATATTATGTAATCTTAGTATTGGTGCAGAATCTGGTTGACGTCAGATCGAGCTGGAGCCGAGGAAGACGAGGTCGCCGCCGGTGACTTGTAAAATAAAGTCCCATTCAGAGTTGGTGGTGGTGGCTCCGGCAGGATCCTTCGACGATCAAGTTAGCTCTTCTGGCCAACAGAGATGGAGTGCTTAGAAAAGAGTTCGACAGAATTTTGGAAAGGAGAAGAGAGCTTAGAGAAAACGTATATGGAGTCCTTTTTTATAGACGGAGTCTGTAGCAGACTGATGGTAACAGCAATACCATTCGGTTGTAGGCCGCTCGGGGCCGCGTGGGATTTGCTACGGAGAGAGAGGTGTCGCTAGATTGATAGTGACAACCATACCGTCTAGTCGTGGGCCACTCGGGGCCACATGGGGTTTGCTACGGAGAGAGAGGTGTCGCCAGATTGATAATGACAGTCGTACCATCCGGTGGAAGCAGGCGTTCGAAATCCGATCAAAGAAGAAGTCTGAAAGGAGTTCGGCTCCTATAGAAATCCGACTGAAGAAGAAGTCCGGAAGGAGCTCGGTTCTTGAAGGAACTTGACTGAAGGAGAAATTTGAAAGGAGTTCAGCTCCTATAGGAATCCAACTGAAGGAGAAGTCCGGAAGGAGTTCGGCTCCTGGAGAAATTTGACTGAAGGAGAAATCTGGAAGGAGTTCGGCTTCTAGAGGAATTCGATTGAAGAAGAGGTTCAGAAAAAGTTCGACTCCTATAGGAATTCGATTGAAGAAGAGATCCAGAAAGAGTTCGGCTCCTGGAGGAATTCGACTGAAAGAGAGGTTCGGAAGGAGTTTGGCTCCTGGAGGAACTTGATTGAAGGAGAAATTCGGAAAGAGTTCGGTTGAAGGAGAAGTCCGAAAAAAGTTCGACCGCTGGAGGAGTTCGGGAGGGGTTCGGCCACTGGAGGAGTTCGGTCGCTGGAGGAAGAATTTCTGATCGAAGCTCTTCCGTAATTGTCAGTTACATTAGGCTAAGCATAAGATTGGACTTCGGCGGGAGCAGGAACTGGAGGAGTTCGATCGTTGGAGGAAGAATTTTTGATCGAAGCTATTCCGTAATTGTTAGTTACATTAGGCTAAGCATAAGACTGGACTTCGGCGGGAGCAGGATTTATCCCCAACAATAGTTTTCCCACTTTCGAGTTCGAAATTCGAAGGAAGTACAAAAAAAGGCGACTGTTGAAGTCCTTTTTCGGGCTTTGCACCCGTTGAGGTTGAAGTTTGGAGGAGATCTTATCTCCAACTGAGGTTGAAGGAGATCTTATCTCCTGTTGAAGTTGACGTCGAAGCTCGGAGGAGATCTTATCTCTAGTCGAGGTTGAAGGAGATCTTATCTCCTGCCAACGTTGACATTGAAGCTCGGAGGAGATCTTATCTTCAACCAAGATTGAAGGAGATCTTATCTCCTATTGGAGTTGAAGTTCGGGGGAGATCTTGTCTCCAACTGAGGTTAAAGGAGATCTTATCTCCTGTTGACGTTGCAGTTGAAGCTCGGGGGAGATCTTGTCTCCAACTGAGGTTGACGTCAAAGTTGAAGCTCAGGAGGAGATCTTGTCTCCAATCGAGGTTGAAGGAGATCTTATCTCCTGTTGACGTTGCAGTTGAAGCTTGGGGGGAGATTTTATCTCCAGCCGAGGTTGACGTTAAAGTTGAAGCTCGAGGGAGATCTTATCTCCAGTCGAGGTTGACGTTGAAGTTGAGCCTAATCGAGGTTGACATTGAAGTTAAAGTTGAAGCTTGGGAGAGATCTTGTCTCCAATCAAGGTTGAAATTGAAGTTGAAGCTTAGGGGAGTATCTTGTCTCCAGCCGAGATTGACGTTGAAGTTGAAGCTCGGCGAAGATCTTGTCTCCAGTCGAGGTTGATGTTGAAGTTCGGAGAAGATCTTATCTCCAGTCGAGGTTGGAGATCTTATATCTTGTTGGACGTTGCAGTTGAAGCTCGGGAGAGATCTTATCTCCAGCCGAGGTTGACGTTGAAGTTTGAAGCTCGGGGGAGATCTTGTCTCCAGCCGAGGTTGAAGGAGATCTTATCTCCTGTTAACATTGCAGTTGAAGCTTGAAGGAGATCTTGTCTCCAACCGAGGTTGAAGGAGATTTTATTCTCCTGTTGATATTGCAGTTGGAGTTTTGAGGGAGATCTTTTCTCTCAGTCGAGGTTGAAGGAGATTTTATCTTCTGTTGACGTTGCAGTTGGAGCTTGGGGGAGATCTTTTCTCCAGCCGAGGTTGACGTTAAAGTTCGGAGGAGATCTTATCTCTTGTTGATGTTGACGTTGACGTTGACATTGAAGCTCGGAGGAGATCTTATCTCCAGCCGAGATTGAAGGAGATCTTATCTCCTGTTGAAGTCGACGTTGAAGCTCGGGGGATCTTATCTCCAGCGAGGTTGAAGGAGATCTTATCTTTGTTGACATTGACGTTGAGGTTGAAGCTCGGGGAGATCTTATCTTTAACCAAGGTTGAGGAGATCTTATCTGTTGTTGAAGTCGACGTTGAAGCTCGGGGGAGATCTTATTTTCAGCCAAGGTTGAAGGAAATCTCATCTCTGTTGACGTTGACGTTGATGTTGAAGCTCGGGAGAGATCTTATCTCCAATCGAGGTTGAAGGAGATCTTATCTCTTGTCGACGTGGATTTGAAGCTTGGGGGAGATCTTATCTCCAGCCAAGATTGAAGAAGATCTTATCTCCTGTCGAAGTCGACGTTAAAGCTCGGGGGAGATCTTATCTTCAGTCGAGGTTGAAGGAGATCTTATCTCCTATTGACGTCGATGTTGAAGCTCAAGAGAGATCTTATCTCCAGTCGAGGTTGAAGGAGATCTTATCTCCTATTGAAGTTGACGTTGAAGCTCAGGGAAGATCTTATCTTCAGTCGAGGTTTTGAAGGAGATCTTATCTCCTATCGACATTGACGTTGAAGCTCGGAGATCTTTTATCCGGCTGAGGTTGAAGAAGATCTTATCTCCTATTGAAATCGACGTTGAAGCTTGGGAGAGATTTTATCTCCAACCGAGGTTGGAGGAGATCTTATCTTCTGTTGACGTTGAGGTTGAAGCTCGGGAAAAGATCTTATCTCTAGTCGAGGTTGAAGGAGATCTTATCTTCTGTTTGAAGTTGACGTTGAAGCTCGGAGGAGATCTTATCTCCTGTTGACGTTGACGTTGAAGCTCGGGGGAGATCTTATCTCCAGTCGAGGTTGAAGATCTTATCTCCTGTTGACGTAGACATTGAAGCTCGAGGGAGATCTTATCTCCAGCCGAGGTTGAAGGAGGAGATCTTATCTTCCAGCCGAGATTGAAGGAGATCTTATCTCTATTGAAGTCGACGTTGAAGCTCGGAGAGATCTTATCTCCAGTCGAGGTTGAAGGAGATCTTATTGACGTAGATTGAAGCTCGAGAGAGATCTTATCTCCAGCGAGGTTGAAGGAGATCTTATCTCCTATTGAAGTCGACGTTGAAGCTCGGGGGAGATCTTATCTCCAGTCGAGGTTGAAGGAGATCTTATCTCCTGTTGACGTTGACGTTGATTGAATTGACTTGAAGCTCGGGGAGATCTTATCTCCAGCCGAGGTTGAAGGAGATCTTATCTCCTATTGACGTTGACGTTGAAGCTCGGAAGAGATCTTATCTCCAGTCGAGGTTGAAGGAGATCTTATCTCCTGTTGATTGACGTTGAAGCTCGGGGGAGATCTTATCTCCAGCCGAGGTTGAAGGAGATCTTATCTCCTATTGACGTTGACAGTTGAAGCTCGGGGGAGATCTTATCTCCAGCCGAGGTTGAAGGAGATCTTATCTCCTATTGACGTTGAGTTGAAGCTCGAGGGGAGATCTTATCTCCAGCCGAGGTTGAAGGAGATCTTATCTCCTATTGAAGTCGACATTGAAGCTCAGGAGAGATTTTATCTCCAACGAGGTTGAAGGAGATCTCCCTGTTGATTGACGTTAAAGATCTTATCTCTAGCCGAAAGACTTTTTATCTCCTATTGCAGTCGACGTTGAAGCTCGGAAGATCTTATCTTCTTATTTGACGTTTGAAGCTCGAGGAGATCTTTTATCTCCAGCCGAGTTGAAGAAAATTTTATCTCCTGTTTGAATTCGATGTTAAAGTTCGGAGGAGATCTTATCTCCAGCCGAGATTGAAGAAGATCTTATCTCCTGTTGACGTGACATTGACGTTGACGTTGAAGCTCGTGGAAGATCTTATCTCCAATCGAGATTGAAGGAGATCTTATCTCCTGTTGAAGTCGACGTTGAAGCTCAGGGAAGATCTTATCTCCAGCCGAGATTGAAGAAGATCTTATCTCCTATTGACGTTGACCGTTGACATTGAAGCTCAGGGGAGATCTTATCTCCAATCGAGGTTGAAGGAGATCTTATCTCATGTCGACGTTGACGTTGAAGCTCGGGAGAGATCTTTATCTCTAATCGAGGTTGAAGGAGATCTTATCTCATGTCGATGTTGACGTTGAAGTTGAAGCTCGGGGAGATCTTATCTCCAGCCGAGGTTGAAAGAGATCTTATCTCCTGTTGAAGTCGACGTTGAAGCTCAGGGAAGAGATCTTATCTCCAGCCGAGGCTGAAGGAGATCTTATTTCTTGTTGACGTTGACGTTGAAGCTCGGGGGAGATTTTATCTCCAGTCGAGGTTGAAGGAGATCTTATCTCCTGTCGAAGTTGGCGTTGAAGCTCGGGGAGATCTTATCTCCAGTCGAGCTTGAAGGAGATCTTATCTCCTGCCGTTGTTAGACACAATAGGGCCGTTGTCGGAGCCTCTCCTCTCACCTCGTCTAAAATGAATGAGGCCTTCGACTTGCTTATGTTAGGACGAGGTTCTCCTCCTATTCCCAATATGACAATAGGGGCACAGATGGGCCGTTGAATGGGCCTCTCCCCTCCTCTTGTCTTAAATAATCGGAGATCTTCGACTTTGCTCACGTTAGGTCGAGATTCTTCTCTTGTTCCTAACGGGCTGTAGGGGCACATAAAGGTCGTTATCAAGGCCTCTCTCCTCATTTCGTCTAAAATGAACGAGGCCTTCGACTTTGCTCACGTTAGGACGAGGTTTCTCCTCATGTTTCTAATGGGCTGTCGGGGCATATAAGGGCCGTTGTCAGGGTCTCTCTCCTCATCTCATCTAAAATGAACGAGGCCTTCGACTTGCTCATGTTAGGACGAGGTTCTCCTCATGTTCCTAATATGGCCACTTTTAATTGCTTCTTTCCTATCATCACATAGTTTTTGTACCAAGAAACAATAATGTTGAAATGGAGTTTTGTTGAAGAAAAATTATTGACAGTATGTTCTCAGATTTTCTGAATTTAAAGAGTGTGGGAGTGTTGTTCCTCTGAGTTCCTTCAGGTGATAAGTTTCGGTTCGGACGACCTCCTCTATTTCATACGGATCTTTTCAATTTGGGGCAAGCTTCCTCTGACTTTAAAGTTGAGAGATGGCGGCTCGCCGAAGCACTAAGTTCCCCAGAGATAGTGTCGATGATGTCGAGAGGCGGCCGATCTCCTTGTTGTTCCTTCTCCATTGGTGGTTCTGGCTGCGACAGCGCCTCTTGCCGATCTTCTCTTGCTTTAGGTTGGCGTTTGAGGAATCAATCCGACTGGCCTCTTCTGATGAGCTCCTCGATCTCGTCTTGGAGCTGGGTGAGAGCGCATTCTTTCAGGCCTCGGCAGTTGCTCCTCGATCTCCATCAATACTTATATTTTTGGAGCATCGAGGGGGGGTGTAGTTGTGAAATTTCCTTGGGGGAGAACTTCGTACCCTTCTGTCGGGGCTTTTTTAACGACGAGGTCGAGGAGTTTGGGCTCGCTTGTGCTCGGGGGGAGTCCGTGAGCATAGCCGAGCTTCATTCGGTCTTTCATCAGCTGTCGGATTATTAGACTCGCCCGTCCATCGCTCTCCTGCGGCTTTCTCATCTTTTAATTTGAAGGCTTCTTCTGCTCGGGCATATCCCTCAGCCCGAGCTAGCAGATCGGTAAAGTCCCTGCGGTCCTTCTTCTTCAAAGAGAACAGCAAATCGTTCTTCTGAAGGCCACCCTTAAGTGCGGCCATTGCAATAGACTGGTCTAGGTTCCGGACCTCCAATGCTGCAGCATTAAATTGGGTGACATAAGTCCGGATAGATTCTTCCTCCTGCTTAATATTCATCAGAAAATTCAAATCTTGGCGCGGACGTTGGCTGCTGACGAAGTGAGCCACAAACTGATGGCTCATCTGGTCAAAGAAAAAGATCGTACCTGGTCTCAACGTCGAGTACCAGTTTCTTGCTGCTTCCTTTAGGTAGGCGGGAAAACTCGGCATAAGATGGCGTTTAGTGCACCATGGAGCAGCATCATGGTTCGGAAGGCCTCCAGATGATCGATCGGATCAAAGGTTCCATCGTAGCTTTCAAATTTGGGGAGCTTGAAGTTCGGCGGAATGGGCTCTTACATAATTTGGAGAGAGAAAGGAGGATCGATGTAGACGTCGTCATGGTGAGTCGGGACGACGTGGCGGAGTTCCTCAATCCATCGGTCCATCTTTCATAGTTTTCGATTGAGGACGTCATCTCGATCATAGATCTTGGATGGCTTCCGGCAGTAGATGGGAAAGGTTTCTTCCGGAGGAGAATCATGATTCGAACACGGATCCTCTGCTCTCTGTTTCTCTTTTTCAGGCGCGACGGGTATGCTAGCCCAAGTGCTCCTCTTTGGGATCGATTTCTGACATCTTGATGGCGGTTTTTCTGGCGAAACCACCATCGAGGGTTGCCGTATGGCCTGCA
Organism: Cocos nucifera; assembly: GCA_006176705.1. Lineage (NCBI taxonomy): Eukaryota > Viridiplantae > Streptophyta > Magnoliopsida > Arecales > Arecaceae > Cocos > Cocos nucifera. The sequence goes on from QRFJ01000404.1 coordinate 1,399,497, forward strand.
CTATTTCGGTGAGGCCCTGAACCCGCTGCATCAGCAGGTTAAACTGCTCCGGATCTACCATGGCCGTCGGTGGAGGTGGGGGTTGAAGCGCCAGTGATGGAGCAGGAACAGATAGATTTGACTCAGATCTGACGGCAAAAGCGCTAGATCTCCGAGCAGTCGTCTTCCTTGGAGGCATTTCTTGAGATTGAGGAAGAGGATGAATATGAATCTTGAAGAAGAAGATCCACAGGATCGACTGAGCACTCCTTCAAGAATAAAGGTACTTCAAAAATAGAGGATCCTTCTTCTAGCATCAATTTTGTTGGTGCAGAATCTGGTTGATGCCGGATCGAGTTGGAGTCGAGGAAGACGAGGTCGCCGTTGGTGACCTACAAAATAAAATTCCGTCTGGAGTCGATGGTGGTGGCTCTGGCAGGATCCTTCGACGATCAAGTCAGCTCTTCTGGCCAACAGAGATGGAGTGCTCAGGAAAGAATTCGGCAGAGTTTTGGGAAGGGAAAGAGAGCTTAGAGAAAACGTATCTGGATGGTTCCTTTTTATAGACGGAGCCTGTAGCAGACTAATGGTGACAACCATACCGTCTGGTCGTGAGCTACTCGGGGTCACATGGGGTTTGCTATAGAGAGAGAGGTGTCGTCAGACTGATATGGACAACCATACCGTCTGGTCGTGGGCTACTCGGGGCCGCATGGGGTTTGCTATAGAGAGAGGTATCGTCAGACTGATAATGGCAATCGTACCGTTCGGTAGAAGCAGACGTTCAGAATCCGATTGAAGGAGAAATTCGGAAGGAGTTCGGCTCCTATAGAAATCCGACTGAAGGAGAAGTTCGGAAGGAGCTCGGTTTCTGGAGGAACTTGACTGAAGGAGAAATTTGGAAGGAGTTCGGCTTCTGAAGAAATTTGATTTAAGGAGAAATCTGGAAGGAGTTCGACTCCTATAGGAATCCGACTGAAGAAGTTCGGAAGGAGTTCGGCTTCTGAAGCAATTTGATTGAAGGAGAAATCTGGAAGGAGGTCGGCTCTTGGAGGAACTTGACTGGAGGAGAAATTTAGGAGTTTGGCTCCTATAGGAAGGAGTTCGGCTCCTGTAGGAATCCGACTGAAGATGAAGTCAGGAAGGAGTTCGGCTTCTGGAGGAATTCGACTGAAGGAGAGGTTCGGAAGGAGTTCGGCTCCTGCTTCGGCTCCTGGAGGACTTCGAAGGAGATGTTCGGAAGGAGTTTGGCTCCTAGAGGACTTCAACTGAAGGAGAAATTCGGAAAGAGTTCGGTTGAAGGAGAAGTTCGAAAAAAGTTCGATCGTTGGAGGAGTTCGGAAGGGGTTTGGCCGCTGGAGGAGTTCGGCTGAGGGGTTCGACCGCTGGAGGGAGAATTTCTGATCGAAGCTCTTCCGTTATTGCCAGTTATATTTGGCTAAGTATAAGACTGGACTTTGGCGGAAGCGGGGTTTATCTCCAACAATAGCCCCCTCTCGGACTCCTCCAGCGGTCAAACTTTTTTCGGACTTCTCCTTCAGTCGAACTCCTCTCAGATTTCTCCTTCAGTCAAGTTCCTCCAGGAGCCGAACTCCTTCCGGACCTCTCCTTCAGTCGGATTCCTCCAGGAGCCGAACTCCTTCAGTCGGATTCCCCAGGAGCCGAACTCCTTCCGGACTTCTCCTTCAGTCGGATTTCTATAGGAGCCGAACTCCTTTCAGATTTCTCTTTCAGTCAAGTTACTTCAGCAGCCGAACTCCTTCCAGATTTTTCTTTCAGTCAAGTTTCTCCATGAGCCAAACTTCTTTCGGACTTCTTTTTCAATCAAATTTCTTCAGGAGCCCAACTCCTTCCGGATCTCTCCTTCTGTAGGATTCTTCCAAGAGCCGAACTCCCTTCGGACTTTTTCTTCAGTCGGATTCCTCCAAGAGCCGAACTTCTTCCAAACTTTCTCCTTCAAATAAGTTCCTTTAAGAACCGAGCTCCTTCCGGACTTCTCCTTCAGTCGGATTCTTATAGGAGCCGAACTCCTTCCGAACTTTTTCTTCAGTCGGATTTCGAACGCCTACTTCTACCGGACGGTACGACTGCCATTATCAGTCTGGCGACACCTCTCTCCGTAGCAAACCCCACGTGGCTCCGATCGGCCCACGACCAGATGGTATGGCTGTCACTATCGGTATGGCTGTCACTATTAGTCTGGCGATACCTTTCTCTCCGTAGCAAACCCCACGTGGCTCCGAACGGTCCACGATCGGATGGTATGGCTGTCACCATCAGTCTGCTAAAGGCTCCGTCTATAAAAAGGATCCTCCAGATACGTTTTCTCTAAGCTCTCTTCTCCTTCCCAAAATTCTGCCGAACTCTTTCCTGAGCACTCCATCTCTGTTGGCCAGAAGAGCTGACTTGATCGTCGGAGGGTCGTGCTGGAGCCACCACCACCGACTTCGAATGAAATTTTATTTTGCAGGTCACCGGCGGTGACCTCGTCTTCCTCGGCTCCAGCTCGATCCGACGTCAACCAAATTTTGCACCAACACTTAGGATACTAAGTTGAAGGAAAAATTTTATTGGATGGTCATACAGCCATTATGCTTTACAATATAGAATGTTAGCCTGTCAAAAAATAATATCTTGACAAGATGAGTGGGGCCGAAATGAGGATGTTTGAGATGACTGTATGGTAATACAAGAAAAGGTGGAATAAGAAATAAAGTCATTGCAAAAAGGTAGAGGTAGCACCAATCGAGGACAAATTAAATGATTTATTCTTATACAATCTTGACCGAGGGATACGCTAAGACCAAGCAATGATTTGATACATTTAGAAGGAAAGAGAGGTAGAGGTAGACCGAAATTACATGAGATGAAGATTAAAGGACTTGATATCACTACATCTTTTGGAGAGTATTATGCTAAATAGAGCGGAATGGGGGAAAAGGATTCAGTAGCTACCCTTACTGGTTTAAGATTAACACTTGGTTAAGTTAAGCCAAGTTGAGTTGGGTTCAAGAACCATCCTATGATCAATTTAGCTCTCACCAACATGCAATGTGAGCCCATTTAATGAGAACTGGACCTTCGCATGTGCTATATACATGATTGTGAAAACCAAGGGTCATGATAAAGAGAAAGCCCAAGAGTTGTAGCATGGATCTTTTTATTATTATTACTATTACTACTACTACTACTATTATTTGAGAGAGAGCTCCCTATGTTTCTATGAGAATAATTCTGACTCCAAGGCCATGTTATGGACCCCTTTGTGTTAAATTGCGCCATGGATGATACAATCGCCAACATAGCTCACCATTAAAATTCTGAAGATAAAAGACATGCTAAACTTCCATGGACCTCTCTGGAAACAAATGAAAAAACTTACATATGGCTTGTATAACATAGCTCCTTTTGCAATTTTTGGAACAACCGCTTGCTGTTTGGTAAGGTGATATTTATTAATGTTAGGCCAACTGCTGTTGGTCCAATAGGTGGAACATGCTTGCTTTGTGCGTTTCTCTTTTAGTCTTGAATGTCCGATTGGGGGTCCTTTCAAATGTATTAATGGACCGAACCATTCTTTGGATCAAAGTCTTTCATCCTCGAGATTGGGATTTTCAGTGTTTCCTTTGCCGTCAAAGCATGCATTAATTTATCCACTAAAAGCTGTATTCGAGACATTGTACTTTTCATAGAATTCCAAATATGACTTCATGATTTCATAGAAGTCAAGCCTGTTTATGTTTCAATACCTATCTTGGCATACCTACTCTTAGCTGGCACATTGAGCACCTATCATTACTTTCTTCGTCAAATTCCGTTGCTCTGGTCTACAGCCTCATCCATTGATTCTTCTGATAATTCATTTGACAAAGGGGTTGGCACTTCATAATCTGCATCAGAAGGCAGACTGGGCTAAATCTTTTTCATGACTGCAAACTCCACACAAGATTTGTATTAGATCTTTCAATATGTCTGGTTATATAACTATGAACATTTGCATCTCGGAGATGAAAGTGCTGAAACCACCTGTCGGCCGAAGTACATTTACCTGAAGGATCAATGACCAGAAAAAAATATACTCCATTACATGACTGTTTCCTGGCATGGGCACTTATTTGTGATGTCTTCTTCCCTCTTCATGTAAGTAAGAAGATGCTAGAACGAAACCCACGGCATTTCCTTCTATGTTTTTTAATGAGATCCGAAATCAGTTCACAAGGTATACAGTTTTTTAATAATCTGGAGGAAAAGACAACTAATCATTATAAGATACGAAAGCTGTTGATGCTCTGCGGAAATTTGATTGGAATCTAACCCAAGGACATGAGAATCAAATGGCAATCCTTCCATCGGGCACTCCCGGTGTCCCAAACAGTGGTTCGGCTGGATCTTGCTTTTCCACGGGAACAAGACAAGGAATCCTTAGTAATGCCTGCCAGTGCCACCTCAGTTTCAAAACAATAAATAAATAAAAGAGAGTCGTCCAGTTAGATTCACAAAATAGATTCAGAAATCCAAAATTAATATATTTTAATGTATATTTTCTTGATAAAATATACGTAGTATATCTAATTAAAAATTGTTTCTACACTGTAAGAAATGCAGGGTGCTTAGAGGTCCTACGTTATAATCTATATTTAGAATATGGCTTTGCCGGTTGAGTTTGTCTTATATTTGTCTGCCTCTTGCCCGTTGTCATGGCCAGAGTCAAAGAATGTTGGTATGATGCTTTATTCAAAGATTGAGATTAGCTCGAGAAGTAGGCATAATTATTTTCTCAACTTAAAGGTATGCGTCAGTAACCCATCCCGTCAAAAAGATTCTTTCTAATCTTTCTTCTCATCGGTTTCCATGTCCGAACTGGAAGCTCTCTGTTTTCTTCAAATCCCTGGGGCCACATGGTGAGTGATGACCTCAGAAGAATCCAAACAAGTACGCATCTCACCTCAAATCATGAAACGTCATGCCCAAATTTGCTCCGAGTGTTCCCTGACGCTGCTTCGCATTGGTAAATTTAATAAGAGCGCACAAACCTTCAATGAAGTCTACTTGCCGTGTGTGATGGTCCACCAGAAAAGGCCAAATTGCATCATGCACAGCTTGGGAATGTGGAGCTTTCCAAAGGGCCACTCTCAGCCCTGTGTAGTGCTTGGACCTTCTAGGAGGCCTAGTGCTTGGTGCCCACAAATTTGCAACTTAGTTAGCAATATTTAATTTAAAAAAAGGAAGGAGCTATAAGTACATACCACCCTTTCATTAGGGTTATCATCATTTATACACGCAAGAGACAGTGTTTTATAATTATGAACTTGTGCTTGACTCACTTTAACATTGAGTTTGCATTATCTATAATTCAGAAAGGAACAAGCACGAGATTAATATATGTCATGGAACAAAATTATGATCAGGGTGAGTAGATATGCAACAAAATTAAGGAACTAGCATGGTTGGTGTCACCAAAAGTTTGCCTAGGGGAATGGCATGTTCCACTTGCTATTTGAAGAGGATTGATAGTGTTTTTGTAGTATGTAATGTGTTTATTAATAAATTTATGAACTTGGAAAGAGCATTAAAAATTTTAGCAGATTGATGCAGACTGCAGTGGTTTAATGCAAAGTTGCAACGGTGAATTCGACCGTGCAGTTGTTGGATCAATGCCTCAAGCCGAGTCCATATTCATTGGTCCATATGGCTTGGTGACAAAAGGAGCCCTTAAAACAGAATAAAAGGGGTGGGGAAAAAAGAAAAGAAAAAAACAACGGCATGTGCGACCATCATTAGGGATGTAGTGACATATGTTTGGCTTTGTTAGGAATGGATCCGAGTGGATTAAAGGAATGTTAATAGTTGCAATAGATCATAATAAATTGCCGGGATCTACCATCCAGAAATTTGCTGGGAACCATTGGAGATAATACAAATGATAAACTGATTTGGGCCAGTGATTCATATCAAAGAGAAGACAGGTAACATAAAAGTGTGAGAAGATGTCTAGTTGCTAGAAAATAATCCTTGTAACTGATAATTGGAAATTTACCGAGCAAGGAGTGAATAAATTGGTTCTAATATTGAGAATCTAAGGCTGTAAATGGGTCGGATCGATCCATGACCCGATCTAGCCTAACCCGCTTAGATCCGATCCAATCCATTTTTAAGAACCTGCGGAGCTAGGTCGGGTTTTAAAGTTAGATTCATTTAATATTCTAAGTTGGGTCTGGATTTAAATTCAATTTAAATCCGATCTGAATTTAGTATTAATTCCAATATATAAAGTATAAAGTAAATAAAGTGATTGAAATTTCAAATGCTTTTATAGTATTATTGTTTTTTAAAAGTTTTATTCAATTTGATTATGAGATTTTGAGAAATTATTTATAAATTAAGAGCTATGGTAAAGTAATGTTTATTTTTTTTGTTATAAGCTTCGCATATGTTAATTTATTATACGAACTGGGTCCGATCAAAATTTGGATTCAAACCGGATCTAAAATTTTTAGATTGAAACTGAGTTGTATATGGAGCTGATCCGACCCAAATGATCCAATAGGATAAATTTTTTGATCATGAATTCGATCCGATCTGATTCAATTTTCAATTGAATTGGGTTTGGGTCTAATATTATGACATGATCAAAGAACCGGATTGGATCGAAGTCACTCATGATTCGGCCTGACCCGACCTATTTACACCTCTAAATTCAAGTCTGAAATAGTAAAAAAAAAGTGAAGGAATTGTATATTAGTTTAGCACAATGGCTTAACCTTTTAAGTCTTTTAATTTTGACTTACCGTCTTCCTAACAAGTGGTATCAAAGCCAATACTGATGATCATGGGCATGACTTTCGAAGTAACAAAAGCATGCCAAAATAGATGGTTCTTAGAATGATAACATTCGAGTTGGTGAGGCTGAGTCATGGTCGCTAATAGGGCAAGTGAACTCAAAAGAGCCTCTTGTATTTGAGTACATGCTTGATGTAGCAAGTGGACTTGATGGACCAAGGCTTGCATTAGATTAGAGGCTTGGACACGCGAGTGGCTCTTGGAAGAGATATGGTAACTAAGCCTAACTATAATCAAAGTATATGGGAGCACACGATGATATACTCAGAAGGGTTTATAATGGGTGAACTTGATATGGTGCACTAGAATGGAATCGGTTTGAGAGTAGCGGTTCAGGCACAAAGGAGAGTTGTGAGGATGTGAGAGGTCTTCATGCATGAAGATGGCATTATTCGAAATCTACATGTGAAAATGTAGTCCTATATAGGATAGTAAAACACAAAAGAAAATGGAGTCGATATACCAGTTGGGCCCAAAACTTGAATGATTTAAGTTTTTGTTTCAAATTGGATTCCAACATATATGTCAAGTCCTTTTGGTTCCAACTCGGCATCCCCCAACATGCAATTCTTTATGTGAGGTGATGACGATTTGTAGGCAATTTTTTTTTTTAAGACATCAGAATTTCTGTGCTGTGTCCTCCTCTACATCACATTAACGAGAAACTTGGGTTTTTAAAAAGAAAAAAAAATAAAAGATAAAAAAACTACATGAAAAGTTTTCACATCAAATTCACGAGTAACCACTTAAATGATCGGAACTCTCTCTCCCATGACATCACGGTGGCCCATCTGATTAATTATTCATTAATTCGTTCTCTTTATCGTGGATCATTAGTAATCAGGATGCTCTCCCAGTGCATGGTACGTACTGATGCTTGTATTTATGCACCAGTGTCATGAATCATGATGGATGATGGATGTGATGTCACAAGCTAGAAATCATCATACCATCCGTCCATGATGCCATCATCCAACAAGGAGTTAGGTAGGTAACCAGGGAGATTATTAAAGTGGGAATACGGGGAATTTTTGCAACACTTGAGGACAGCAACAGGGAGTTTGTACGCCGAGGGGTGTCGTGGGGCCTCGGTCATCTCCGTCTGAGTGGTGGTGGGCCCATGGATACGCTTTATTCCCTCTTGGAACGTAGAGCCAACGACCGCTTTGGATTGTTTTGAAAATTCCCATGTAGGCTACTTCACTGATACGTGTCATTCCGCCGTCCATCAATCATCTCATATTGGATGCTCTTGATCTAGGTCTGGACTGTCCTTGGACTGACCGGCTATAGCCTATAGGATATTCTTAGGCCATGTTGCTTATAGACTAGGTTGGTAATGGGTTGGGCCAACCCATTTGCCAATCCACATATTAAATAGGGTATGGTTGAGCTCTAAATCATGGTGCATCTTTCTTTTTTCTTTTTTATTATAATTTTATATTTTATTTTATTTAAGGAAGGGTCTCTCATCCTCGGTCAATATATTAAGATAAAAAATAAATTTAAAAAGAGTGCCGACAAAATTAAATCAAACATCGATGTTAACTTCTGATAATATGTTTTTTGGATAAATAGGATGCATTAAATTAAACTAAATATGAGTAGATACATCCATAAGAATTAAAAAAAAGTATTTATTGTCAAGGCTCTGAGATGCTGACATGGCTATTGAAAGGGCAACGACTCCAATAGAGAATGGGCACTAGAAACTTGCAAAAAAGAGCCCACAGGTCAGAGGCTTTTTGATAGGAGATCTCCAATACCTAAGTTAGCCGGAGCTGAAGCACGGTGGAGGAAAGGAGGAATAAATTTTTGAGTATCTTGGATGCTTTCAAGTTTATCTTTTCAAGAGTCTTCTTTTTTACCTCTTTATATAGATTAAGCTATCGGAGTTTGTTATATCCTAGCTCGTAGTTTGTTAAGATGGGTTGTGCAATTTATTAGTCATGGGCGTCTGCCAAATTGTTAGTCATGGGCACCTGCTAGCCCCATATTCTAGAGCATGTTAGAAAACTCGACGATTGTCCTTGTAGCCGAATGAGCAGGCAAAGATTAGTGCACGACCGAGAAGTCACCATGGATATAGCTATCTTGAGTCCGATTGTGGGGACTTATCCCTGTCATCGGTGATGTTTCAATCTGGAGGTTGGTCACTGCCTGAGCATAGGTTTGGATGGAAATTGATGAAGATCACTTTGTCCCTGTTTATAGTGCAGTCATCTAACTAGCATCACTGTGGTCGTCGAGTAAGGTGTGCATCGAATGATGAGTCCCAAGGATCGTGGCCTAGATGGTTCAACCTCACAATAGTATTTAAAAACTATATAAGAAGATCAGCATAAAAAACCTATAATCACTACAAGAAATTCCATGTTTTGCGATGGAATTATTTGCACCGAAAAAAATTCATTGCAAATAAAGATATTTACGATGAAATTTTTTTTTATCATAAATAAAAGATTATTTATGACGTAAATCCATTTTTCATTGTAAATAATCTATTATTTCCGACGTAGATTTTTTATTGCAAATAATCTATCATAAATAAATCATTTAAAAAAACAAAAAGGCTGGATAATTTGCGATGAAAAAATCTCATCGCAAATAATACAAGTATTTACAACATAAATTTATTTTTTATTATAAATAATCAATTATTTATGATAAAAATTTTTCATCAAAAATAATATATTATAAATAAATTATTTTAAAAAATAAAAAGGTTGGATTATTCATGATGGAAAATTTTCATCGCAACTAATCGATTATTTGTGACATAAAATAGATTTAAGTCATAAATAATCAATTATTTATAATTAAAATTTTTATCATAAATAATCTATCCTAAATAAATTATTTAAAAAATAAAAAGGCTAGATTATTTGTGATAAAAAATTTTCATCATAACTAATTGATTATTTACGACATAAACTCATTTTACGTCATAAATAATTAATTATTTATGATAAAAATTTTTATTATAAATAATCTATTATAAATAAATCATTTAAAAAAATAAAAAGATTGGATTATTCATGACAAAAAGTTTTTATTATAAATAATCAATTATTTACAACATAAAATAAATTTATGTAGTAAATAATTGATTAGTTATGATAAAAATTAGATTTACATCATAAATAATTAATTATTTATGATGAAAATATTTCATCATAAATAATCTACTATAAATAAATTATTTAAAAAAATAAAAAGGCTAGATTATTTATGATAAAAATTTTTCATTGTAACTAATCGATTATTTGCAATGTAAAGCTATTTTACATCATAAATAATCAATTATTTATGATAGAATATTTCCATCATAAATAATTTGACCAAAATTTTAAATTTAAAAAATAAAAAAAAATATGGACTATTTTAAAAATGAAAAAAGTAAAAATGTGCCGTGTATGATTGATGTGATAGGATTATGGGGTGCGAGTGCATCCACTGTTAGCTAACCTGCAAGCAAATTAATATATTTTTTTATTTTTTTAAAAATTAGTATTCTTTATTTTTTTAATATTACATAATTTTAAAATTTAAAGTCCATCTTTATCATTTATTATTTAAGTAATTATCATACGAGCATCGTTATAAAATATCGCCTCGATCTGATAGCTCTATCTATGCAGATTGATAAAATTTAATTTCGATGATCATGAACGATCGTATGATGATCTGATAGATAGAGACTATCGATGAATCCAAAATTTTACAACGATGATCTCTATGATATTTGTAGCATATTATCAAAATTTTACTTCAATTGAATATAATTATCATAGTCAATTTAGCACGAGATGATTTGGACTGTTAAATAAAAAATGAGTGATCAAAAGATCAAACAACGTTCGATTAAGATAATTTTTTTAGATAAATGATCTTTGCTACTACTTTCATCATTTATATGGTGATGATCATAAAATTAAAACCGTATGTATATGGATCATCCATATTAAGTAGATCTTATAAAAATATGTATAATTACTTAAGGACTTTAAAAATAAGTTTCAAGAGACATGTAGTTTTGAATCCTTCATATACGTGTAGTTTAAATTTTATAAATCTCACTATACAAATAATCAAAGTAGTAGTAAAGATCATTAATCTAAAAAATCATCTTAATTGGATGTTGTTTGATCATTTGATCATTCTTTTTTATTCAATGATCGAAATCATCTCGTACCAAATTGATCGTGATAATGATATCTGATTGAAGTAAAATTTTGATAGTATATTACAAATATCACAAAGATTATCGTTGTAAGTTTTCAGATCCATCGATGGTTTCTATCTATCAGATTATCATACGATCATTCGTAATCATCGAAATCAAATTTTATTGATCTGCATAAATAGAGTTATCAGATCAAGATGATATTTTATGACGATGCTTGAAAAATAATTACTTAAATAATGAATGATGAAGATGGATTTTAAATTTTAAAATTATATAATATTCAAAAAAAAGATTTTTTTTAAAAGAATACTAATTTTTTTAAAAAAATTAATTTGTCCATGGGCTAGCTAACAGTGATATGCTTACATGGCTCAACCTCATCGCATCGGCCATGCACAACATATTTTTGCCTATTTTTTAAAAAATTTTATCATAAGAAATATTCCATCGCATAATATTCTCATCTTTTTTTTTATTTTTAAAATTATTTATTTATGAAAAAATATTTATGATGGAAGTTTCCATTATAAATAAATGTTATTTATGATGTAAATAATTTTTAAAATTATTTATTTGTGAAAAATTATTTGTGATGGTAGTTTTTGAAGTAAATTAATTTTATTTATGATGTAAATAATTTTTTCATCATAAATAAAATTTATTTATGATAAAAAATTTTCATAAAAAATATTCTTATTTTTTTAATTTTTAAAATTTTTATTTATGAAAAATTATTTTTGATGGAATATTTTCATCGTAAATAATTTTTATTTATGACAAAAATTGATATTCCATCATAAATAATTTTATCAAATATTTTAATATTTTTTGGAGAGAATTTTTTTTTTTGAAAAAAAATGATGGGAATTATTAGCGATGAAATATTATTTTCATCACTAATAACTATTTTAGCGATGAAATTTCATCGCTAAAACTCCATCACTAAAATTCTTTAAATATCTCCTCCCACTACATTCACATGAAACCCACTCTCTCCTCGAAACCTACTCTTGCCCACCCCCTCATCTTCTCTCTCTCTCCGTTCTCCTTCACTTCCATCGGTCGGCGACCTGTTCTTCCATTGCTGTCATTGTTACCATTGTCGTTGTCACCGCCATTGCCATTGCCACTGCCATAGCTGCCGTTATCACCATGCGCCATTGACGGTATTTTTTTTGTTCTCTTTTGATCGTTCGGAGGGCTGTAGGTACCGTGCAGTAGCCGGTGGTGGGTGGTGGGGTGTGGAGGGTGGGTGCCAGCTGCAGACGATGGGGGACGCATGGGGTGCAGGGCCGTAGGGCGGTGGTGACGGGACCGTAGGTTGGGGGCCGTAGATATTTTCGTGCGATGGTCGGTGGTGGATGATGGGGCGTAGAGGGTTGGTGCCGGCTGTAGGTGGTGGGGGCTACGTGGGATGCGGGCTACTGGGCGGTGGTGACGGGATCGATTAGGGGGTTGCGGGCATCGATGGTGGGCGACGGAGGGCCACCGCAGAGGGTGGGGTCCACGAGCACCGATGGTGGACGGCGAAAGGGCGCTGTAGATGGTGGGAGGCCGCGATGGTGTTCGGGCACCGTAAGGGATGGGGTCCGCGGGGGGGAAGGCGAGCATGGAGGGACAATGGTGGTGGGTCGGGTGGGGGCGTGGGTGGTGGGCGGCGGAGGGGCGTCATTGGGGTGGGGCGAAGGGACTTAATCAATTTTTAAATTTTAATAAATAATAATAAATAATAATAATAATAGTAATAATAATAATCATAATAATTATAATAATAATAGTAAAAAAGTAGTAATAATAATAATAAGTAATAATAGTAGTTAGAATAATAATAATAAGAGTAAAAGTAGTAATAATAATAAAAATAATAATAATGGTAATAATAGTAATAAGAATAATAATAATAATAAAAATAGTAATAATAATAATATTAATAATAATAATGATAATTATAATCATAGTAATAATAGTAGTTAGAATAATAATAATAATAATAATAATAATAGTAATAATAATAATAGTAAATATAATAATAATAATAATAGTAATAGTGGTAATAGTAATAATAATAATAGTAATAATAATTGATTATATTAATAATAATAATATTTTTTTATAACTAAAATAGTTAAGTTTTTAATTATATTTTTATCCTTTTACTTGTTATAGTTTAATCTTTTTATTTATTTAGCCCATGTATTTTATTTTAATTATGATTTAATATTTTAATTTATGTTAGTCGAAGATTTTAATTTATAATATATATAAACTATCAAGTATGAGGATCCAGATTGGGTTTTGATCAGAGATCTGAGTTGGGATCTTGTTCGAAATTTGATCTGAAATTTGGTTCGGGATCTGATCTGAAATTCGATCTAGATCCGATCTGGGATCTTGTTCGTATCTGATTTAGGATTCAGATTGAGATTTGGGTCGGATCTCAATCGGGATCTAAGTCGAATTCAATCCAAGATTCAGTCTGGGATCCTATCCGAAATCTGATCTGGGATCATATCCAGGATTCGATTTGAGATTTGGATCATGATCCAGATCAGATCTCGATCAGGATTTGGATCGAGATCTAGGTCAGGATTCAATCTAGGATCTGGTTTGGTAATGATTTAATTCATGCATTGATCTAACCTTAGACTCCTATTTAAGAGTTGGTCCTAGGATCCTTAAAATGAACTCTGTGAACGGCTCTTGCATGTCCCGATTTGGGCAATTCATAAATACATCAATATTTTATTATTATCATGATATTCTTTGTTCTATTTGGAAAATTTCGTCGTAGTTATCTCATTTGTTTTTTGGATATATATTAGATGTGGTTAAAATATGATTCATCTATATCGTGTACTTGGAGAACTGTAGGAAGATACTGTCGGATTTTTCTTGATATGAAATAAAAAACAAAGCTGTGGCAGTAATAAAAGTGATGCATTTTTGATAGGGATAGGACCACACCTATTAGGAAGGAGCTAATTCAAATCTACATGAAGAGGAAGCTTTTCAAAAGGAAGAACCAACATTGACCGAGCATCTTGTTGACGAAGAACTTATACCAGCTCTTTTGAATAAGGCTGATCTGCTGTCTAATAAAGTTGAAGATAATTTTGTATTTAATCTTGATGATTTAGAGGGCGACGATTGGTTCATAAATGATGATGAGATAGAAAATGATACATTAATTGATTATTATGATTTAGAGGAGGATCTAGAAATTAAGGAGGATATGAATATTGATAAGTAGATCTGTATCCTTTGTTGAATCTCCTCTTATAATAATGGTATGCAATACAGTTCTATTTATTAACATTTATATATTTTTTGCTATTATTGTTCATTATTATATTCATTTACATGTCAAATTAATTATATGCAAAGTTTAAGCATTGCAGGTATGGCATCGGAAGCGAGACGATGACGTTCGAGTTTCCAGCCTATTCCTAAGCCTTCTCCCATTTCTACTGCTATACCATCGAACTCGCCAGAGGGCCCTGTAGAGGCGGGTTCAAGTGAGCCGACCTCTGACTGGTATTTTCATATTTTTTACAAAATAAAATTTGATTTTAATCTACCTAGCTATTAGGTTTATAGATGGCTATCATACTAATATTTTATTTATTATTTCTTTAGGCCATTCTTTGTTGGTGGTGACATGAGGGCGAGGTTCGTTGAAGAACCTTGCTCTTGAGTGTTAGAGACGCGAGCATGAGGGACAGCATCTTTGCATCGAGATTCCGTCATGCTACACCAAGCCTATTAGGAGATGGCACAAGCCATGGCAGACTGAGCTGGGCATTATTTGTCGTAGCTATGCCCTGACGATGCTCTTCGATTGGCATTAGGTTACACAATCTTAAAGAAAGGTCTTCTATAGCCATTTACAGGTATAATAATATTTATTTAAATATTTAATTAATATTATATTCTTATAATATTTATTATTGGCATGCTATATTTGAGATTATTAATTTTGAGTACGATCGTATGCGGCGAGCTATAGATGATCATTTATGCTCGCATTTCAATGAGTATCGATATCATATTCATCGCCACTAATATACTATAGTGCATGACCAGGGGGTGGAGGCAGCACGACAACGGCTATATGACAGCATCAGTATCAAGAACTAGGCTATCATATGCCGCACATACGAAAATCCATCATATCAGATAATTTTTTTTAGAATTTAATAATTAAATTATTTATTTTTAAATTTAGTTACTTACTAACTAATTTGACTGTTAATTATGCAGGATCGATGTGCCAAAAATACCGTAAATCGGGCGAGACAGACAGTCTCACATTATGGAGGTTCGAGGTCATTCACTCACCATATAGAGCAGATGGTAAGTAATTTTTATTTAGCATATTTTAATTTTTTATTTATTTAAAAAATATATTAATTATTCTTAAATTATAGAGAGATATAGAGAGTAGTGAGCTTCCTGGTAGGATCGAGATCTACCAACGAATCCATCAGCGACAGTCAAGAGACTGGACGATCGGGAGCTAGGAGCTTTACGTAAGTTTTTTCAACTATTTTTTTCATTAGTATTTTGATTTTCAGTATAAACTTAGAATAGCTATAACTTTAATTTTCAGAATCGTATGATAGACATTAGATCCTAGCCTATCCCAGAAGGCTCGACCGCATCCATGGATGACAAGATCTGTGATCAGGTGCTTGGTATGAGATCCTATTATGTTAGGAGGCTAGGGCATGAGATCAGAGCTCCTACATCTTCATGCTCATCTAGAGTTGGCATCCATGCTGCCTGCGATGCTCGACTGGTGGAGATACAGAAATAGACTATTGAGTTGATTGCACGCATCGATAAGTACCAGCTGTTCTAGTTGCAGATGATGAAGCAGATGATGCAGAAGGAGTAGATGATGCAGCTGATGGGATAGCAGCAGACTGGTCCGAGCTCCTCTAAGCGCTCCCCTCCTTCGGCCTGTTCTCCTTCTCCAGATATTATCGATGCTTGATGGTCGGCAGTATGTTTTCTCTTATTTTTATCTTTATTTTAGATTTTTTGTATTTATTTACAAAAAAATATTTTTTGTAATGAAATATCTTTTTATATAATGAAATGATGAAATTTATTATGGATGAAATGATGAAATTTATTTATAAATTTTTTATTTTAATTTTATAAATTATAAATATAAATATTAAAAATATATAATATATTTATTTATATTTATTTAAAAAAATAATTTATGATGTAATTATTTGTGACAAAAATATTCCATCGCAAATAACTTTATTATTTACGATGGAAATTTTTATCAAAAATAAATTTATTATTTGTGATAAATTTTTTCATCACAAATAAGTTTTTATTTGCGATAAAAAGTTTTAGTCGCAGATAATTTTTTATTCTGATGGAAAGTTTTCATCGTAAATAATACTTATTGCCATAAAAAATTCATCATAAATAAATTTGTTTTAGATAAAAAATTTTCATCGCAAATAATTTTTAAATTTATGATAAAAATTATTCATCAAAAAAAATATTTATTTACGATAAAAAAATTTGCTTTTCATTGCAAATCATTTAATGAATAATTTTTTTTTCAAAAAAAATAATTTATCATAAAAAAATTTATTAATTATAATTTACGATCCTATTTTTTATGATGAAATATTAGTAATAAAATTTTATCACTAATAATTATTAATGATAAAAAATTATTATTTATGATGAAAATATTATATTATAAAAAATAGATTTTATTATAGTGAACGTTGACTCCGTATATTCACCACATGCTTTACAATCTAATCAACTGTACTATTAACCTCATGCGACCACAATAGAGGACAAGTGCACTATTATTAGCCCATAATAGACTCCTTATAAATCTTTCGACTGAGACAATGGCACCGACAATCTTTAATTTGGTATTAAGTTTTGGTAATCCATGGCTATAAGTTTCCTCGCTTGATTGCACCATCTGTTGGGTCTATATATAAATATAAACAAGATACACTTTATTCGTTGTTCTTTTCAAGACTTGCTAGTGACCGGCTAATTAGAGGCACTTTCCAGTATTTCTTTACAAATATATGTTAGTCGAACCATTTAACATCCTTGATTATGATAAAGCTCGAAGAATTTCGAGGTTAGCTTACAATGTAGTGAGTAGATAAGCTTTCCTATTAGTTCTTAGTGATCTCATTATTCTGTGCTTAAAAGAACTAGGGTCATCGGGCAACGAGACCAGCTGATGGATTAATATTAGAATTAAGAACATGCTATGAGCATGATGTCACATTCCAAGGGAAGATTCTTAGTGCATCTCATTTCTTTTATGGTCCTAGTTCAGAGAGCCCAATGCTGATTCACAAAATCAGAGAAGCTAGCAATGGAAATGGAGTGATCGATTAAACAAAGTTTCAACAAGATCTTCCTGCAAGAATGTTATGGGGTTTGTTTCCTTAGCCACAAGGACACCTTTAATCTCGCCTCGGTCGCTGTGCTTGGGTCGAAGCACGAATCTTGATCATGGGGCTCCTCACCATGGTCTCTCTGCCATATCCATCATTGCTCGATCTTTTGCTAGCTAAATTTTTTTCTCCATCCTGCCCAATAGTAGTCCTAGCATATGCCTGTTTGTGGCCTAGGGCATGATTCGCGGCCATCCTGTCAGGAGAACCTCCATTGGAGTTGTTGTCACCAATTATCTATTCTGCCCATCCTGATTGAGGTGGACCCTCACTGGAAGGAGGAGGAGCTCACAAGCCTCCATATTATTCCTTTCAAGGGGAGCTCGCACCCCACCAATTTTAGCACAAGGTGTGGGCCACACTATTATCAACAAATATATATCATTATTTTCATATGAAACATAGAGGCGAGAGAGAGAGAGAGAGAGAGAGAGAGAGAGAGAGAGAGAGTATAAAGGCCATCATTTGGTTAGGACAATTTAAATGGAACGGGGCAGGAGTAGGACTGCTTATCAATTAAATGCTATATAACTCTACTTGATATATAGGAGAATAAATGACAAAAGCTTCATGATGGGCCAAGCTTAGTTAATTGCTAAGAACCAAAAGGCTGGAATAATGCCAATCAAACTAAGTTTTGGATTGCTGTAGCTTGCTTAATTATAGGAAAGTGGAATTCAAAAAGCAAACTAGCTCAAGCGACAAATTACCGAGCTCTTACAGCGTGAGCTTAATGAGCTAGTCATCGATCGAGCCTTGTCGGAGCTCTAATTTATATTTCTTAAGCCAACAATATGGAGTTTTGGCTCGTTTATGATAGCTTTGTTTGTTTCCCAATGAAACTAGCTCAAATGAGCCAAGGCCAAACTGTTCATGGACAGGGTTTGCTTCATTTGCAGCCCTGTGTAAAGGCTTCCTCCACCACCCCGGAAGCATCCATCTTTCTGCTTCTTGGACAGGATCTTTGTATTGGCACTCTTCATTTGAACCTTTTCTTTCCTCCTTGAATAAAGGAGAAAGCTACGGAAGGATTAAATGATGTAGAAGAAAAGGGCTAAAGCGACAATACCAACCCCCAAGGCTCTCCTCAGTCTACAGTCCACGCGCACCAACACAGCACTCCCAACCATACATTTGTGTGCGTGGAATGGCTCCAAAGCCGAGGAAAGGTGACGCTGCCGGCTGGTCTGGGGGCAAGCTCATGGCTCTCCCCACCCGCTAGAATATAACTTTTTGCGGTTTTGCATGTAGATATATATGTTTTTCATGTCATGTCATGTCATGTCATGGACGGGCACTGACATGCATGCATGTCCACCTTGTCTCGCCAGCCAGCTTATACGGTCCCAAATATCCATCCAATCCAACCAACTCGAAACACTGTCACCTTAAAAGCCCTTGTTTAATCTAACCAAAAAAAAAAAAAAGGAGAGAAGAAGAAGAAGAAGAACGGAAGAGGTAAGAGGGAATCTTTCCCTCTGTCTTTCTCTCCGGATCACAGTCGTAGAGTAAGCGGCATGGAATAGTGAAAGAAAGAAAGAAAGAGCAGCTGTGTGAGAGAAAAGACAGAGCCCAATTCCCAAGGAGAAGAAGCCCTTTGCCTCGGCCCCTCTTATCTCTTTTTCTCTTTTGACGGGGACCCTGGGAAGGGGCTGCCTGGGCTTGTGGAGGAAAAACAAACACTGTTGACACTGTGGGTGGACAGAGTTACGTGGGGAGGGGGAGTGGTGGGGATTAAGGTGTCGTTGTCGATCGGCCACTGTAGCGCCGGGGCGGTCTGCTGGGGGCGGACGCTGGCGCGGTCCTTTGCTCCGGACGGCACGCGCGCTCAGAGAGAGGAGGAGAGAGAGTGAGAGGTGTGGGGTTTAGAGAGAAGGGAGAGAGGGCCGTACAGCTGACCACAGGAGAGGGTCGGCGTTGGAAACGGACAGGATCTACTGGGGTGTGCGTCTGCCATGTGTTTGGCTGTTCAGGGATTGCGGTGCACAGGTCTTGGATTCTGAGTGGAGCCCACATCGGCTTCTGGTTCCAAAAATCCGGTTCCGTGAAGTGGTGGAACTAGTCAAGGTTCAGAATTATGGCTGTTTAGATGTTATATAACGGTTTCGGTGGCCTCCTACTGCTTTATTATTATAATGGACATAACCGTCATAAGTAAATATAACCATTAGCAGTTACTTATTTTGGAAAATATTATTTTACTTCCAGATAGTCGAGTCTAGGGTGGAACCTGAGAAATGACAGAGAATAGATACTTATGAGGACGTTTGTTTGATGATGTAAATGATAAGTGCAACTGCTGACAAGCAATCTATGACCGTGTGGAGCTAATAAACGAGGTGCTGTAATGGGTTTCACTCAAACTGCATCCGTTTTGATTTACAGCTTGGATTAAAAGCTAAGTTTTGCTGATGCCATATGAAAATTAATCCATATTACGTTGACCATATCTATATAGACTTCTGTTTGAATTATGCATGAAGAAGTGATTTGTCTCACAGGTGCAGCAAGGTGTAGGAGCTCGCATAAGCATCCTAACTATGGGCATCCAATGGCTCCCACTAGGTAATCCTGCTTCAGTTCACAAGATGCTACTAGGCAAATCATAGAACTTTTGAGACAAAAGGCTACATCTCTTATACAGGAGACACCTAAAATAATGTGGTAGATTTATTTCTCTTCATCAACTACCAAGTCTAATGTCTACTTAAATTGTTTCTCCGGAAATTTTCTCGCCCGTAACAACATTATCATATCATCCGTAGGCCTCCACTATATTAATTAATTTTGGGCTAGTTTGTTCCCGTGTCCGGGTTATTTCAGGATCAAAATTCATAAATTGCTAGGTGAATCGGATTTGATTGGAGTAGGATGAGAAAAATCTAATGTATAAAATTTATATAATTCAATGTCAATACTCTTTTTTATTTATTTATAACAATTTTTTTTTTCCCCTTTGAATAAGAGGGGGGAGGACTAAGAAAGTTTTACCACGCTACTGGGATTTCCAAAAAATTTTTCATAAACATGATTTGGATTCATTAAGATGTATGAGATAAACAACAAACTATTATTCCAGAATAGATTTCGAAGAAAGGAAAGAGAGATTTAGTGCAGCTACAAATTGTTTAGGTCCATTTCACAAAGATTTGTCCGTTGCTTAGTTACGAAGCAAAGAAATATGTTCCACAAGCTTGGTGGCAATGGCTCCGGATCTTGCTGCTGACCTACACTAGCTTGCCTGCATTAGCATTTTGCATATATGATTAGCCTTGACGCATTAAATTATTTCATCAATTTCAATTTTGGCACTCGATGGTCCCATGTGAAATAGGTGGTGCTTATTTGCTTCAGCAAAGCAAAATTTTATACAAGCTACCTAACATATATAAACAATTTCATTTTAGATATTCAACTGCTATGGAAGATTAAAGCAGCCTTTGTCTTCAATTATCAATCTCTGATAAAAGATCATAAGATGACTGAGACGAATTAAGCATAAAAAGAAAATGCACTAAAAGGAGTGCACAACAGAGGTAGTCTAAGTTTCTGGATTATAGTACTTTGTTCAACTGTTTAAGCCTTTTAAGGAGCTTTCCCATAGACAGCAGAAGCCGACAGGCGCGTTTGCAACGCACGACGAAATGCTCGGAGAGGGATGGTGGAGTCTAAATCTTTGCCGCAAGTTTCGTCAGTGGGATTACCCCCTGCCCTTTAATGATGTACACATTATTATATGAATCAACAACATATTTAATTAATGATGTT
Source organism: Cocos nucifera (assembly GCA_006176705.1). Classification (NCBI taxonomy): domain Eukaryota; kingdom Viridiplantae; phylum Streptophyta; class Magnoliopsida; order Arecales; family Arecaceae; genus Cocos; species Cocos nucifera. The sequence goes on from QRFJ01000404.1 coordinate 1,420,734, forward strand.
GGATAGACAGAGGAGTAGATATATAGACGTCGCATAGGGGACATTCTCCTTTACACGTATTTCCACGTGATGGGCCTCCCTTCTCCCGAGCCATAATCATTGTCTTTGAAGTCTCAAGGACAATGAGAGAGAGAGAGAGAGAGAGAGAAACCTAAATCTATGTTCTATCCCCTTGTTCTATTCCCATCATTCCTAGTTCCCACACACAAAGTTGCTAATTTTTATTGTATTCATTCGAAATCACAATTAACCAATGAGCTCTCTTTACTTATAGCTTAATGATGCTGCTTTAACTATGCTAATAGCCTATTGCTAGACAAGACATGGCGTTCACATCTGTCTCTACCCTCGAGACTATGACAGGATGCCCACTCTCTCCTCAACTTTTCTCCGAAATCCAACACGTATGTTTACTGATTTCTCATCCTTCTTTAGGCTTATCAACAAGCCTAGTTGGTCCCTTCCCATCACCTTTTCTCATTAATTCTTTTTTGAGGAAATTTTCCTTGTTAGTTTTGACTACGATAAGATCACAACCGCAATTGTGAACTAAGCAACCATCTCGGCTTCTCCATTATTTACTAGTCTTTCAGAAGTAATACAATAATGGATGCATTCCTGCTTAGTCCTAATTCATCTATCACAATTTATTTTTATCTCCTAGCTTTATGAAAGATGACACTTCATGCGTCCACATAGAAATTTTTCCTTTTTTGGGGTGATTTGATAATAGAACATACTTTGCTGACTATGTCAGAGATATTAAGGTTCAGTACTCGCTTCATAAACAAAGAAACCAGCGATGGTAAAAAATTTCTAGCTCAAAAAATACGGCCAAGAGTTTAATTATTTCTACACACATACATACATATGTACGTACGTATATATATATATATATATATATATATATATTTAAAACTCTATAATAAGAATTTTACATCAATGATCCAAATCGTTGAATGTGATTTACTACCTTAAAACTATTTGCACACAAAAAATCATATGATTTGAAGATTCTTAGCCTATGCATCAAGTGATTCAAAAATATATCTAATTCAATTTTATTTAGACTGTCCAATTTTTGACTACTTGATGCATAGGCTAGGTATATTCAAATCATATAATTTTTGGTGTCCAAGTAGTTTTGAGATAGTAGATCATATCCAATGACTTGAATCATTGATGTAGAACCTCCATTATAGAGTTTTGACCTGGCCAGATCTGATCTAATGTATTCTAGTATGGCGCACGCGCTCTCTCTATATATATATTAAAATGGAAGTAATGACGACAAAACTCGACTGTTATGAATGCATGATTATGTGAAGGTGATGATGAGAAAACTCATTTACAAAGGGCCAAGATGATCCAAATTGCACCGACCATGGGAAATTTGTAGCATAACGCTGGCAATCCAAAGGCACCAATCAATATGTGTCACATAATAAATGAACCAGAGGCCCAGATTTGCAATGTCGAGTTATTGCCAATCGCCCAGTTGATGACTTCTTCTCTGAACCTATGGATAGTCCAAAACCAGGCACTTCGATGAATGCGGCCATAGCTTGTGGATCATGACAACAGCATTTTGTCCGTGGCCAAAGTACCTGCGACCATTGCTTCTGGATCATGACAAGAGCATTTTGTCTGTGGGGAATCCATGATGTGATCCATTGACTACAATATCAAATTGCTTTGACGTCTGAAGAAGCTTTGTTATCATGCTCCCTCAATTCTCATTGATCAGGGGACTTAATCACATGTTGCTCCTGCATTCCCTCAATGCAAACCACCATTTTCTAATGGATTCCACCTAATGTGGTCCACTACTATATATTACTTCAGGGTCCATCTCACCTTTCCTTCTCACTAGGTTATGAATAGTATTTCTCTTATTTGGCTATACTATTATGTGATGATGGTCTTTTATGTCTACGGTTTGAGATAATAATCATTTCAGAGCAGGTATGGACTAAGATAATTAGGTAAGAGGTTAGCACAAAATAACAGAAGGAGAGAAGGCCATTACCCGCAAAAGTGCTGATTTAAGACAAAAAACTAACTCCAGTAGATATCTCCCAAATCGGTTTCTAGTTCCCAAAACCACTTTGGCTGATCAGACAAAGCGGTTTCTCTCTCTCTCTCTCTCTCTCTCTCTCTCTCTCGCCTATAAAAAGCTAAAATAACTCCATTCCTCCAGTCCTTTGCTCCCTCCTCAACATCCCAGCAAACACCCAATCAACAAGCCCCACCCCATCTGATTACTTCCCAAAGGCCATTCCTGTTTCAACCTCCCCCACACACACCAAACTACACTAAAAACTCCCACTTTCCTTGGCCTTTCTCCCCTCCCAAATCTCCTCATCTTTTCTTCTTTTTCCATCTTTTGTTGTGCCTTACACTCCTTTTCTCTCGACCTAGCCTAGATTTTAGAAGGCCGGGAACAAAATGATTCAAGAGTTGTTGGGTGGGATGGTGGAGGAGAGGAAGATCTCCATCCCAGGAAGCCTTCTAATCGATCCATCCTCTTCCTCTTCCTCAACTTCCATTTCCTCCACCTCCCTATCTTCTGCCTCATCCTCGCCGTCGAACACCTCGGACCAACAGCAGAACCTGAGGTGTCCCCGCTGCGACTCCTCCAACACCAAATTCTGCTACTACAACAACTACAACCTCACCCAGCCCCGCCACTTCTGCAAGACCTGCCGCCGCTACTGGACCAAGGGCGGCGCTCTCCGCAATGTCCCCATCGGCGGTGGATGCCGCAAGGCCAAGGCTTCCCCAGCCATCGCAGCCGGGGCGGCCAGCAAGTCAGGTGCCACCAAGGCGAAGCCTTCACCACCTGACCTCTTGGCAAGGTCGGGCATCATTGGAGGGCTTGAACATGACCTCCCGTCGAGCCCCTTATTTTGGGCTTCGCCACATACTTCACACTTGATGGCCTTGCTCAGGGCCACCACTGTGCAAAACCCTAACCCCAACCCCAATCCTCCTTCAAGCTCCACACTCAATTCTGTAAGAATTAAGGAGGATGGAGCTTTGATAGGCACGCACACGGCTGCCGACACGGTCGGTGCATTACACTCACAAGGCCTGAGCTTGGACCCTTTAGGTCAGCTCCCAGTGGCACCATGTGGTTCCTCGTGGAGGAACAGCAACCAGTATGCATATCAGCAACAGCCACAGACGCAGCAGCTCCAACAACATACCAACATGTTGTTGGGAGAAGTACCGAGCTCCGGAATCCAAGAGTTGTACCAAAGGTTCAAATCATCCGCAAATTACTGTAATGACCAGCTGCAGGCGGTCATGAGCAACGTGGGTTGTTTGGATTCTTCTACTTCTTCAGCTACTACTGCCATGACAACAACGTCATCGACCGTGGGTACTAGTACTGCCGCTTCGATCTTGGAGCCGATCCCCCTCTCTGGAGGTGAATTCACTTACTGGAACCCAGCACTTAATTGGTCTGATCTGCCCACAACTAATGGTGCATTTCCTTAAGGATGCTTCTTCTTCTCATACCTCTAAGCTAGATTAGTTGCTTTTGCTCATGGGGTTGTTTTGACATTTGTGTTATGAGTTATAAACATAGAGAGTAGTAGCAGGACTTTTTGTTCTTGGTTGTGCTTTTCAGTGGTTTTTTGTGTGTTTTGGTTTGTGGAAATGTACTGATGATCGAGATGAATGAAGTTAAAGATAGTGTTTTCCTTTCACTCTTTCTTTTTAGTGTTTTGGGTTGAGATAAAAAGAAGTCATGAAGTACATGGCACTTATTTGCATCAGATATATTTGTGCGACAGAGAGAAAGACTTTTGAGTAGAGTTTTTTTTGTCTTGACTGAAGAAGTAAAGGGAAGATGATGGGAGGTAGTGCTTGGAGATTCCGGCTTGTTGTTGAGCAGTGTGAAAGTGGAGAGCCAAAGGGGCGAGAGCAGCCTTTGGAAGGAGTGTGGCCTAATACAGCAGGTGGATTCGATTCTCCACCCACCCAAGATTGCAGCCTTATGTTGGTGTTTGTGTGCGTGTGCGTGTGTACGTGAGGGAGAGATAGATAGATAGAGAGAGAGAGAGAGAGGGAGGGAGGGCGGGAGGTTGCTGTCTGCCTCCCATCACTCCATGACTCCCGCCTCGAAACTTGAAGCTTATATTCCTTCCTCTTAATTCCCGAAGCCATCCGGCGACATAGCATCGAGAAGTATGCATTGCATATGTCCCGGACTTCCATGACGATGGAATTAAGATTGGTTGTAGTGATCACAGACTTTCTCTAGTCTTATTTTCTTTCCCTTTTTTCCTTAATGTAAACAATTATAATCAGATTACATGTTGGTCTTTTGTTTATCATTGGCTTATGCCATCTGAGGATGTGTTGTCTTTTACTTTTTTTACCCAGTCTAGAGCCAGCACGTCACAAACAAAGGAGTTTTCTTTGCCAATTTGTCCACCAGCATGTAGAGCACCCAACACATGGTTCCCCTTGTTTAAGTCTTTCAGTTAATGCTTGGTAGAATTTCTTTTCCAGGTTCAAGGCCGACTACATTACATTATACTAATCCAATGCATAAAACCTTCTTGTCTGAATGCGATATAATGGTGAGACCAACAAAAGCATTTGCCTGGACACGACAAAAGTACATGGGAAAATCTTGTATGTAGCTTTGTGATGCTGAAATGGAAGTCCGCAAGAAGTTAAGAGAGAAAAAAGTACATAGAAAGTGGAAGATGAAACGAGATATATTGGAGATTTTCTGCTATGACAATTAATTTGCTTAGTCCCGCCTTAGCTGTCAGGATATTTTTTCTAGATAAATCGGATATGGTACGAGCTCTAAGACCAGGTCAGAGTTGTAGAACCGACTCCAAGGACAGCCTTGTCGGACCAATCAAGAATCTAGTGGATGATGAGAACCGAATATGTGAAACACATTTGCACAGATATGTAGAAAGAGAGGACTTCGTCAGGGCACCAGCGGCCGCTTCATCTGCTTGCACGTTACAAAGAGCTAGCAAATACCGCTATGCAAGGGACTAGTTTGGATTTAGCCCAGTAGTTACATATACCTCATGCTGGTATCTAAGGTTTGTCTTCTGATGTTTGTTCAGATTTAGATTTTATAATGTGGCTGCAAAAACTATGTAAAAAAAAAAAAAAGGAAATAAAAGGAATTGAAACGTGAGATAAAGATTGTTTGGATAATGGGGATTTTTTATAATGATCAGACTAAGATAATTTCAACTCATGACATTTCAAGTTGGGCTAAAGCTTAGGCATGTTGTGCCAAGGAGTGATAGGGCGAACCTTGAGAGGTGAAGGCCAGCCCCAAGCCAACTAGATCAACCTATAAAAACTTGTTGGTTGAAGACTTGAAGCAGTCTATATAGGATGAACAATCCTTTAGATTTCTTTTGTGATCAGGTTCCTAATTTAGACTTTTTGTTGATCTTTTTTCTTTTCTTTTCTTTTTCCACGAGATTCTAGCAGATATCTCTTATGTTGGATTTACAATTATTTACCAAGAGAACAATTTCTTTCAAAAGAGTAGATATAGCTCCAAGGGATAAATATCGTAAGGGAGTTTATCGTATACTTACTTTCTGTAGTGAATTGTCCTTCTTGACATCTCTGGATCGTGGACAGGGCCCGATTTTGGATAAACTATGTAAGACCTTATGTTTGATAGAGAAGTAATTTAGAAAAATCTAGATATTATTGTAATAAAGAATGTACAAAAAGTAAAGTTCTACAATGTAGGTGCTTGAAATATCTAGATATTACCAAAATACCTAGATATTTTGATAGAAGAATCTAGGGAAGTGAAGACTAATATCTAGATATTATGCAAGAAAAATCTAGGTCTAGAACTTTCCGTAAGGCTATAAATAGCATGCAAGTGTTCTTAGAAACTGAATAAAACGGAAGAATCAAATTAAGATTACTCGACCTCATCTCCTACTCTTTGGAATACACCACCACACTTTCATTGCCCAAAATCCATCATTGGTATCAGAGCCCAACTTTGTGTCATTGCCAGCACAACCATTCATCTCACTATACCCAAGTCATCCAAGTATTCTTCATTCAAAGAACTAATCTCACAAAACCATCTACCTTATAGACCAAAATAATATCAACCTAACTAAAAATGGTCTCCACTAGTTCATCTGCCCCAAACATATTGACCACTTCCAATTACACCCAAACTATAGCACCAAATTTGAAGATGAGTCTTATAATTTTTGGAGCATTCAAATGAGGACCTTGTTCATTTCACAAGGTCTTTGGGATTTAGTGCAAAATGGCTATAAGCAACCTACCATTACAACTGACTTTGCATCATGGAGTAATGAAAAGAAGAAGCAATATTCTGAAAATCAAATGAAGGATGCAAAAGCTTTGCTTTATATTCAACAAGAAGGCTATACATCCAAGGATCATGGTGGTGACAACATCCAATGAGGCATGGAAGATCCTAAAGAATGAATTCAAGGGCTCGGACTGCAGGGTAGTCTCTATTAAACTTCAATCCTTTTGAAAAGACTTTGATACTCTATTGATGAAGGAAGGTGAATCAATTCAAGATTCTTCTCTCATGTGTCCGATATTATTAATCAAATTAGAAGCTTTGGAGACACGATAGAAGACAAGAAAATTGTACAAGAAATATTAAGAAGCCTCCCTCCTAAATATGATCACATGTTGGCTGCCATTGAGGAATCTAAAAATTTATCCATACTTTCTCTAGTAGAATTAATGGGTTCTTTCCAAGCACATGAGGAGAGAATGTGTAGATTTGAGCAACCCCTGGATCAAGCTTTTCAAACAAAATTAAATATCTCCAAAAATGCTGGAGAAAAGAAATATTTTAGCCACGAACAAAATTTTCAACAAAGAAGAGAAACATTAAACATCCGTGGTCGGGGAAGAGGAAATTATAAAAACTAAGAAAGTAGAGAAAATAACTTCTATTGCAATTTATACAAGAAAAATAGCCATGATTTAAAAGATTGCCAGTATAAATATAAAAAAATGCAAAATACATACTCATTTTGAAAAAGATTGTTGGTACCAGCAAAAGGAGGAGGCCAAATTTACTGAAAGAAATGATCACACTCATCAATTATTTTATTATTGCTTAAATACGTATCAAGAATCAAATGATATTTGGTATTTGGATAGTGGTTATTCAAACAACATGACTGGTAGTAAGAATTGTTTTGTTATTCTTGATGAAACTATAAAATTAGAAGTTACACTTGGCAATGGTTAAAGCCAAAGTGTTGAAGGAAAAGGCCTTGTTGCCATAAAAGGAAAAAATGGCCAAGCAAAATATATTCATGATGTTCTTTATAATCCTGGCTTGGCACAAAATTTATTAAGTGTGGGCCAATTAATACAAAGAGGCTATATGGTGAAATTTGATGAAAATAAGTGCCTCATTATTCATAAGAAAAAGAGGCAATTAATTTCTACAATCAAAATGGCTTCTAATAAAGATTTTTGTTTAATTATGCCACTTGAGCAAAAATATGCTCTATGAAAATGTGGATGAATCTACTTTGTGGCATTTGAGATTTGGGCACTTAAATTTCAATAGCCTAAAATTGCTAAAGCAAAAAGAAATGGTAATTGGGCAGCCTCCTATTCATGATGACAAGAAAATTTGTGGAAGTTGCATATGGGGCAGAATGTATTGATTTTCCTTCACAGAATATCATGGAGGACCAAAGCTCCACTCAATTGGTGCATGCTAATCTTTGGGACCTTGTTAAAGCTCCTTCTCATGGAGAGGAGATATTTTCTTCTATTCGTAAATGATTTCACCTGCATGATGTGGGTATATTTTCTAGAGCAGAAATCCGAAGCATTTCCCTTTTTCTAACAAATTAAAGCCCACGCAGAAAAGCAAAGTGGGCATTATCTTAAAATTTTAAGAATAGATTGTCTGGGAGAATTTAATGATTATTTATTTAATAGCTTCTGCAAGAAATATGATATAATAAGAGAATTGAAGGTCCGATTAACACCACAACAAAATAGTGTTGTAGAAATAAAAATAGCACAATTGCAGAAATGGCCCGCAATACAATACAGAGCAAAAACTTGCCAAAAAGTATTGGGCCGATGCTGTTAATATAGCAATCTATATTCTGAATAGATCTCCCATAAAGACAATATTAAGCAAAACTCTATATGAAGCATGGCATAAAAGAAAGCCAAAAATGGAGCACTTCAAAGTTTTTGGCTGCAATGCCTATGCCCATGTACTAAAAGAAAATCGAGATAAACTTAATAAAAATGATGAAAAATACATCTTCACCGGCTACAGTAATGAATCAAAGAGCTATCATCTTTACAAACCCGAATACAGACAACTCATTATCTCAAGGGTTGTCATCTTTGATGAAATGGTGATGTGATGGCTAGCGGAGCACAAATGAAGCCACAAGCCCACTATTATTTGAAGATAGAGAGAAGACAACTGCAAAAACTCAAGAACCAAGTACACCAGGAAATCCAGTAAGATCTCCAACTCTAAGACAAAATCCAAGTTCTTCAAGCACTCCTTCATCACTAGATGATCACAACAAAATCATCGACAACTAGCTTATTTGCAGGACTATTGATGTGATGTTACTTTTTTCCTTTTTTTTGATGAAATGGGAGGACAAGCCACCCTTAATTTATTGATAATAATATTTACATTAGGGATTAGTTGCAAAAGAAGAGCAACTCCTTGGAGAGAAAAAGAGGAGTATAAAGATAAATGTGGGATAGGAGTTAATGTGGAGAACTAGGATTTCACAGTATGAGATAAATCTGTTTCCATGCAGCAACTTTTTTGGAGACTTAACACCCTATTTATGAGTGTTTGGATAGAGGCTCATTTCATGGTGCAAAAGCCATGCAATGTGGAGTCTTGAAGATAGAACTAGAGATACTCTAAAAATGGAGGATGCTATATAGAGGGTGCATCTTGAATCAGATTGGAGTTTGCTAATGCTATGCTTATAGCCCCGCTTGTCTCCTGTATGCCGCTTGATGATCCAAGCATTCTATTCAATGTTGAGTCATAGCAAGAATCAACATGAGCTTCTTGTGTATTGATATTGCCAAGAGGCCTGAGAACCTCCATGTCTCGTCCTTCATAGCTAGACATCCAGTCTTGTATAAGGAACCAAGAATGCTGAAAAATCATGATTGATAAAGTGGCCTCAAATTTGAAAACTCTACTATTCCTTTTCTTCCATAGACACCAACAGATTATTGAAAACAAGTAGTCCAAGGCCATTTGTCGATTGCTATCACGTATGCCATTTCTCCACACTGTCCATAGACCATCTAAAGAAGACAATACTGAAGGCATTAAAATTTTATCGGTTACTAGTTGCCAAACTAGACTAGAAAACTCACATAGGAAGATGATGTGGTCCACAGTTTCATCTTCTACTCCACAAAGAGGACAAGCTTGAGATGCTGGCCATTTTTTTTTCTTCAAATTATCGACAGTTAGTAGCTTCTTGTGATATGCTAATCAATTAAAGATCTTTATCTTTTCAAGAATAGGCAGTTTCTAATTGATCTTCCCAAAGGTCGATGTCACTCCTCCATGGCTGAAGAATACAAAGCACTGTTTCACTGAGAAAACTCTAGATGCACTCCACTTTCATTCAATAGAATCATTGTCTGAGGTGGATGAAACTGTTTGAAGAATGTTGAATAGTTGGGTACACTCATCCTTGTATCTCTCAATAAGCATCATGTTTTTCATTCTTACAAAGTGTCTGTTACAAAGGTAGTCAGCTACTAAAACATCCTGGTTTGCCGACATGCAAAATACAATGAAAAAGCTTTTCTTAAGCAGTCCATCATAAATCCAATGATCATGCCAAAATACTATTTGATCATCCTTTCCTAGAGAGAATCGACAACTTGTAAAGAACAACGATTGAGCCCTCAAGATGCTCCTCCAATAAGGTGATGCATGCTTGGCTCTATTCTTTCCTAATTGGTTTGGTGGTTTGCTATCACAATACATACTTTTAAGTAATGTTCTTCATGGTCTTCTACACTCCCGAAAGTATCTCCACCACCATTTCATAAGCAAGCATTTATTCAAAAGTTGAATGTTTGTAACTCCTAGCCCGCCCAAGCATTTTGGTCTACATACTTGGTCCCATCTGATTAAACAATGCCCTCCAGAATATGATTCACTTTTCCGCCAAAGAAAAGAACGTCTTTTGTGATCAATGCTTTTTACAATGCTGGCTGGGAGCCGAGCTATGGACATTCAAAAAATTGGAATTGCACTGAGTACAACATTCACTAACACTAGCCTTCCTGCTAGATTCAAGATCCTATCTTTTCAGGATGCCAACTTTCTATCAATTTTTTCACTAAAAACTTCCAGTCAGCAGCTCTCAATTTGCGGTGAAGTGGCAAACCAAGGTACTTGATAGGAAGCTTGGATTCCAAACAACCCAGCATTGTTGTGAAGTTACTGCTCAATCTATCCTCCATTGCAATGCCGATTACCGAGCTCTTCTCAAAGTTTACCCTTAAACCTAAAGCAAGTTCAAATGCATAGATTATAAATTTGACATTCTTGATATATTTCTTCTCAGCCCCACTAAAAATCAGCATATCATTGGCAAGCTGTTGGCATAAAATCTTTTCAGTAGTCTGTAGAGGATCCATTCCTGCTATTAAATTATTTATCTCACCAGCAGCTAAGATTTGACTAAGAACATCTACTACCAAGATGAATAATAAAAAGGACAATGGATCTCCTTGTTTGAGGCCCCTCCTTGTTGATATCTAGTTAGTTGGCTTACCATTGATGATTGGGACTACTTTGCTCTCCAATAGAATGTTGTTCATCCAACTGCACTATCTTGCACCAAAGCCTTTGGCCTTAAGGAGGGAGAGTAGAAAATCTCAGTTAACTTGGTCGTAAGCCTTTTCAAAATCCAATTTGATCACCAAACCTTTTTATTTCAAATTTTTGCAGTAGTTGATAATTTTTGCAGCAGTGATGAAGCTATCGCCAAGTTGTCTACCTTTTATGAATGCAGACTAGGATTGAGATACAAGTTTGTCAATGACCTTAGCTAAATGGTTGCATAGAGTTCTAGTAAAGATCTTGATTATACCATTTACTAAGCTTATTGGCCTGTAGTCACTGATCCTCACGCTTTCCTCCTTTAGTATAAGCGCTATGTAGCTATAGTTTAGGCAAGAAAGCTTGGTTGTATCATTATAAAGGCTTTCAAAAAGTTTGCCCACATCATCCTTGATGATTTTCCAGTAACGTTGATAGAAGGATCTAAAAAAACCGTCTGACCCCAGAGCCTTATCACCAGCCAGCCCAAAGACTGTTGCACAGATCTCCTCATCTGAGAAGGGTTCATCCAATGTCGATAGATCCACCTGAACTCCACTATGTAACATATCCCAATCGAGATCAATGCATGCTCGAGTAGGTTGGTTTCCAAATAGGTCCAAATAGTATTATTTGAATGCTAGTTTGATTCTCTTGGATTTGACAAAAGTTCTACCTTGATATTTAGCTTGGAGGATGCTATTCTTTCTTCTTCTTGAGCTAGCATGAAGATGGAAAAATTTGGTATTTCAATCGCCATGTTTTAGCCACTATATCCTAGATTGTTGCCTCCAAAGAATTTTTTCCTATTTTAAAATATTTTTCAGCTCTATTTTTAGCTGAGATCTTTCAGCTTTTTCTTCTGAGGATAGACTGTGTGCTTCCTTTTGTTCATCTAACCATAGTATTCTCTTCTTTATTTCATTCTTTCTCAATATAATATTTTCATTGTGATGTTTATTCTAGGTCTTCAGCCTGGATCTCATGAATCTAAGTTTCACAACTAGATTTTTGGCTGCGTCTGCCATTCCTGGTGCATTGACCCACCAATCTTTTATTAAATTATCAAAGTCAGAAAAGGTATACCAAAAATTTTTAAATCGAAAAGGTTTGTTGTACTTGACCCAGGATCGATTATCTTGAAGGAGCGGACAGTGATCAGATGTAGTTTTTGGAAGCGGTGCTAGTGTCAAACATGAAAATGTCGAGATCCAATCCAAAGAAGCCAGGCAGTGATACAACTTTGCTAGGGATGGATTCTCCTTGTGGTTTGACCAAGTGAAGTTTTTTTGGGCGATCCTTATCTCCAGCAATTGCATCTGCTCAATGAAGAGGTTAAAGTTTGTTGATGATGCACGGTTGTTAGTTGAGCCTTTTCTCTCTTCAGGATAACGCACCATGTTGAAATCACCTACAAGAGCCCAAGGTCCATTCCAACAATCTTCGATGGATCTAATCTCTTCAAGGAAAGATCTCCTAAGAGTTGTATCAATTGGGCCATAGACATTCATTAACAGCCATTCCACTGAACTTTGGGATGAGAAGGAGTGCACCGTACTTATGAAAAACCTTTTCTTATGAAAAGGACGCTTGTTGATCTTGAGATTGATTTTGATGATTCTAAAATATTGAGTATATTATGTATCTAATCATGTGTTTCAAGAATGTGTGTAGAATTTTTCAAGTATCTAAAATAAAAAATTAATCTCAAGAATAAATTCTCTCAAGATGCCATGCCAAAATACTTAAAAGAGCAAATTCACACATATTTGGATGGCTTGATATGAAGAAAGTATGATTGAAAGAAGAGAAATTAAAATTGAAGGAAGCAATTATGTTTAAAAAAGTTTGGGGTCAAGAAACTCAAGTTTGAAAGGTCAAACATTGAAGAAAAATAAAGTTAAGATTTTTCAAGACATCTCAAATTTTTTTCGAGAGCTCTCGAGTGGTCTGGCATAATGAAATAGTATTCTGGCACAGTCTCGAGAGATCTCGAGTTGAACTCGAAATATCTCGTTCTCAGAAGATAGAAATTTTATTTCTGTGCTTTGAGAGTGAGAGGTCTCGCGGTTCTGGCGAGACGTCTCATAAAAAACTGAGAGATCTCAAAATCTGATGAGACATCTCATAAAAAATTGAGAGATCTCGATCTACACGGATGACCTTCAATGGATAGTTTTTCAACGGCTATTTTTTGATCCCAATAGCTATTTTAGAGCTTCCAATGGCTAAGAACTCTCACTCCAACCTTCTCTAAACATATTTAAAGGTGGAGAATCAATTAAAAAAAATAGAAGAAAGAGATTAAGGGATTTAGAGAGAGAATCTTTTAGATTTTATGAGAAACATTGAATATCCAAAGAAAAAAAAAGAGAGAGGAGTGTTGTGTATAGATTTCAGCGAGCCTTCAAAGCAATCTTCTCCAACATCTTCCACATCCTCTCAAGCATAATTTGAAAAAAAGTCAAGCTTCAATCGAGCACATTATCGGCTTATTCTTTAGAATTTAAAAAAGCTTAAACTCTATTTTTTATGTTGTACTAAAATTTTACTGGTATTTTTTGATTTCTTTATAAGTTTATTTGGAAGAAAGAAATTTGAGATTTAGGCCCGTTCAAGCCTGAAATTGGATATTGTAGGTTTTGGTTGGTGATCCCAAAAAATTAATTAGGTTGTTAGTGAACTCAAAAAACTAACGGTGTTAGATTTTGGTTGGTGCTCCTGTGAAAATCAACTAGATTTATTTGTGAGCCTAAAAAAATAAACACATTGTAATCAAGGATAGACTATAGTAAAATTCTCAAGAAAAGCTTAGAAAGTGGACGTAGGAGTGGGTTGCTCCGAACCACTATAAATTTTTGTATGTTTGTGTTGTGCTTTTTCTTCTATCTCTCTATATACTTTGAATGCTTATAATTTTTACTTTACTTTTATAGTTTGATTTTGTTATCATAATTCCATTGCTTATATTATATACATCTCATTCTCACCACTTAGATTAAAATCAAAGCACATAATTGCTTAGAGTTAAATTTGGCCAAAGCTTTTATAAGGATCCAATTCATCCTCCTCTTAGGTTGCTACCTTTGGACAATAATTGGTATCAGAGCGGGTGCTCTGTTATTGATTATTGACCTAACCATCTAGAGCTAAAGATTATAGCAACCCAAATGGAGTCTTTGTTTATTGAAGGATATTCTATAGATAGATCTTCACTTTTTAATGGCTCATATATAGTTATTGGAAAGCACGCATGCGCATCTTCATACAAGCACATGATTATAACCTATGGAAGATTATAATCGATGGCTCACATATCCCCAAAGCATTGAAAGAGCATGATTAAGAAATGAACCAACTTAATGCTAAGGCCATGAATATATTTTATTGCTCCTTAGAGTTAAATGTATTTAATATAATTTTTTCATGTATTTCAGCAAAACATGTATGAAAGAAATTAAAAAAAAATTATGAGGGAGTAAATCAAATAGAAGAATCAAGCTTCCAAAAAGAAAAAGAAGCTCATCCCAACCTATGCCTTATGTCTCATGAGGATGAAAAGAAGAAAAAGAAGAAGAATCCATCAATTAAGGGAGAGCAAAGCAATGAAGAAAAGAATGAGAGAAAAGAAGAAAGCATCGTAAATCCTTGCTTGATGGCTCAAAATGATGAGGTAAATATTGATAATTTTTCTGAATTTATATTTGATAAGCTTCAAGAAGCCTTTAATAAACTTATGAATGAATTTAAAAAGTTAAGGCAGAAAAGTAGAGAGCTTAAAAAGAATAATTTCAATTTAATGGAAGAAAAAATTCTTTAGCTAAAAAAAAATCTGATTAAATCTAAAAATTTTTTAGATAAAGAAATTCTTGAGCTTAAAAAGAAAAATAATATTATGAAATCTTTTCTAAAAGAAAATAAAAATCTTTCAATTGAAAAGAAAGAGCTCTTGAAAGAAAATAAAAAATTAAGAAGAGAAGTTGAGATTTTGAAACTTATAGCTAAAAAATTTACAATTAGCTTTGAAAATCTTCAATCCTTGGTAAAATCCAATGGAGCTATTTTCAATAAAATAGAAATTAGTTTTAATACTTCAAGAAAATAGCAAACTACAAAAGGTATTTTTACTAGAGCTTCCATCAAAGATCATTCTTTTAAGTGCTTTAAATGTAATCAAATTGACCATAAGATTTTGGAATGTAACTTTAAAAGAATTGATCAAACCTTGATAAGACAAATTTAGATTCCAAAAGAAACCTTAAATACTAACTCCTATGGACCCAAGATGGCTTGGGTACAAAAAATTATGAAGTAATTTTGCAGGTATACCAAGGATCCAATGCAGCTAAAAGAAGAAAATTTTTATGGATGCCTTGGAAATGAAAATAGATGGATGGTGTTATTTGATAAAATATAAACTATTCTCACACCATACCATCTTTATTTGCTAAATATATTTTGATTGTTAATTAACATAATTATTAAGCATATTTGATTAATTTTGATGATTTATCATTGCTTAAAATGATCATACTTTATGAATTGAAAATTTGATGTATTAACTTTAATGATTTATTAATATGTATGCATATGATAACTCCTTTCATATTTTGATAGGTATGATTGATCTTGATGCTTGTAATAATTTGAATGCTTTGATTTTAAAGATTAATACGCTCTCTTCTATATATCATGCTATGGATGAAATGATTTATTTTAAAATTTAGCATAATATTTTAAGTCTTTCCATATCAATTTTATAATTAATGAATTTAAATTAAAAGATTCTTATTGGATATGAATATTTTAAATTATTAAATATTCATAGAGAATTTTAGTTTTAATTATTTGATATCAAACAACTTACTATTGTCATGTATCTAATTGATTTATCTTTTGAAAAAAAAGAGAGAAGAATGTCTTTATTTCAAATATGATTTTATATAGCTATATGTTTGATATGATATCATTTGAAATAAATTCAAAAATATATATCTTTTCTGAACCTAATTGCTTGATATTTCTTATGAAAAGAAAGAAATGATCTTTTTGAAGAATGACTAAATTTTTTTTTATGATTTGCCTTAACTAATTTACTGATATCAATTCAAATTGATTTATCATTCTAAATCTTTAAATTATTTAATTTGAATCAATTTATTTTGATTTAATTCAAAACTAAAATCATTGGTATCAAGCTAAATTTGTAAATTAATCTTTAAATAGTATTGAACCAAGAAAATCATGTTTTGATCTAAAACTTAATTTAATTGGTATCAAGAAAATTTTTTGAAGAAATGACTCTATTTGTTAAAGTAAGGAGAAGAAAATATTAAAGAAGAAGTAATCATTTAATAAAAAAAGATTTTTAAAATTAAAAATATATTTTAAATTTTAAAAATATAAATTTAGTGGTTAAATTCATGTTGAATTTGTTTGATTTGAAATAAAGAAGGGACGAAAGTTGAAAAGTAAATTAATCTTACTATAAGTATGAAAAATAGGGGGAGAGATATTTTCTAACTTAATTTGATTAAAATTTTTTTGATTAATTTAAAAACATATTCTTACTCCAAGGAATAAATTTTTAAATCTATTTAAAAATTTAAATTTGATCCTAAATTTCTCGTATGCATTATAAAATTTTTATAAATTATTTATTTTAAAATAATAATTTACTCAAAGCAATGAATTTAAAAATGTGACTATCTTATGCTTTGATACTGTTTATTTTATTTTGCTCGATATATTTTTGATACATACCTTTTCCAAATTTAATTGACCAAAATTTTTTAAGAAAAAAAGTTAGAATATTAAAGTATATATTATGCTTGATTTCATATTCAAATATTTTAAAAAGCTCTCTTCCTCTTAAAACTTAAAAGTGCATATTTGAAAATTTGAATAAACATCATATTCATTCAAAAAGAGGAAAAACATATAATATTTAAATTCAAGCTAATTTTTTAAAATTAAAATAAATATTTGAAACTTATTTTGAGTCAAATGATAAATTTTCAAAAGAAAGATGATTCATTTAAATTGATTTCATAAATTTAATACATCTCTTAATTTAATGCTTCGATGTTGATTTTGATGACTCATATAAATTAATTTTCTAAACTTAATGCAATTCTTACTTTGATACAATCATATTATTGATTTTGATGATTATTTCTTATTTCTTTACCATGAGCTTTTTGATGCTGTCAAAAAGGAGGAGAGGAATGTTGAGTATATGTTTGAAGAAACTCATTCGAATTGTATTGATACTTGAAATAAAAACTTAATACTCACCGATATGAATTGAAATATTTTTTTATGAGTATATGAAATATGCGCAATGAATCAAAAGAATAACTGAGAATATTCATGAAGTACTCATTCATGTGTTTAATCTATACTTCATAATTTTTTTTAGCCAAATGCATAGAAATACATTATTTACTTTTATTATGCATATACTCAAGATTTTGTCATCATAAAAAAGAGAAAGATTATTGACCCTAAGATTGATTTTGATGATTCTAAAATATTGAGTATATTATGTATCTAATCATATGTTTCAAAATATGTGTATGATTTTTCAAGTATCCAAAATAAAGAATTTATCTCAAGAATAAATTCTCTTAAGATGCCATGCCAAAATATTTAAAAGAGCAAATTCACACATATTTGGATGGCTTGGTATGAAGAAAGTATGATTGAAAGAAAAGAAATTAAAATTGAAAAAAGCAATTATGTTTAAAAGAGTTTGGAATTAAGAAACTCAAGTTTGGAAGGTCAAATATTGAAAAAAAATAAAATCAAAATTTTTTGAGATATCTCAGATTTTTTTTGAGAGCTCTCGAGTGGTCTAGTATAATGAAACCGTATTTTGGCATAGTCTCAAGAGGTCTCGAGTTAAACTCGAGGCGTCTCGTTCTTAGAAGATAGAAACTTTATTTCTATACTTTGAGAGTGAGAGGTCTCGTAGATTTCTCAAGAGATCTCATGGTTCTGACGAGACGTCTCATAAAAAATTGAGAGATCTCGAAATCTGAAAAAAGATCTCATGAAAAATCGAGAGGTCTCGATCTGCGCGGACAGCCTTCAATGGATAGTTTTTCAATGGCTATTTTTCTATCCCAATGGCTATTTCAGAGCTTCCAACAGCTAAGAACTCTTACTCCAACATTCTCTAAAGATATTTAAAGGTGGAGAATCAATTAAAAAAAGAAGAAGAAAGAGATTAAGGGATTTAAAGAGAGAATCTTTCGGATTTTGTGAGAAATATTGAATATCCAAAAAAAAAAAAGAGAGAGGAGTGTTGTGCACAGATTTCAGCGAGCCTTCAAAGCAATCTTCTCCAACATTTTTCACATCCTCTCAAGCATAATTTGAAAAAAAGTCAAGCTTCAATCGAACACATTATCGGCTTGTTCTTTAGGATTTAAAAGAGCTTATACTCTATTTTTTATATTGTGCTGAAACTTTACTTGTATTTTTTGATTTCTTTACAAGTTTCTTTGGTGGAAAGAAAGTTGGGGTTTAGGCCTATCCAAATCCGAAATTAGACATTATAGATTTTGGTTGGTGATCCCAAAAAATCAACTAGATTATTAGTGAATCTGAAAAACTAACGGTGTTAGGTTTTGGTTGGTGCTCCTGTGAAAATCAACTAGATTTGTTTGTGAGCCTGAAAAAATAAACACACTATAATCAAAGATAGATTATAGTAAAATTCTTAAGGAAAGCTTGAAAAATGGACGTAAGAGCAGATTGCTTCGAACCACTATAAATCTTTGTGTGTTTGTATTATGCTTTTTCTTCTATCTCTCTATATACTTTGTATGCTTATAATTCTTACTTTATTTTTATAGTTTGATTTTATTATCTTAATTCCACTGCTCATATTATATACATCTCATCCTCACCACTTAGATTAAAATCAAAGCACATAATTGCTTAAAGTTAAATTTGGCCAAGGCTTTTATAAGAACCCAATTCACCCCTCTCTTCTTGGGTTGCTACTTCTAAGCAACAATGCTCATTAACCTCCTTCGAATTCCAAGCTGTAAGCAATCCCCCAGCCGCCGACCTTGATGCGCTTAAGTATATCCATGAGTCTATCCTACCACCACAAGATGAAAAAATGATTCTCGAGTTTATTTTCTCAAGTTTGGTCTCTTGGAAACATAACACATTGCACTTTGAATGGACCACTGCATCCTTCACTACATGCCTCTTAGAGGCCCTATCCAATCCTCTTACATTCCAAAACAATGCCACCAAACCCATTTGCTGGGAATGAAAAATAGTTGAGTGGCCAAGTGGCCATTTGGCGCCTATGCCATGTTGGTTGAAAATACATCCTGATTGTCATTTTGCATAGGACTATTTCCTAGATCACTGGACATAATTTCATAGTCAAACACACCTTTGACACCAGATTCCATTACTTTCTCTAAGAAACCCATGCATTGCTTCTGTAACTTGTCAAGAAACTCCCCATTTGGTTGTGCTATGCACATAAATGAAGCTTGCTTTCTACTTGCCATTAGGACTGATCAACCGCTCGCATCGGGTTCTCTCTAGGAGACACAGTTTTTCCACTGCCGCTTCACCATCTTTATGGAATATGAACCCACATTTATTGCTCGGCGTCCTCACCTCTTTAGCAATAAGACTATTGATGTAAAGAAGGTCTGCCTATTGTACTTTCTTATCCTCTAATTTTAGAAGTTTTAATTTTTTATTTCTCAGTCATTCACTTTGTTTAGCCGGCTTCAGAGCTATTCTAGTGATACTAGCTATCGCATCAATTTGTATGGGCTTCCGTTGTACCAATATTGCCTTTGTTTTGCCACAAAAGTTGCTCAGCATTGCTAATAATGCTTGCAAAATGCTTGAAAAGACTTTAGCCATTGGAACAGTGGTTGCTTGCAGGTCGGTTGCACGATTCAATAAAGCCAGCACATTTGCTCTTCCCATAACATTCGGCCGATCACTAACGTCTACAGTACGAAGACTTCTTGAAACCTAGTTCAAATTCAAATTAAAAAAAACTAAGAAACAAACCCTCCCCATTATCTTCACTGTACCCATCTCAATATCGATTTTTCAAATCTCGTGATATAGATCCATACTCAGCAATTTTGATGGAAGCGGTTTCACACTAACTAGTTGCCCATCAGGCCAGTCCTGACTCGAACGGGTAAGAAGTGAGCCATAGTCATGAGTAGCATGACCAGTGTGATGGCTACAGCCTCTACCACCTTTGCCATAGTCGCGACGGTCAGGAGGCCTCCTCACATCATGCTAATATAGATGAAGGCGCCAAGAACCATTTAGTGAAGGGGGCCATTCCAAAACTCCCATTTCTTGTTATTTTGTCCATAATGCTCGTCATCCAAGGAATCGGGTGTCTTGCAGTGTTGTTTTTGCTCTGCAGCATGATAAACAATAATGATAATCCAAGGAATCAGATGGCGATATTACTTTTTTCATGGTTGAGCCACAAAAATATGAAGAGGCCACAAAAGTGCAAGCTTGGATATTAAAGCCATGGGTGAAGAAATAAAGATGATCAAGAAAAATAACACATGGGAGCTTGTGGAAAGGCGAAAAGGCAAAGAAGTTATTGGCCTAAAATGGATCTATAAATTAAACACAATGAAGATGGGTCTATTAATAAGCTCATGGTCCGCCTTGGCCAAAGGTTATTTTCGGCAGCTCAGTATTGATTTTAATAAGATATTTGTTCCAGTTGTCTTCATGGAGATAGTTCTTGCCATAGAAGCACAACTGAAGTTGCAAGTATATTAGGTAAACATCAAGTCAGCATTCTTTAATGGAGAAATTGAAGAAGAGATTTATGTCAAGTAACCACAAGGCTATATCATCAAAGGTCAAGAAAATGAAATGTACCCGCCTGCAACTTTATATGGCCTAAAACAGGATCCATGGGCATAGAACAACAAAATAGATAAATATTTTCTTAATGATGGCTTTGTAATAAGCCCGAGTGAGCTATCACTATATGTCAAAATACAAGGGATGCATGACTTTCTTATTCTGTGCCTATATGTGGATGTAACAACTCAAATCAGAAGATGATTAAAGATTTCAGGAAGGCCATTATGCGTGAATATGACACGATTGATCTTGGCATCATGAGATATTTTCTTGGCATACATATGAAGCAAACACTAGGAAGAATATTTCTTTGCCAAGAAAAATTTGCTAGTGATTTTAAGAAAAAATTCTAGATGACAGTGTTCAAGCCACTGGCCACTCCTTTGGCAGTTAACAAAAAAACTGTCCAAGGACGATGAAAAAGAAAAAAATAGATCAAACAATGTGTTGTAGTCTGGTGGGATCACTAATTTATCTCATTAACACAAGGCTAGACATTGTACATGTCATCAGCATTGCATTAATATTTATGGGCTGAACCCAATAAATTATAGTACATCTTGCAGCAGCCAAAAGAATTCTAAGATAGGTCAAAGGCACCAAGAGTTTTGGCATCATAAACGAGACATGAAAATATTATAAGAATATTGAGTATTAATGATGATAAATTTATCATCGCTAATAACCCTTTTTTTCAACGATAAATAGCGACCAAGAAATCTATCATCATAAAATATAAAAAAATTATTAGCAATGGCATATTTGACTTTTAGCGACGGCAAGATGCATCGCTAATAAAAAATATTTTTTAAAATTTATTTTTAATATTATTAATAATAATAAAAATTATTAGCAACGGTAAGAAGTCATCTCTAATACTAAAATAATTTTATTTTTTAATTTAATTTTAATATTATTAGCAATAAAAAATTATTGTTAGAGACCGCAAGAAGCCATCATTAATACTAAAGTAATTTTATTTTTTTAATCTGATTTAAATATTATTAGCGATAGAAAATTATTATTAGATATGGCTAAAGCTGTCACTAATACTAAAGTAATTTTAATGTTTTATTTGATTCTAGGATTATTGCTCGACATAAATATGATATTAGCGATGGTATGAAGTCATCACTAATATTAAAATAATTTTATTTTTTAATTTAATTTTTATTAATTTTTTTAAATATTTTTAAATTAATATTTATATGATTTAGTTAAATTAGATTTAATATTTAAATAAAATTAATAATATTTTATTAAATTTAGTTAAATTAGTTTTAAAGTAGTTAATAGTTTCAAAGTTGCCATGTGCTAGCTAACATTAAGAAAATCACCTAAGTGGCTTGGTACATAATTTCATTAAGGAAGTGGTACTCATCAAAGGGATAGTACTTATCAGAGAGGTAGCAGCAAAGGATAGAGAAAAGAAAGAAGCTACGATAGCCATGGTGGAGGAGAGAGAAAGAGAAGAGAATAAAATAAATTATTCTTGATAGCTGAATTTATAAGAGAGAAAAAAATCAAGATCTACCTATAGATAAGAAGCTAGATCACATAAATGCATCTAGAATATATATTCGATTTTAAAATTATATACTCGATTAGATTTTATGAACATAACTTCTTTAACGTTGTCCTTGATCAATGATAGATGGTACACCATAGCAGCACTATAAGAAAATTGATCTTTTACGATGGACTTATTTGAAATGAAAAAAAATCATTGCAAATATATGTATTAGCAACAAATTTTTTTTTTATTACTAATAATTTTTATTTATGATGAATTTTTTTTTATCATAAATAATCGATTATTTATGATGGAAATAAAATTTACATCATAAATAATGATTATTTATGATGAAAATATTTCATTGCAAATACTCAGTCATAAATAAATTATTTAAAAAATTAAAAAAGATCGATTATTTATGATGAAAAATTTTTATCATAAATAATTAATTATTTATGATAAAAATTTAATTTTTATTGTAAATAATTGATCATTTATGATGAAAAATTTTTATTATAAATAATCTATCATGAATAAATAATTTAAAAAATTAAAAATATAAGATTATTTGCAGTGAATTATTTGTGATGAAAAATTTTTCTTGCTAAGTTAAAAAAATGGATCATTTATGATGGAAAGTTTTCATTGCAACTAATAATCTACCATGAATAAATTATTTAAAAAAATAAAAAAATAAATTATTTATGATGGAATCTTTTCATCATAAATAATTATTATTTATGATAAAAATATAATTTTCATCATAAATAATAGATTATTTAAGATAAAAAATTATCATCCCTAATAATTTATCATGTATAAATTATTTAAAAAATTAAAAAGATGAATTATTTATGATGAAAATTTTTTATCGCTAATAATCTATCATGAATAAATTATTTAAAAAAGTTAAAAAGATAGATTATTTATAATAAAAAATTTCTATCATAAATAATATA
Organism: Cocos nucifera; assembly: GCA_006176705.1. NCBI lineage: Eukaryota > Viridiplantae > Streptophyta > Magnoliopsida > Arecales > Arecaceae > Cocos > Cocos nucifera. Next base: position 1,443,988 of record QRFJ01000404.1, read on the forward strand.
TTATTTATGATGAAAATATAATTTTTATCATAAATAATAGATTATTTATGAGGAAACATTTCCATTGTAAATACTTTGATCAAAATTTTAAATTAAAAAATAAAAAATATGGACTATTTTAAAAATAAAAAATGGCAAAGATGCATTGCGCATGGCTGATGTGATGGGATTAAGGGATGCGAGCATGTCCACTATTAGCTAGCTTGCAAGCAAATTAAATATTTTAATTTTAAAAAAAATTAGTTTTTTTTTAAAATATATTTTTTAAAATATTATATAATTTTAAAATTTAAAGTCTATCTTTATCATTCATTATTTAAGTAATTATCATGCAAGCATTATCAAAAAATATCATCTCAATCTGGTAGCTCTAGCTATGCTGATCGATAAAATTTAATTTCGACGGTTACGAACAACGGCATAATAAGCTGATAGATAAAACCACCAATGGATCTAAAAATTTATAATAATGATTTTTATGATATTTATAGTATACTATCAAAATTTTATTTTAATTGAATATAATTATCATAGTTAGTTTAGCACGAGATGATTTGGACTGTTAAATAAAAATGAGTGATTGAAAAGTCAAACAACGTTCAATTATAAGATAATTTTTTAGATAAATAATCTTTGCTACTATTTTAATCATCTATATAGTGGTGATTATAAAATCTAAATTTTGCATATATGAATCATCCATGTTAAGTATATTTTACAAAAGTGTAAGTATAATTACTTAAGAACTTTAAAAATGTGTATCAAGAGATATGTAATTTTAGATAGTTTATAAATACATGATTTGCTTTTTATGATCACCACTATAAAAATGATCAAACTATTAGTGAAGATTATTTATCTAAAAAAATCATCTTATAATCACACGTCAATTGGTATTTTAATCACTTATTTTTTATTTAATGATTTAAATTATCTCATGCTAATTGACTATGATAATTATATTCGATTGAAGTATAATTTTGATAGTATATTATAAATATCATAGAAATTATCATTATAAATTTTTGATCTATTGATGATTTTTATCTATCAGATTATCATGTGGTCATTCATGATTATCAAAATCAAATTTTATCGATCTACATTGCTTGAGCTATCAGATTGAAATATTATTTTATGATGATGCTTGCATAATAATTACTTAAATAATAAATGATGAAGATGAACTTTAAATTTTTAAATTATATAATATTTAAAAAATATTTTTTTAAAAAAATATTATTTTTTTTAAATTAAAAAATATTAATTTACTTGTAGGTTAGCTAATAGTGGATGCACTTGTATCTCTCAACCCCATCGCATCGACCATGCACGATGCATTTTTATGCTTTTTTTATTTTTTAAAATAGTCCACCTTTTATGCCCTCAAATGAAAATAGATTATTTGCAATGAAAAATTCATTTATTTATGATAAATTTTTTTATTATAAATAATTTAACCTATTTTTATTTTTAAAATTTTTAATTTATTTTATATTATTTATGATAAATTTTTTTTATCATAAATAATGGATATTTATGATGGAAATACTTTTTCATCATAAATAATTGATTATTTATGATGAAAAATTTTTATTGCAAATAATCTCACCTAATTTTTATTTTTTAAATAAATAATTTTATTAAAAATTATTTATGATGTAAATTTTACATCATAAATAATAATTATTTAAGATAAAAATTTCATTTCCATCGTAAATAAGTTTATCAAATATTTTAATATTTTTTTGGAGAGAAAAATATATTTTACAAAAATAATTGGCAAAAATTATTAGTGACAAAAATAATTTTTTAGTCAGTAATAATCATTTTAGCTATGATATTTACGTCGCTAAAAGTTCATCGCTTAAAGCCTTTAAATATCCCCCCACTCATGCAAAACCCACTCTCTCGCGGTCTAATCGAAACCCTCTCCTCTCCTCTCTCTCCCCCTCATCCTCTCTCTCCCCCTCCTCCTAGGCTTTCATCAACCAACGATCGTATCTCCCACCATCATCACTGTCGTCGTTGTTGCCGTCATTGTCGATGCCATTGCCATTGCCACTGTGCTTGAATCGAAGGTAACTTTCCGATCGATCGATTAGATTTTTTTTATTCTTTTGATCATCTAGGGGGTAGATGTGTTGCCGTTCGATGGCCAGTGGTGGGCGATGGGGCGAGGAGGGTAGGTGTCGATTGCAAGTCTTACGTGGTGGTTGACGAGCCTAGTGGAGGCCATTGGTGATGGGAGGCGGAGGGTCGGCACTGCAGGAGGTGGGGGGTAGGGCGCTGAGGGACGGTGGTGATGAGATGGATGGTGTGAGGTGGAGGGCATTGCATGTAGGATGTGGAAGGCCATGAGGGATAGAGGGTAGAGGAGCGTTGTAGGGGTGGGGGGCTGTGGGGGTAGGGCATGGAGGGGTGGCGATGATGGGTCAAGTGGGGGGCCGCGATGGGTGGGCGGTGGAGGGACGCAGCAAGAGTGGCGGGCTGCAATGGTGGGTGGCGAAGGGGGGTGGGGTGTGGAGAGGCGGCGGTGATGGCTCGGGTGAGGGGCTGCGGGTGGTGGACAGTAGAGGGGCGCTGTAGGGGATAGGAGGCCTCGACGATGGGGGATGGTGGGTCTGTAGGGGATTGGATTAGTCCTTAGTCATTTTTAAATTTTTAATAAATAATAAAAATAAAATAATAATAATAGTAATAGTAATATAAAATAGTAGTAGTAATAATAATAGTAAAATAGTAGTAATAATAATAATAATAATAATAATAATTAATAAATAATTTAATAAAAAATATAATAATAATAGTAATAGTAATAATATTAATAGTAAAAATAATAGTAGTAGTAATAATAATAATAGTAATAGTAATAATAAAATAGTAAAAATAGTAATAATAATATTAATAATAGTAATAATAATAATATAAGTAATAATTATAGTAATAATAATAATAGTAATAATAGTAGTAGTAATAATAATAATTTAATAATAATTTAATTGATAAATAAATTTTAAGATAAATTGATAAAATATTTAAAAATAAGATATTTTTTATAATTAAAATGGTTAGGTCTAGGATCTTGTCTGGGATCCAGTTCGGGATTCGGTCCGAAATTCAATCTTGGATCCTATTTGGTAATGACTTAATGCAGGCATTGATGTAACCTTAGACTCCTATTCAAGTGTCACTCCTAGAGTCTCCAAAACGGACTCTGTAAATGGCTTTTAGATGCCCTGATTTGGACAGTTAAAAAATGCATCAATATTTTATTATTGTCATGATATTCTATGTTCTATTATGAAAATTCCATCATAGTAATCTTGTTTGTTCTTTGGATATATATTAGATGTGGTTAAAATATGATCCATTTATATTGTGTACTTGGAGAACTGTAAGAAGATGTTGCCAAATTTTTTTTTCGAATATGGAATAAAGAACAAAGTTGTGGCAATAATAAAAGTGATACATTTTTTAAAGAAATAGGACCATGCCTATTAGGAAGGAGTTGGTGGAGTTAGGATTCATGAATCATTCTTATTTATTGTCAGATGGATATCGATAAAAGTTGGATCAATGTTAGGAATATTTTCTTGCCTGAATATTGAAAAAGTATTCAAGATTTTATTGAATTTGCATGGTATAAGGCTAATAGTACCTATCGGATAAAGTATCCATGCAAAAGATGTGTTAATATGGTATATCATCACATATCACTTATTGAGGAGCATCTGCTATATTTTGGTGTGGACAAGAAGTATACTCGCTAGATATGGCATGAAAAGGATGATCTGAATGAAGTTGTGTATGATGATGATGATATTGAAGATAATATTGATATTGCTGAACTTGTCGAACATGGTGGTATAGGTTTACTATTGGATAATTTACATCAGGGTGTTAGCTCAAATGTACCAATAAGTGCTAGTGCATCTTAAGATAGTTCTGATCATAAATACAATATTAATAAGATAGAAGGAATTTCTGAATAGTTTTCAAAGGTTATTCGGGATGCACGAGAGCCACTCTATCCAAATTATGTGAAGTTCTCCAAGATAGAGTTTTTGATCAAATTGCTTCATATTAAAATTGTGGACCGATGGAGTCAGAAATCTTTTGATCAAAATTTAGCATTGATTAAAGCAACTCTTCCTAATGGATTAATACTTTCAAAATCATATACTAAAGTAAAAATATATATACGGGAATTAGGACTTGGCTATATTTCTATACATGCTTGCAAAAATGATTATATATTATTTTATAAGGAGAATGAACAAGCAAGTGAATGTCTGCAATATGATGAGCCTAGGTATAAAATTGATAATAGAAAAGAAAAGAAGATACCTCATAAGGTTTTAAGATATTTTCTATTAATTCTAAGATTTCAAAAGTTGTATATGTCCACAAAGACAACTGAAGAAATAAGATGGCATCATGAATAGTAGGAGGAGAGCATACTTAGCCATCCGGCTGACTCTATAGTATGGAAAGACTTTGATGCAAAGCATCCACTATTTACGAGTAATCCATGTAATATCTGGCTTGGTCTAGTGATAGATGGATTTAATCTTTTTGGTAATTTGAGTACTTCTTATAGCATGTAGCCTGTGATGTTAGTTGTATATAATGTGTCACCTTAGAAATGCATGAAAGAACCATTTATTTTCATGTCACTATTGATTTTGGATATGAAAGCACCAGGTAATAAAATTGATGTATATCTATGATCCTTAATCGATGATCTAAAGAAGCTATGGGAAAATGGAGTACAGATATATGATTCTATCAGTCAAAGAAATTTTAAGTTGCATGCATCAATTTTATGAACCATAAATAATTTTTCTGTATATGAAAACTTATCTAGATAGAGTACCAATGGATATATGGCATGTCCAATATGCAACAAGGATATATCCTCCTTACATTTAAAGCATGAAAAAAAAAATCTACTTCATAGGTCATCAGTGGTTTCTACATGCTAATCACTCTTGGAGAACTCGTTATAACCAATATTTTGATGGTAAGTTTGATCGACATCCGCAACCTAAGAAGTTAAATGAAGTGAAAGTTTTAAAACAACTTGAAGCCATTGGAAATGTGAAATTTGAAAAAAATATCGAGTACTCACAAGCGAAAGCATACTGAAGTTGAGTTGAATTGGATGAAGCAAAGCCTATTTTTCGAACTACCATACTAGAAGCAGCTACTACTTCACCATAACCTGAATGTGATGTACATTGAGAATAATATTTGTGATAATGTCATTAGTATAGTGTTGAATATCACAGAAAAAATAAAAGATAATTCAAAAGCTCGCCTTGATTTGCAAGAAATAGAAATCCGACTGGAACTACATTTAGTTCATTGAGATGATAAATTTTTTATGCCATCTGCATGTTATTCACTTTTTGATGAGGAGAAGAAGAGTTTATGTGGATGGTTCAAAACTATAAAATTTTTTGATACTTACACTTCAAATGTATCATGATGTGTTGGTAAAAATGACGACAATATCTCTGCCATAAAAAGTCATGACTCCCATGTGATGATGTAGTGCTTGCTTCATATGATGATGCATGGCTATCTGAGTGGTGATGTTCAAATTGTATTGATTGAGTTGAAAATATTTTTTTGAAAACCGTATAGCCAAAAGTTGAAAATTAACTTCATCAAAAAATTTGAAAAGGATATTATGCTCATTCTTTGTAAGTTAGAAAAAATCTTTTCACCATCATTTTTTGAAGTTATGGTGCACTTGGCTATTTATCTTTCAAAGAAAGCTCTTCTGGCTGATCCGATACATTATCAGTGGATGTATTCTATTAAAAGGTAAAGAAATCATAATCTCTTTGATATACTAGTTGTAAGATGTAAATGTATTAGAACTCTTTAAATTATTTTATATTTATAGATTCTTGTGTACTCTAAAAAAGTATATCTGCAATAAGGTATAGCCTGAAGGGTCCATAGCGGAAGCATATATAGCTATCGAGTGTCTCACATTCTGCTTAATATATCTTGACGATATCAAAACAAAATTTAATCATGTAGATCGTAAAGCTGATCGTGAATGGAATGATGATAACCAACATTGTTCATATTCAAACAAATGGTTCGATCCATGGGGGGAAGAAGATATGAGTTTATGGACATGAATGAGCTATCCAAAGCACACTTCTGTATTCTAAATAATTATGAAAAAATTAAAGATTTAATTGAGTAAGTATTATCTTAGTATAATTTTAGTGCTCTAACTAATTTTTTTTTATATCGATGTAAAATTAAAAATGATGACTTATTACAGCGAGCATAAGAATATATTATCCAAGGAGAATAATATAAATGTTGATGATGGACATAGGATAAAATTTATAAAATGATTTGGGGATCATGTAAGTTTCACTAGTATTATATTATATTTTTATAATTACATAATTAATTACTTGTAATAACATATTTTTTTTTGTTATATTGTAGATGAAATCTAAGTATTTCAATAAAGAAGAGGGTGCGATCGATAAGTTGTATAATTTAGTATGTAGTTCTGATTGAAGGGTTAACTACTACTCATCTTGCATCATTGAAAGAATGAGATTTCATACAAGAGAGCTTGAGATGCAAAGATGGACCTAGAATAGTTGGATTACTATGATAGGATATGAAGGAGAAGAGAAGATTGAATATCTTGGTATATTGATAGATATCATAGAATTAAAGTATGGATCCAAAAATTTGGTATTTCCATTTCAGTGTGAATGGTGAGATATTAGCAATAAGAAGATCAATATTCATATCGATCCATACTTTATCAGTATAAATTTTATACAAACATAGTACTAGAATGAGCCGTATATATTAGTAGCTCAAGCGAAATAAGTAATATATTTAAAGGATCCAAAATATCAAAGTGATTGGCATGTTGTATAAGGAATAATACCTAAAGACGTATATGATATACCAACTCAATTAGAGATGGACAATAATTCAGATTTACATGAAGAGAAAGCTTTTCAAGAAAAAGAACAAACATTGATCGAGCATCTTGTTGACGAAGAACTTATGACAACTTCTTTGATAGGGTTGATATGCCATCCAATGAAGTTAAAACTGATTTTATATTTAATCTTGATGATTCAGAGGGTGATGATTGATTCATAAATGATAATGAGATAGAAGATGATACATTAATCGATTATTATAATTTGGAGGAGGATCTACAAATCGAGGAGGATACAAATATTGATAAGTAGATCTACATTCTTTATTGAATCTTTTCTTGTAATAATGGTATACAATATAAATCTATTCATTAGTATTTATGCATTTTTCACTATTGTTGTTTGTTATTATATTCATTTATATGCCAAGTTAATTATATGAATAATTTAAGCATTATAGGCATGGCACCAGGAGGGATACGGCGATATTTGACTTTTCAGCCTACCCCTAAGCCTTCTCCCATTTCGACTGCTGCACCATTGGAGTTGCTAGAGGATCCTATGGAGGTGGGTCCGACTGAGATGGATTTGAGTGAGACAGGCCCGAGTGATATTTTAATATTTTTTATATAATAAAATTTAATTTTAATTTACCTATTAGGTTTATAGATAGCTATTATACTAATAATTTATTCATTGTTCTTTAAGGCCATTCTTTTTTGGTGGTGAGGCGAGGGCGAGGTCCGTCGAAGAACCTCATCTTTGAGCATTGGAGATGAGAGCATGAGGGACAGAGTCTTTGCATCAAGATTCTATTAGACTATACCAGGCCTATTAGGAGATGGTGCGAGCCATGGCGGACTAAGCTGGAAATCATTTGTCACAATTATGCCCCAATGATGCTCTTCAATTGGCATCAGATTACATGACCTCAGAGAAAGGTCTTCTATAGCCACTTACAGGTATAATAATATTTATTTAAATATTTAATTAATACTATATTCTTATAATATTTGTTATTCATAGGCTATTTTTGATATTATTGATTTTGAGCATGATCGCATGCAGTGAGCTGTAGATGATCATTTATGCTTACATTTTAAGGAGTACTAGCATCGCATTCATCACCATTAGTATGCTGTAGTGCACGACCAGGGGGTAGAGGCAGTGCAACAGCGGCCATATGACAACATTACTATGGAGGACTGGGCTATCATATACCGCACGTATGAGGATCAGCATATCGATAATTTTTTTTATTTAAAATTTAATAATTAAATATTATTTATTTTAAATTTAGTTACTTACTAACAAATTTAAATGTTAATTATGTAGGATTGATGTGTCAAAAATGCCGCGAATCGGGCGAGATAGACAATATCGCATTATAGGGGTTTAAGGCCATTCGTTCGTCATATGGAGCAGATGGTAAGTAATTTCTATTTATTATATTTTTATTTTTTAATTATTTAAAATTTTTTATTAATTATTTTCAAATTATAGAGAGATGTAGAGAGTGGTGAGCTTTCTAGTAGGATCGATATCCACCAGTGGATCCATTAATGATGGTCAGGAGGCTGGATGGCCAGGAGCCAGGAGCTTTATGTAAGTTTTTTCAACTATTTTTTCATTGATATTTTAATTTTTAATATAAACTTAGAATAGCTATAAATTTAATTTTCAAGATCGTATGATAGACATTAAATCTCAGCCTACCTAGAGGGCTCGACCGCACCCATAGATGATGAGATCTATGATCGAATATTTAGTATGAGATTCTGTTATATTAGAAAGCTAGGGCATGGAATTAGAGCTCCTACATCTTCACGTCCGTCCAGGGCTAACATCCATGCTGCCTGTGATGTTCGGTTGGCAAAGATATAAAGATAGGCTGTTGAAAATCGATAATGGATTACCGAGTTGACTACATGCATCGATGAGTATCAACTATTCTAGATGTAGATGATGGAGCGGATGGCACAGATGGAGCAGATGATGTAGATCATGAGAAAGCAGCAGGTCAGTTCGAGCTTCGTTGAGCGTTCTCCTTCTTCAGCTCATTCTTTTTCTTTAGATACTATCGATACTTGATGATCGGAGGCCTATTTATGTATATTTTTATTTTTATTTTAGATATTTTATATTAATAAAAAATACTTTCTATAATTTTATTTTTATATAATAAAATGATGAAATTTATTTATAAATTTTTTATTTTAATTTTTATAAATTATAAAAATAAATATTAAAAATATAAATTATAAAATATATTCTTTATAATTTTTTTAAAAAATAATTTATGATATAATTATTTATGATGAATATTTTTTATCATAAATAATTTATTATTTATGATGAAAATAAGCCATCATAAATAAAAAATTATTTATGATGAAAATAATCGATTGTAAGTAATCTATTATTTGTAATGGAAATAATCCATTATAAATAAAAAAGTATTTATGATAGAAATTATCCATCATAAATAATAGATTATTTATGATAAAATTTTTTTATTGCAAATAATAGATTATTTACGATGTGCAAATAATAGATTATTTATGATGTGCAAATAATAGATTATTTACAATGTACAAATAATAGATTATTTATGATAAAAATTTTCTATCGTAAATAATCTATTATTTGCGATAGAAAAATTTTTCATCCTAGATAATTTTTTATTTATGACATAATTTTTTCATTGAGAAAAAATTAATTTATGATGTAATTTTTTTCATCATAAATAATTTCATCGTAGATAATTTAATGAATAAAAAAAATTGATGAAAATTTTTCATTGTAAAAAATATTTATTAGCAATGAAAATGGATCTTTCATCGCTAATTGTGATATGTGACCCCATTTTTTGCGATGAAGAATTAGCGACGTAAATTTTATCGCTAATAATTATAAGCGATGAAAATTAATTATTTGCTATGAAACATTTGCATCGTAAAAAATAGATTTCATTATAGTGCAGACTTATCTCTAGACATGCCAACTGATGTCGAATCTCCATCAGAGAGATCATCAGACTCTACAAAATATCAAGCACGAAAAGCAGCCAGATGTGCATAATATGCTAAAAAAACTATCCAAGAAAAGATGTTATATAAGAAAATACAGAACCACAAGAGCAGGCACAAATTAACAAACATGAAATATTGAACGAAAAGGATTATTAGTTATGGCATTTTTATTATCGTTTATAGTAAGTATTAACGATAGATGACTGACTGTTAGAGCCGTTGCCAATAAATTTAATTTTTTTTAAAAAAATTGATTATAATTATAATTAAATTAATTAATTATCGATAGCTATTAGTGATGGATAAATTTATCATCACTTATAATTTTAAAAAAAATATTTAAAAAATTATGAAATAATATTATCTTTTAATTTTTATTATTAGTGATGACACTCTATTTTAAGATACGAAAGTTACTATTACTAATACTTTTATCGATGGTACTAGCGATGGCTACTTTGCCGTCGCTAATATTGCATCATATTTTTCAATTGCGAGAAATAAATTTTCGCTCGTGCATGCCTCTTCCTCTTTCTTTTTCATGATTCTCCTCTCGTTGGCACCCAAACCTCCCTCAACCCCTGCCCAACCCCCCTTTCCTCTCTCCTCGCCTCATCCCTCCCACCCCATCTCTCCGGCATCCCACAGCCTCGAGCCCATGTCCCTTCACAGCCGTGGCTGCCCTCTTGTTAGCACCCAAACCCAACCTCCCTTTCCTTCCTCCCCACCCCATCCCTCAAACGTCCTATGGCCCTAAGCCCGCATCCCTCCATGCTCGCGTTCGCCCTCTCATCGACACCCAAACCCCCCTAACCCCCCTTTCATCCCTTCCCATCCTATTCCTCGCTGCCCCATTCCTTTGGCATCTCACGGCCCCGAGCTTACGTCCCTCCATGCCCGTGGCTGCCCTGACCCCACCAGCCTCGACATCATCGGCCTAGCCCCATGGCCTTGAGCCCAAATCCCTCCACACCCATAGCCACCCCAACTCTACCAGCCCTGACATCGTCAGCCTGAGCTTATGGCCCCAGCCCTACCGCCTCCAGCCTATGGCCCTGCCCCATCGCCTGACCTCACGATGCCAACCCACGCCACCTTCTTGTAGCCCCACCGCCTCGAGCCGTCTCCTTATTGTTGTGACCTCATAGTCTCGGCCTCTTCTCCTTGCTATTATGACCTTGTGGTCCTATCCCCATGTCGGCTCCTTGCTGTTGTGAGTAATAGTGACAACATTAGTGATGGCTAATGCCATTACTAAAAATTATTTTTTATTTAAATTATATTAATTAAGTATAATTAGATATTAAAAAATTTATTAATTAAATATTAATTTAATTAATTAGTTAGATATTAAATTAATTAATTAATTAGAAGCATGAGACTTGGATCTCGACATGTAGAGTGGTCAGATCGAGGAAAGGTGCCGGATAACATTGCAAACATGGGGTCAGGGCATGCCTTGCATGCTTAAAGCTCAGGTCCCAGCCATAGATCTTCAGTCGTATGGAGAGAATTAAGAAAAAATGCTATCAAAATTTTTTTTAGCCCCTATTGCATATCATTTGACTACTCTAATCGATTTATAGAATTAATGCACTTTCAGAATGAGATAGGACCTTCTATACCTATTAGTTGATGATAGGATGTGTTTACTATATAAGCCATTTTGAATAATAAAATAATTAATCAATAATTACTTTGTATTTATGTATATGCAAAACTCTTAGATAGTGTGCCATGTATTATAGTTAGATGGACCGTCGAGTAGTCAACGGGATAATTTTTGCTTAATATAGGAATGGTGTAGAGTATTTCTACAATTTTACTTTTGGAAATGCAACACTTTTACGTCAAAGATGGGCTCATTGCCATTGTAATAGATGTGGCAATAAAAAAATATTTGATAAGAATATAATTATTATCCATTTGTATAAGAGTAGATTTATATCCAACTATAAGTATTGGTATTGCATGGTAAGACATGCGAGAAAGTTGTAAGGGTTAGAAGCGAGCAGGATAGGAACATAGATAGAATGATAGACATGGTTATGAATGCAATTGGTCTTGAATTTAACTAAAATATGGAGGACGATCCAGAAGTTGGCATCGATGATTTCTACCAAATATTGAAAGATGCTGATGAACCACTATGGCCAGGATGTGAAACATACTTTATATTATCAGCTATGTCAGAGTTGTTGAATTTGAAGGTCGAGTTTAATATGACAGTTAATTATTATGATAGGATAGTAGCAATAATAAAGAAGATGCTATCCAAGGATGAGAAGCTTGTTGGGGGATTCTGTGCTTTAAAGAAAATGGTGAAAGGGTTAGGCATGGGATATGAGAAAATAGATGTATATCGTAATGATTGCATGCTTTTCTATAAGAAGGACCGACTAAAAAGCTCATGTGATGTACGTGGTGAAAATCGATTTAAGCAGAGGCAAGAGGATGGAAATCAAAAGGGCATACCATATAAGGTTCTTTGATACATTCCACTCACTCTTAGGCTTTGAAGGCTCTATTTATCTAAGAGTACTACGAGCATATGAGATGTCACAAAAAAGAAATTTAGAAGTACTCCGATATGATGAGTCATCCATTGAAAAGTGAGTCATGGAAGAAATTTGATGCTTGTCATCCTTTATTTGCTTAGGAATCATGCAATGTTCGACTAGGCCTATTTACGGATGGCTTTATACCATTCAGTCATGCAGTAGTTTCTTATTCATGTTGGCTAATTTTTATTACTCCACATAATTTATTGCTCGGGATGTTTATAAAAGAGCACAACATCTTTTTTACATTAGTCATTCCTGGACCACAACATCTTGGTGGAAGCATTGATGTATATCTAAGGCCTCTTGTTGATGAGTTGAAATTCTTATGATCTGATAGTACATGTACTTTTGATGCATCAAAGAAACAAAATTTTATAATGAAGGCTGTATTGATGTGGATCATTAGCAATTTTTCTACTTATGTGATACTGTCAGGATAGAGCACCCATGGAAACTTTGCTTGTCCTTACTGTATGGAGAATTAATACAAAATTATTTTAGTTTGAGCATGGTCATGAGTCCTGCTGGTTTGATTGTTATTGTTAATTTTTCCCGAGCATCATCCTTTTCAAAAGTAGTGGGATAATTTCAGAAGGAATTAGATAGAGAAAGATCATGCACCCCCACACCTCAGTGGTATGGAAGTATTTCAGAGGGTATTCTAACTGGACGAAGTCCAGTTTGACATGCTATTTGACAAGCAAAAGCCTCTGGAGGTTTGGTAGAACTCATAACTGGATGAAGCGAAGCATCTTCTGAGAATTATCGTTCGTGCTAGTCCACTAATTTGATCCATCATAATCTTGACGTCGTGAATATTAAGAAGAATGTATTCGATAATATTTTCTATACTGTTATAAATGTCAAGGGCAAGATGAAAGACAATCCTAAGACTTGAGCATATATGAAGAACATATACAAGCATCCTCAGTTAGAGCTGGTTGAGATGTCACCTAAAAAATTTTTGAAGCCGAAAGCATCTTATACCATAACAAGGGAGCAGTTGAAGGATATTGTGAATGATGCAAAAGTCTTAAATTCTTAGATGGTTATGTAAGTAATCTAGCTCGGTGCATCAATGTCAAAGATTATAGATTCTATGGGCTAAAGAGCTATGACTGCCATGTTTTCATGCAATGATTACTCCATTGGCTTAGCATGATCTCCTTTCCAACTCCATATGGAGTTCTTTGACTAAGTTTAGCCTTTTCTTCATAGACATTTGTGCTACCTAACTATCCACCAATCATATCTCTAGTTTTGAGGCTAGAAATATAGAGACTATATACAAATTAGAGAAGATATTTTCTTCTAGATTCTTTGACTTCATGGAGCATCTTGTGATTTATCTAGCATATGAAGATAGGATGAGAGGACCAGTGCAGCACAGGTGGATGTATCCATTTGAAAGATATATGCACAATCTCAAAAAGAAAGTAAAAATAAGACTCGAGTTGAAGGTTCTATTGTAGAGGCTTATATAATAGAAGAAATTTTAAATTTCAGTCGATACTACTTTAACCCCAATGTGCAAACAAAGCTTATTCAAGTAGGTCAACATGATGATGATGGTGAGGCATCAAAAACAAAGATCTTAATATTTGCCTATCCTACTCGTGAACTTTGGCACGAGGTTTATCAGGTATTAACTGATACTGAACTTCGATAGGCAGAGACATGTTTTGCTAAATTGCACGGAGTTCGACCATATATTGAGTAAGTATCCACCACAATCTCAACTCTTTAATCACTTACTATCCTATTCTTTTCTTATGAATGTATAGACAATATGATGAGATGTTGAATGAAACAACTTAGAGATAAGCAAGGAAGAAATTTTTACCCAGCACTCATAGAACTTTGCAAATTGGTTCCATCAATTGGAAAGCGACCATTATCATTTAATTGAATTTAATTCTCTCCAATTTATCTTTTTTATAATATGTATGTCATGCAAGGTAGCGAATCCATATCTAGAAAGCTAAGACCATTAGGTTACAAGCCAACAAAGTACGTGACATATTATAATGGCTGTAATGTAAATGATTTTAAATTTTACATGCAGTAATATGGAGAATATAAACATACAATGAACAGTGATGTGTGTATAAAGAGCAGTTGGTGGGCAAAGATGGAGAGTGACTACTATGAAATTCTTGAAGAAGTGATCAAGTTGACCTACCCCTTAGGTGATAATAATATCATTCTATTTAAGTACCGATGGTTTGATATTAATAATTATATGAAGGTTGATCCATGGCATGGGCTTATTGAAATCAAATATGAATCAAAAGCATATGTCAATGACCTCTTTGTGCTAGCCCAATAAGCTACTCAAGTATATTATACTCCATTTCTATTAAGGGAGAGAGGAAGAAAAGATTGATGGGTTGTATGTAAGGTTAAGTCTCGAACCGTTCATTACACACACTCGAAGAAGAAAAGCCCCAATTACTAGAATATATGCTTTTAGGAGAATGAAATATTAGGGTTTCATCCATCTTCAATCGATGCCTAGTTGGATGCTCCAAGAATTCTCATACATGATGGCCAATATGAGGAGGTAGACCCAACTGATTTTATTTTAAAGGACAATCCTATCCATATTGGTGAAGAATAGGAAGAAAAAGAAGAAGTGGAAGAAGAGAAAGAATCAGACGAAGAATCCAAGGATACCAAACATTTGAAGAGGCTGATGAGTAGTGCTCCATGCTTGTGATGAACTTTTAGATCTTTGATTCATTTTAAATGCTTGTCTTGCATTGCCACCCATCTGAAGGATACCAAACATCCGAAGGGTACCAAACATCTAAATACTTATTTTGTATCATTTAATTCTTACATTGCCATCCATAATTATATAATTAATTTGGTGAATCTATTTTTTTAAAAAAATTATATATATTATATCTTTCAAAGACCAGAGCCATGTCAGTCGAGGACAGAGCTCTTGAGGAGAGAGCAATTATGCGGCCAGCTCATAGTGTTCTGCACCTCTCACACTAGGCAGTAAACTCTAACACTTTAGATATTCTCGTTTATGTTATTTTGTCCTTTGCTAACTAATATAATATTCTTTATATTAGACGTTTTGTGCTTAGGTTCGGATGATAGGAGATCACCAATGATCTTACAATCATATGCAGCAGTGACCAGCTCCCAAACACAGAGGCATGGTATAGAATCCGCCCGGCTCATAGCACGTTCGACTCGATCAGAGAATAAAGATCTCATCCACATTTAGAGCTACTCATATATATAATATCTTTACTGAATATGTTAAAAATTTAGCTATTGTAGAGTCTAACATTATTGTTCAAAATTAATTTTGTAGCATATTTAAATAGAGCTCTGTGTCTCATGTGATTACTGGGATCATCAGATGATTGATGTCGAAGCTGATGAATGAGTTCTTTAGTTGGTTGTCGGGGGCTTGTAATGCAGCCTGAGATGTTCCAGGTAAGTCAAAGGTGTTTAATTTAATAATTTATAATAGGTTTGTATTCTATTTATCAATACATACTTGCTTCTACTTGCAGGAGTACTATTGATTCTTATCTCCTCAAGATAAGGAGGCTGGCCGCCTAATCTTTGAGCAGGTAGCCATATATAGGTTTTAAGATGGGCTACACAGCCTACGATAGTCTGTTATCAAGCATTTCAATTTTCAGTCACCATCAAACTAGAACTGTAGGGATCACTGGATGCAGGTATAAGGGAGGCCCTCTACGACCAGTGAAGCAATGAGGAGTATGCTAGTAGAAGGCAGAGAGTCCAGTAGACCTGGACCACTCAGCAAGATCCGATTAGGAATATGGGCGGCTTCATTGGCACACATGTTGTGGCCGATAGATGAGAAATTTATATCAAAACTTTTTACTAGAATTATAAAAATTTATATATATATATACTTTAATTAATTTAATTTTTTTATTCATTTATTGTAGATACAGTAATCGGGTCTCCACTAGGCCAACTGTAGTTGTGGAAGGCCACACACTAGTTTAGGAGGATTGATGATTATTTAGATTCTAGGTTACGATAAATCATGGTAAGAATTTTAAACTGTATTTATTAAGTTGTTACAAGATCTGATATGTATATTAGAACTACTATATTTTTGAATTGTATAGGCGGTTATGTGAAGTATGTCATTACATGGGACAACGATGACCCATCCACTCAGCCCATCCTTGATGAGGGATGGCTCAGGATCACCGAAGGGGTGAGTAGGAGTCGGATCATAGGATTCGGGCATAGCTTTGACCCTCTAGTGGCTTGATACTCTTCGACATTCTCATAGGCCTCGACGTCCTAGATTTGGAGTGATGCACACATGTGGAGGAGGTCGTGCAGAGACTTTTGAGTCTATGACCTCAGAGCTTTCGGGATGCCATCCATGATACGATTGTGGATATTCTTCAGAATCCATAGCTGTATGATCACCTGAGCTCATTATTCCAGCCATCACATCAGATAATTCTATTAGTAAATTTTTTTATTTATTTTAAATTTTTATATTTAGAAGCTTCACATATAGACTTACATTGGAGAAAGAGATCTAGAGGCTAAAAATTTAATCTATCCAATTGATAGATTGGAGGTGTCTATAGTTCCGTATCATCGAATGAAATATATAAAAATAATATGTTTAAGAATCAAAGGAGTGTATTGAAAAATACGCTTCCATACTGAAACTTATTAATAATACTTTATTTTTTCATTTTAGGATGCTGAAATATTCGGCTCTCATCTACTAACTGCTGGAGAGGAGCAGGAGGACAAGGAGGACAATGAGGAGTATCTATATTGATTTTTTTTCTATTTTGATGTATTATATTTTTTTGATACTACTTATAAAATTGCATAATTTATATTTTTAATAAAATATAATTAGTTTTTTTATTTATAATTATCATATTATCTTTAGATTTTAATTATAACTGATGTTAGAAATCATAATTAATTATGATTAGTTAAAATAGATTTTAAAAAATATTATTATAATTTTTTAAAAAAATAAAATTAACTATTAGCGATTGTATTAGCGACGATTTTAGACATCGCTAATACTTAAAAATTATTATTATATTTTTTTTAAAAAAATAAAATTAACTATTACCGACATAATTAGAGATGGCTATAGACGTCGCTAATAC
Source organism: Cocos nucifera (assembly GCA_006176705.1). Taxonomy (NCBI): domain Eukaryota; kingdom Viridiplantae; phylum Streptophyta; class Magnoliopsida; order Arecales; family Arecaceae; genus Cocos; species Cocos nucifera. The sequence continues at coordinate 1,461,687 of QRFJ01000404.1, forward strand.
TTATTAGCGATAAAATAAGCCATCGATATTTTTTTAAATTTTATAAAAATATAATTTAAAAATAAAAAAATAAATAGCTATAGTAATTAGCTGTCATAAATACCATCACTAATAGTTATTATTAGCGATGGCTAGCATTTCCATCATTAATAGTAGCAATTAATGATGAGGATTGTTTCGACCATTAATTAGCAATGGTATTCTATCGTTAATACTATTATTGATAGCAAAACCACTGTTAGCGATGGTATTTAGTTGTTGCTACTAGTTAAATTCCTTATAGTGAAAAATTACACTCTAATGGGCTCTACATCGATAATGATTGGGCAGGATCGTTTAAGGATAGAAAAAGCACATGGCTATGTATTTAGTATAGGAGTCAAAGTCATCTCTTGATCATCTAAGAAGCAAAAAATTATGGTACTTCCATCAGCTGAAGTAGAGTACATGGCAGCTACAAGCATAATGTGTGAAGCCATGTGGCTAAGAAGAATTCTACCAGATTTATAGTTTGGCATGGAGACTCCAACAACCATGTACTGTGATAATATGTCCATAGTTGCTATGACAAAGAACCCAGTGTTTTACAGCTGTACAAAATATATTGAGACATGACATTATTTTATATGAGGGCTAGTAGAGCAAGAGAAGATCGAGCTACAGTTCTCAACCGGCAGATATCTTTGTGGAAGCAATTCCATTAGAGAAGTTCACAAAATTCTGACAACAACTTGAAGTACAAGATTTTTCTAAATTAGGGGAAGTGTTACAAAAGTAATTTAGAAAAATCTGGATATTGTTGTAATAAGGAATGTAGAAAAAGTAAAGTTCTAGAATGTAGGTGCTTGAAATATAGATTTTATGTGACCAAAATATCTAGATATTTTGATAGAAGAATCTTCTAGACCAATATCTAGATATTACGTAAGAAAAACCTAGGTCTAGAACTTTCCATATGGCTATAAATATACTTAATTGGAAAGTTAATAAAAAAGAAGAATCAAATTAAGATTACTCTCCCTCATCTCCTATTCTTTGAAATACACCACCGCACTTTCATTGCCCAAAATCCATCAGTGCTTGCTGTCCATTTTCTTTTATTCCTTTGTTGGTTATTTTTTCCTTCTTGTCATGTTTTGTGCCATCGCGTCAGGTTTTGAGTGTCTATTTCCACAAGATGTCTTCGGATTATCTTCTGCACCTTAATAGCTTCTCTAATAAAATAAACTTTTCTCCGTATGTATACTACAGAGAGTCCCAATAGAAAGGCTAGTAGAATCTGGAGAGTTAGCAAATAGACATCATTCGCGAGGCTATCGTGAATTTGACTAGAAGCATATATTCAACAAACGATCGATGTAGAATAACCTCATTCTTGCTATAGGTTATGATCTTGGATTTTGTAGACAAAGAAGACTTACGGGACAGAATATATGGGGTAGATGAGGATACACTCCAGTTTATTTCCACTTAAATCCAGCTAGATTATGGTTGGATGATAGGGGTGCAGCATCAATGATCGCTGTTGGATATGTCCTACTATTCTAAAACTATTTTTATACCAAAAATTATATAATTTAAAGATCTTTAATCTATACATCAAATAGTTAAAAATTAGATAGTATAAATAATATGCATGAAATAATATATGTTCTTTTACTATTTAATGCATAGGTTGTGAAATACCTGAGCAGACCCATCTAAGTAGGGTGCAGGCTCTTGTCCCATGGAGTACCATCTTATGTGGTATGTAGATAAGAGGGAGAAAGGGAGAAGGGGCAATGATGCATGATTTTATTGTGTAATTTTTGATTTTTATTTCTCTTTTTCTGATCTTCAGCACCACCATCTCTAGATGCCAGACCTTTGGTTGGATTCTCCAACCTTCCTATAACCCTCCACGGTCAAGCCATGGCCAATGGTCCTAAAATAAGAAAAAGACTCAGTTCTCATGTTTTTCTGAGCCCTCTTCTCTTGTTTTCCTATCGGCCAGTTACTACCACTAGTCATGCATTATTGCTTACCACTGACTGCTCTCTGCCTCCTACCACCATCGCCTGTCATCGGACCTCTGCCATTGACTACCGACCACCTCCTATCTTCCCCTATTTTTTCCAAGAAGAAAACAAGAAAAAAAATAATAAAAGAAGAAGAGAAGTGTCTCTCTCTTGGTTTTCTCTTTCTTCTTCACTCTTTGATGTCTCTTTACTTTCTCGATATCCTTCAGACCAATGGAGGGTCTAGGTATATGGTGGGTTTTGGGTCGACACTAGGAGCCATCCCAAACCAGTGTTAAGTGATCAGGGTTTTCAACTAGCATTGTGCAATCATCATTCCTAATTTTGAGATTTTTCTTTAGGGATCCTTATCATTACGATTGATCTAATGATAAGACTTAGCTCTGTAACTAGGCAATTGTCAAGATATATGGTGTTGAGCCGAATACTTTACACTTAAGTTTATAGATCGGGTAGCGAGTCAACGGTCATCATACTTGAGTTGGTTAATTTTTTTGTAAAGATGAGGGTTCTTTAATACAATCATCCACATTATTATAAAAAAAAAAAATTATAGCTATACCTACATGATTGTATATATTTTATATATATACCAATTTGTGTATTATGTGTCAATTAATTAATATTATATGGTTCATTATTAATTGGTATTTAATTTTAGATATTATGTTGATAAGGAAAAGTATGGTTCACATAATTGGTGGGTTTGTGGGCGATATTTAGATTTGTCAGTCATGTGAGAAGCATGTGTATATGCGGGTCAGCCTTGAGTTGAGGCACAGCATTATGTTTAGCCTACCATGGACTAGAGCATGATTTTAACAATTTTAGTGTTGAAAATCAGATCATGACTTTAATATAATGGATAGGACATGGACAGTATTTGGACTAATCGGCCAAGCTGAAAATTCGATGTGTGTGCTGGATCAGCCTTGGGTTGAGGTGCAATATTGTGTTTGGTCTACCATAATCTAGAATATGGCTGTAATTAGTCTAATACCAGAAAGACAAATATAATTTTGTATAATTATAAGAGTAGAAAAAATGGGAGCATATGGCAAGTTGGTCATATGTGAAACATGGCATATCAGCCGTGAGCTGAGATATGATTTATAATTATCGACCATGGATGAAAGCATGGTATGTGTTTGGCCTACCATGAGCTGGAGCATGGTTATAACTAATCTAGTACTAAAATCAAATCAAGATGATGAACTATATCTAATTGAAGGATTTTGGACTAACCAATACATGTGAAACATGGTTTGTGATGTCAGTTATGGGCTAAGATGTGGTAGCCAGCCATGGACGAAAATATGGTGTATGTTTGATCTACCACAGGTTGGAGGATGAATAGATCTAGTTCAGTGCCAGAACGATAATATTGTCTGAATCTGAATTACGTTAACTAGTTAACAATAAGTAATCTCATAGAATTATTATTGAATAAAATTGTCAATTGGTGATATGTGATGCATTTAACAAAATTATGATGATATCATCAAATTGATTTATTTATCTTATTATTTTCTACTAGTTATATATATTTTTTAAAAATTATTTCATATTCATATTGGTATGTATGTGCGGGATTTTTACTAGGCTGTAAAGCTCATAAACCTCATTTAATTCCTTTATTTAGTATTGTAGGACACATAATTTTGGATAGATTTGACCTAGTGTTTGAGCAATTAATGGAGTCACCTTATAGGCCTTACATGATCTAGGATAAGATCATGCAGCTATATTATGGGGTCAACGTAGGTAATAGGTTTGGGGTGCTATAAAAATAGTATCAGAGCTTAGGTTTAAGGTCACTAAGGATGTAATATAAGTAATATCAAAATTTGGGATTATAATTATTATGCATTGTGACAGAAGTGATTCATAGGATTTGGCTTTTGATGAACACCTTGTGTCTTGGATTATAATTTATGGGGTTAACAAATTTATGACCTTATTGATTTAGAAATTATTTAGCAAATCTAAATAATTTTGGTGGGTTTAAATCAGAGTACACAATGAAAGTGTGGTAGTTTAAGTGAAGGTGTTATGATAGAGGACTTGAATTTTTTTTCTCAATAAAGAAGATTATTTAGGAGCTTGTGGATAAGATAACAGTTGTATACCTTTAAAGTTGGGTTTCGAGGTATGCTAATTACTAGGATGAAATGTAAGGCTCAGGCTAGACACTGCACCACTAGTGGTCAAAATAATGATTATTTGATTGCTCATTATCTCTTACATATGATATGTTATGTATTATATGTTATCTATCATTTATTACCAACTCATGCCATTGTGTTACATGGCCATAGTCAAATGCTGGATCTAGTATTAATTTATGAAAAGTATACTTTTGAAAATTAAAAAAAAATCCTTTAAGATTTGATAAGCATGAAATTTTGCCCTGTTTATTATATTTCTTTAGTTTGTTATGAATTAATATGTTTGACCCATCCAGAAGTATTTTATTACTTAGTAGGGTGGTGTAGCTTATTATTATTCTTCTTCCATATTTTAGATTTCAGATTTGTGGGAGCGCTTTAGATTGTCTAGGGTATTTAGAAGATCTTAATTTTCAAAGATTATGATTATTTTATTATTGATGCAAAAATTATTGAGAAATAATTAAATTTGTTTTTAGGAAGCCTCATATATATTTATGGGGTCTGTCTTGTAGGCATATTGCTTCTATTGTGCTCTGGATTCGAGGCACGATAGGTTAGGATATCTAAATAATATGATTTTAGATATATGAGTATTCTAAATATAGTAGATCATATTTAATAGCTCGGTTTTGGACCTTATCATTTAACCAGATGTGAGTGGAGATACACTTGAATGTATCCTAATCAACCTCCAAGCTATATTATTAGCTTCTCATATTCTCAAAAATTGATTTAAAGAAATTCATGATACAATGGCTTCATCCGTGAATTGAACAGCGCTCCCAACATGCCCTTGTTTGAGATCATCTAGATATCATAGGCCTATTTAAGCTTGAGGTTTAAGCTTCCAACATGCCAAGCTCATTGAAGCAGTAGAATGGATTCGGATCCTGTGTACAAAGCCATTAGCCCATGCATGACCTGTTGATGGTAATGATCAAATCCAATGATATTCCAAGATCTGCAGCAGGTGATTTCACTCTGTTTCTCCAGGTAATTAGGTCTAAATGTCCGAATGGTTAAATGAGCTCAGTTAAATTACAGAAAGAGTGAGATCTTTCTCTTTTATCTTTCATTTACTTTCTCTTTATTGTTCTCCTTTTGGAATTTCTTTTTACTTCGTTTCACTTGGTTTTTGTACAGTTTTTTTTATTACTTCTAATAAAATCTCTGGATGGTCAAGGGGTTGGTTTTAACCCTCCTTCCTTACCTCAAAAAAGAGGATCAAAGCAGCAATTGGTGCATGCTCCACCAAAATTTTTTGGACAGAGGAGAAATTAGGATAGGAAAGAGGAAAGAGGCAGCATGAGGGTACAAACACACAAACTGAAACCAATTTCCTTCTGTTTATAGTCTTTTTATTTGCAGTGTCTCCTTTGAGAGAGAAACAAGCCAAAGAAGCACAAAAGAGTTAGTAGTTGAACAGACAATGGGTGAAGACCTGTTGCCTTCCCACAGAGTAGGATATTAGGAGGAATATTGTACTGGCTAGTACAGCTTTTCTCGGGGGTCCAGACTCGACGTAAAATTGTCCTTGCCCACATTGCAGACCTCTAGTTCCACATACCTTGGTTATCCAAAGAAACAAATAAAATCTCTTGGATACGTAAGTCAAACACTTTCAGAACCCTTGAATGACTTCTCCAAAAATTCACACACATCAAATTTTATAATTCAAATCTAGAGGAAATCAATCCTACGTAGAGATTTGAGAAAGGAACACAAGCAACTATGTGTAATTCCAGGGGCTTAAGCTCCAGTCTTCACCAATAATCATACACTTTACCTGCACGTGCCTCTAGTAGCCTGCAGAGTGGTCCATTGTACCTTGGGAGTAAACCGGCAATAACAATGCTCGATCGGCCGACGTTATTATCATCCAGCAAACTGTGGATCGGTGGATGAAACATTTACTATGATTACTTGTGACCTTCATTATTGCTGCAGGTTATATTCCTGGATTTTGTTCGTCAGGTGGACTCATGGAATAAACTAAGATCTCAGTTTCTCAAGTGAGTACCAGCCTGGTAATGATTGAATCTAATAAATTTTCAAGATCTGCAGCAGATGGTCTCAGTCCTGTTTCACCTGAATTAGCCTAAACGAGCAAGGTCAGACCAAACTGATTCATCGAGTTACTTTGAATTTTAGAGAGAGCCCAAAGATGTAAATGGAGATTTCGGTTTTCAACCTTTTCCTTCGATGTGAGACACCAATGATATCTCGTAACTGTAATAACCCAACTTAAAAAAAAAAAAAAATTGAAACCTCACGTGCTGCGTGCGTGAGATAGGGGACAAAAGACTTTCGATGAGAGTCTTCCCTCCTCGTCTCCATTTTCAACTAGAAGAAGGATCCTAGAAAAGCCAAACCCTATGATCTATAGGCTACAAAAATAGCCCTCCTCTCCCCAACTATCTCGCCTTAAACGCTTTCATCGTCGGCAAGGAAAAAAAAGGATTTTTCTTTGATCTTCCATGAAGGGCCTTCGAGGAATATTCCGGTTAGTCAGCTGCTCAATTCCACTGAAGCCAAGATAAGGTTGATGCCCCTCATCTCTCTTTTCTTCCGAATGGTAGAGGGATGGTGATTGTTGAGTTTTGGCCGACGAGGTACTGGATTTTATAAGGAACATGGCCGTCCCCTGTCCTTTCTTTCTTTCTAAATCGGTCGACGTGGGCGGCTGTCGTGCATGAGAGGTTGAGGCCAGCATCCTCGAGGTCTGCCTGTACCAGGGCGTGGATGGTCACCACCGCGGTCAAGTGGTCGTGGTTGTGGGCTTGGATCAAGGAGGGGGCATCGGTTGCCTCCTCTGTTTTCTTTTAAGAAAAAGAAAAAAAATAAGAGAGAGAAAAATATGAAAAATATGTTTATAAAAAAAGAAGAGAAAAGAGAAAAGATAAAAGAGAGAGAGCCTTTTCTCTCTCTTCTCTCTCTCCTCTTTCAGAACTTTTTCTTTCTAAAAATTTCTTTCTCCACTTTCTCTCCCTACTTTTTCTCTCTAAAGATTTTATGGATCACGAAGGATTCAGGTTTCTCGAAAAACTTAGATTGACTAGCTAGTCTTGGGAGGGATCTTGAACCACAATGTTAGGTCGTTTATTTGTACTTTCTCCATATATAATTTTCATATTTGATCTTGATCATGCAGAGGTGTGATTGTTTGCATAAAGTATCGAGCGAAACACCTTACTTTCGAGTGCGTAGATCTAGAGGATCATTAATTTCTGTGCTGAGCTAATCACTGATAAAGATAAGAATTTTTCAACATGATCACCTACATGATTATGAAAATTAAGTTATGATTAATATATATTCTATACTTAGCGGCATGAATATTACATATTGTCAAACTATTGTTGCTTAAATTATGATTAATTGATGCTTAATAATTGTTTAGTAAGAAGAACATGATCTAATATAATTGAAGGGATGGGCAGCACCTAGATTAGCCAGTCATATAAGAAATATGATGTATATATTGGGTCAGTCTTGGACTGGAATGTGGCTTGACCTGCCACGGATTGGAGTATGATTGTGACTAATCTAATGTCAAAAATTAGATTATGATTTTAATAATATGAATGGGGCATGGATGGTGTTTGGATTATTCGACCAAATAATACTACAAGAAAATAAAGTATTAGTGATGGATATTAGAGATGATATTTTTACCATCACTAATAATGGATATTAGAAACGAAATTAGCGATGGTAAAATTACCATCACTAATAATTTTTTATCGATAGCTTTAATAATGAAATATTTTAGCTGTCGCTAATAGTTATTAGTGACGGTAGTGGCGATAGCTATGTCGTTGCTATAGATATTAGCGACGGTAGTTAGCCATTGTTAATACTAAATAATTTTATTTTTTAATTAAATTTTATAATTATTAGCTATGGCACTTAATTATTAGCGATGGTGTTTTACCATCGCTAATAAAAAATAATTTTATTTTTTTTAAATTTGATTGTAGGATTATTAGTGATGAAATTATGTTGCTAATATTAATAATTTTTAAAAATATTTTAAAAAATTATTTAAATAAATTTTTTAAAAAATTATTTATGATAATAAATTTAGCCATCGCTAATAGATGTCGTTAATTAATTTAATTATAATTATAATTATAATTATAATTTTTTTAAAAAATTAAATTTATTAGTGATGGTCTTTTCATCACTAATAGTTAGAAATTCGTTGCTAATATGTATTAGCGACGACAAAAATACCATCGCTAATTTTAAATTTTTTTATTTTTTTAAAAATATAGTATAATTTTAAAATTTAAAGTCCATTTTTGTCATTCATGATCTAAATAATTATTGTTAGAGTATCATAATAAAAGATTATTTTGATCTGATAGCTCTAGCTATGTCGATCAATAAAATTTAATTTTGATGGTCATGAATGATCACTTGATGATTTGATAGATAGAGACCACTGATAGATTCAAAAATTTATAATAATAATTTTAGTAATATTTATAGTACACTATCAAAATTTACTTTAATTGGATATTATTATCATGATTAATTTAGCTCAGAATGATTTAGATCGTTAAATAAAAATGAGTGATCAAAAAGCCAAATGATATTCGATTATAAGATAACTTTTTAGATAAATGATCTTTGCTACTACTTTAATCATTTGTATGATGGTGATTGTAAAATTCAAACCATGCATATATGAACGATCCAAAACTATATGACTCTTGATACTTATTCTTGAAGTTCTTAAGTAATTATACTTATATTTTTATAAGATCTATTTAATATGGATGGTTCATATACATGCAGTTTGAATTTTATGATCACCACTATACTAATGATTAAAATAATAGCAAAGATCATTCACCTAAAAAATTTAAAAAATATTATTTAGATAATGAATGATGAAGATGGATTTTAAATTTTAAAATTATATCATATTCAGAATAAAATTTAAAAAAATATTAATGATGAATTTTTTACCGATGGCATTAGCGACGATAAGTTTGCCGTTGCTAATAAAAATTATGAATTTTTTTGGATAAAAGTATTAGTGATGGATTTTTATTTTTAGCAATGGAATTCTGTCACTATTGCTTTTACCGACGGCATTAGTGACGACAAGTTTATCAGCATTAATATTCTACAACTTTTGTCCTTTTGCCACATCTAAAATATCATATTATAGGTTAGTTTGGTTTTGGTTTTATGAATACTAACTTTTGTCCTTTTGCCACATCTAAATAGTACTCTAATAAAATTATTCTTAAGTTGTTATTTTTGCTAAGATAAAGGAAGAGAAATATATAAAAATTCATAAATATTTGATATATATATTTCTTCCATGAATATTTGATATTTCTCTTGATTATTATTGTAGAAATTGATATTATAGAGATTTCATCAAAGAAAATGTTGGAAGAAGTTATAGAAAAGCTATGTCTGCATAGATTGAAATGTGGACTTGAGTTGAAAATGATGAATATATCAAAACATGTGTGAATATTATATTAAACAAAGAAGATGAGTTAGAAGAAGTTGCTAGGCTTTAGGGTAGTCAAAATAAAGACAAAGATGAATCTAAAGAAGAGAATAAGTTCAATTTAGAAGTGAAGAAAATCAACTTAAAAGATAAGGAACACTTTATATTGTGGGGCATTATTCTATATGCCCCAGTGGAGTAGCGAGGAATACGTTGGTAGGTATCAGAGGGCCCGACAGAACCAAACTATCCAGTAGGATCCGATCAGGCACACGGGTGGCTTCGTCGGCACACATATTATGGCAAATAGACTAGTAAGAAATTTATACCAAAATCCTTCACTAGAATTATAAAAACTTTTATATGTATGTTTAAATTAATTTAATCATATTATTTATTTATTATAGATACAAAAATTGGATCATCCAGCAAACTAGCTATAGTTGAGGAAGGCCATATACCGGTCTAGGAGGATTGCTGATTATTTAGATTCTAGATCATGATAGATTATGGTAAGAATTTCAAACTATATTTATTAAATTATTATAAGATCTGATATGCATATTAGCATTAATGTATTTTTGAATTATGTAGCGAATTACATGGAGTATATTATTGCACGGTATGATGATGATCCATCCACTCAGTCCCCCCTTGATCTTGAGGGATGGCTCAAGGTTATTGGAGGGGTGAGTAGGAGCAAGATCATAGAATTCAGGATACTTTAGTGGCTCGATCATCTTCGGCATCCTCACAGGCCTCGACATCCCAGATTTAGAGTGATGCCAATATGGAGGAGGTCGTATAGAGGCTTCCGAGCTAGCAACCTCATAGCATTCGGGATGTCATCCATGATGCAGTTGTGGAGGCTTTTCAGGACCCAAGCTACGTGACCAGCTAGGCTCGTTGTTCTAGCCATCACATCAGATAGTTCTATTAGTAAACTCTTTTACTTGTTTTAAGTTTTTATATTTAGAAGCTTCACATATTTAGATTATGCTTGAGTCGGGAAAGAAGATCTAGAGGCTAAAAATTCAATCTAACTATCCAATTGATGGGCCGGAGGTGTCTATAGTTTCGTATCATAGAATAAAATATATAAAAATAATCTATTTAAGAATTAAAGAAGAGTACCGAAAGATACGTTTTTGCACTACAAGAAAAATGAATATTAGCAATGGTAAAATATTCCATCGCTAAAAATGACTTTTCCAACCACAATACCAACTAAAAAATTTATCATCGATAATAGTATTAGTGACGGCAATATTAATAGTAGTGATGGCGAATGCTATCTCTAAAAGTTTAAAAATTTAATAAAAATATTTAAAAATAATAAAAATATTAGCGATGGCATATTTCGATTATTAGCGATAAAGAATTTGCCGTCGTAAATAACATGCTATTAACGATGGCTAAGTTAACTATTAGCGACGGCGTAAGCCACCACTAAAATTATTTAAATTTTTTAAATAAATTTATAACATAAAATAGGTATTACCGACGGTGATTTTGAATATTAGCGACTAAGAAATTACCATCGCTAATAATTTTTTAAAAAAATAACTTATAGAGAAAAGATTATTTTAAAATTTTATTAGTAATAAAATTAGCGATGGACGACTAGCCATCGCTAATAAAATAGGAATTAGCAATGGAATTAGCGACAAGATGTTTTCGGTCACTAATAATTCAAACCATGACTCAATCCAATTCGAACTTGATTTGAACCCAATTCAAATCGAATTTGAAATTTCGCTAAACCTAATTAAATTAGGCTTTGAATCTAAATCCTAGTTAGATTATAAAATTTAATAAATTTTAAATTAGATCAAGATTAATTAAATTAAATTTGATTTAAATTAATTAGGAAAAATTAATTTTCAATTTGGATTCAATTCGAATCCAATTCAAAATTCTATCAATCTTAATTCAGTTAGACTTTTAATTCAAGTCCTACTTGGATAGTAGAATCTAATTATCTTTAAATTAAATCAAATCTAATTAAATTTAATTTGATTTAAATTAATTAAAAAAATTAGTTTTTAATTTAGATTCAATTCGAATCTAAATCGAAATCTTGTCAATCCTAATTCAATTAGACTTTTAATTCAAGTCCTACTTGGATAGTAAAACTTAATTACCTTCAAATTAAGTCAAATTTAATTAAATTTATAAAAAATTTTAATCAATTAGGAGAAATTAATTTTTAATTTGGATTCAATTTGAATTCGATTCAAAATCTTGTCAATCCTAATTTAATTAGATTTTTAATTCAAGTCTTACTTGAATAGTAAAATTTAATTACCTTCAAATTAAGTCAAGTCTAATTAAATTTAATCTAATTTAAATTAATAAAAAAATAATTTTTAATTTAGATTTAATTTAAATTAAATTCGAACCAAATTCGAATCTAATTTAAAATTCTGTCAAACTTAATTTAATTAGGCTTCGAATCCAAATCCTGCATGTATTATAAAGCCCAATTAGTCTTAAATTAAGTCAAAATTAATTAAATTAAAATTAATTTAAATTAATTAGAAGAAAATAATTTTTAATTTAGATTCAATTCAAATCTAATTTGAATCCAATTTGAATCTAATTAGAAAATCTATCAATCCTAATTCAATTAGACTTTAAAATCCAAGCCTTACATGGATAGTAAAACCCAATTATCTTTATATTAAGTCAAGCCTAATTAAATTTAATCTGATTATAATCAATTAGAAGAAAATGGTTTTTAATCTAGATTCGATCCAAATGCAATTGAAACTCGATTCGAATCTAATTCAAAATATCCTATCTAACCTAATTCAATTAGACTTTGAATCCAAGTCCTAATTAAATTATAAAATCTAATTATATTCAAATTAAGTTAAGTCTAATTAAATTTAATATGATTTAAATCAATTATAAAAAAATAGTTTTCAATGTGGGTTCAATTCGAATCCAATTCAAATCCGATTTGAATTCAATTCAAATTCATGTCAAACCTAATTCAGTTAGACTTTGAATCCAAGTTTTACTCCAAATATTAAAATCCAATTAGCATCAAATTAAGTCAAGCTTAATTAAATTAAATCTAATTTAAATCAATTAGGATTTAATTCATAAATTAATTAAGTCAAAAATTTAATAAAATCAAATTTTGATTTTTAACCATCCAAAAAATGACTTAGGAGGACAAAAAAATTAATGAAAAATTTTTTTATTAGCGACGACATGAGTACCATCGCTAATAATATAAAAAATATTATTTTTGCTATATGATTATTAGCGATGGAAAGACTATTGCCAATGGAATTTACCTTCGCTAATAATTTTTTGTATACTAGCGACGGTAAATGGTTATTAGTAACGACATATACTGTTGCTAATAATCTTTCCACCTCAATTTTGCCCATCCAGCCATGCATCCTCATTTTTTTCCATGCCACTGTCCATCAACCCCTCGTTTTCCCCCACCCCACCACCCATTGTGTTCTCATTTTTTCACCACCCCCGCCCCACCATTTTTATCCCCACCACCACCATCCTCTCCCCCACCCTTCGATCCCCCCACCACCCCCTGTCTCCCTTGGCCAGCGGCCTCCTCCCGGCTTGCACCCAACCTACCTTCCTAAGCCTCTGATTCACCTTCCGCCTTCTCGAGCCATCGATCGTCTCGATCCCTCTAGCTGCACCTGGCCCACCACCATGAGCCGCCTCATCCAGCCTTCTCTCCCACCGGCCGCCTCCCCGAACCTCCAGACATTTGGTTCCCCACCACTCTTCTTTCCCCGCAGTTTTGTTTTCCCGCCTCTCCCTCTCTCCTTGGCCAGCGGCCTCCCTCGGTTGCACTCAGCCCACCTTCCCGAGCCTTTGGCACCTCCCACCTTCCCAAGCCTCCGACCGTTTCAATGCCTCCGACTGCACCCGGCCCACCTCCTCGAGCTACCTCACTCGGCCCTTCTCCCACCATCCGCCTCCTGCCTCCTTCTCAAAATGCCCAACCGCCTTCTGCCTCCTTCCAGAACCTCTGGTTGCCTCCTGCCTCTCCGAACCCCGATCATTTGGTTCCCCCATCACCCTTCTCTTCCTCCGTCGTTATGTTCCCCCGTCACCCTCTCTGTCCCCTCGACCACCTCCTACCTCCTTTCTTAAAACCGTTGGCCGCTTCCTGCCTGCTCAAACCTCTGGCCATTTGGTTCCCCCGCCACCCTCCTCTCCTCTGCCATTCTGCTCTCCCACCACCTCCTCTTTCCCCTAGCCACCTCCTGCCTCCTTCTCTGAACCCCCAGCCGCCGCCTTCCTTTCCGAATTCCTGGCCCTTCGGTTCACTCACCACCCCCTCTCTCCCCCGATCGTTCTCTCTCCAGCCACATCCGGCCTACCTCTCTGAACCCCCGATCGCCTCCTGCCTCCTCGAGCCCCTGAGCACAAGCTCTAGATTTTTCCAAGAACCCATTCATGGCTGCATTCCTGAGCCTCAGTCTCTGCTCGTCTGTGCCTCTTCATGCCTCAATTTCTGTATGCCAGCCCATGCCTCAGTCCTGTATGGTAGCCTTTTTTTATTATAAGTATTAGCGACAGAATTAGTGACAACTAATACCATCAATAAAAATTATTATTTTTTATTTAAATTATATTAATTAAGCATAATTAGATATTAAAAATTATTTTAAATATACATTAATTTGTATGAAATTTGGATTTTGGCAATGAGAGTGCTTGAACTGAGAGAAGATTTGGCTACAAACACGAGGCCGAAACATGTCCTGCATGCTCTGGTCTCAACATGTAGCATGCTCGAATCGAGAAAAGATTTGGACAGCATTGCAAACATCGATTCAAGATATATCCCACATGGTCCAATCTTGGCATGCAGAGCACTCAAATCGAGGAAGGTTCGAGCTACAAACACAAGGTCGAGACGTGCTCTGCACACTTCGATCTTGACATGTAGTGTACTTGAACTGAGGGAAGGTTTGAACACCATTGCAAATACCGGCCCAAAATGTGCCTTGCACGCTCCGATCTTAGCATGCAGAGCACTCGAACCATGGAAGGTTCGAGCTGCAAACATGAAGCTGAGATGTGCCATGTGCGCTTCGATCTTGGTATACAGCGCGCTCAAATCGAGGGAAGGTTTGGGCAGCATTATAAACACCAACCCAACATATGCCATACGTGCTTTCATCTCGACATGTAGTGCGTTCGAATCGATGAAAGATTCTGGCTGCATTGCAAATATAGACTCGAGACGTGCCATGCGTGCTTCGATCTCAGCATGTAGCGTGCTCGAACCGAGGAAAGGTTCAGGCCACATTGCAAACACAAGCTCGAGATGTGCCCTGTGTGCTTCAGTCTCGACATGCAGAGCACTCGAATCGAGGAAAGGTTTGGATTGCATTGCAAATACGGGCTCGAGATGTGGATTTATGCCAAATTACAAGCATTGGTATTTTTATGGGATCGATTCAAGGCAGATAATTGCAAGAGCTTCGGAGGTTCTACACTACTACGAAATGAGCCTATAACAGTGCATACTATGACAACAATTTTCAAAACCACTGCAATAGAGTCTACGACAGCAGTTACAACAAACCGCTGCCATAGTCTGACCTATTGTAGTGATTTTTTGTAATCGCTTCCATACGTCGAATCTATAGCAATGGTTCTTTGTAACTGCTGCCATATGTCGATCTATGGCAGCGGTTATTTGTAATCACTATAATATATTTTTTTTTATTTTTTTAAATAATATATAATTTTAAAATTTAATATCTATTTTTATCATTTATTATCTAAATAATTATCATTAGAGTATCATCATAAAAAATCACCTCGATCTGATGGTCCTAGCTTCATCAATCAGAAAAATTTGATTTCAACGACCATGAATGATGATGCGATGATCTGATAGATGGAGATATCCGATAGGTCCAAAAATATTCAACGACGATCTCAGTTATATTTATAGCATACTAGCAAAATTTTACTTCAATCGAATATCGTTATCTTGGTCAATTTAGTATAGATTAATTTCGCTCATTAAATAATAAACGAGTGATCAAAGGATCAGACGGTGTCCGATTATGAGATAATTTTTTTTATAAATAATCTTGGCTACTATTTTAATTATTTTTTATGATAGTGATTATAAAATTCAACTTGTAAGACTAATAATGATCTAAAACTATACGTCGCTTGATAACCATTCTTAAACTCTGTTGGTTGTTATATATATATGCTTGTGCTTTTGCAATATCTGCTTAATATGAATAGTTCATACAAAAATGATTTAAATTTTACTACCATCATCATATAAAATAATTAAAATTATAGTAAAAATTATTTAACTAAAAAGTTATCTCATAATCGAATGCCGTTTAGCCCTTTGATCGTTTGTTTCTAATTTAACGATCGAAATCATTCCATATTAAATTGATAATTATAATGACATCCGATTGAAGTAAAATTTGATAGTATGCTATAAATATTATTAAGATCATCATTGTAGATTTTCAAATCGATCGAAGGTCTCCATCTATCAGTCATCATATCATCGTTCGTGATCGTTGAAATCAAATTTTTCTAATTGATGAAGCTAGGGTCATCGGATTGAGGTGATCTTTTGTGTTGATACTCTAATGATAATTATTTAGATAATGAATGATGAAGATGAGCATTAAATTTTAAAATTATATAATATTTTAAAAAAATAATAAAAAATTTATTTCCAACCTACGATAGTGGTTACTAAAAATAGCTACTATAGATCTATGGCAGCAGTTATAAATCACTACCGTAGATCTATTATAGCGGTTTATCATAACCACTACCGTAGATCTACCACAATGATTCGAAAATTACTGTCGTTGGTTAGGTTAAAAATCTTCAATTTTTCTTTCCTCCCATGTGTGCGCTCTCTCTCCCCTCCTCTCTATCGTCGGTGAGACTCCATCCATCCCCGATCACGGTCGCTCGCCCCCCACCCTCCCCATCCCTGACCGCGCCGCCCGCCCCCCACTTTCCCCATCCCCGACCACCCACCCCTTGCCCTCTCCGCCCGCCGCCCCGCCTCCCGCCTTACCCATCCTCGACCGCCTGTCGCCGTCGTCCTTATTTTCCGACCGTTGCCCCTTGCCCTCCCGATCCTCAGCCGCTTGCCCCCATCTTCCCTATCCCCGACCGCCATCGCCCCTGCCCTCCCCATCCTCGACCGTCGCCCCCTACCGCCACCCCTTGCCTCCTCAACCGCCACCCCCCACCTCTCCATCCCCAACCGTGGCCGCCCACCCCCCGCCCTCCCCCTCCCCCCATCCCAGCCGCTCGTCCCCTACCCTCCCATCCTTGACCGCCCACCCCCTACCCTCCCCATCCCTTGGCCTCCCCATCATGGTGCCCCTCTGGCCCCCTCTTCCTCTCTCTCTCTCTCTTTCCTCTTTCTCTTTCTCTCTCTTCTCTTTCTATCTCACTATTTTGCTATTATTTCGTAGGTTACCTCTAGCGCCATCGTCGGTGATCCTCGAAGCTTTCGGTATGACCCCCCTATAGTCGTGGGTATATTTTTTATTTAATTTTATAGTATTATTTATTAATCACTGGACTAGACCTGTCAACGGATTGGATTCAGATCGAAACCTGTCAATGGATCGGGGATGGCACATAGCCAAGCCGGCTTGGATACGTAGTGTAATTGGTTTGACAACTTGTCATAGTCTGGGATGAAGACTGATGAGTATGGTTTTACTCTCATTAACATGCAATGCCATCTCCGAATTGAAGAACCGTATATACTTGCCTCCCAAGCTAGTCAAGTCTACTATGTTAGTGATCCCTTGGAGCCTCAATGGGGTGTTGTTGTGAAGATGGTGCCTAGGCATATTTTTGATAATATCAAAGTTGATGATGATGTTAGATCATGCATGCAAAGTGCTCCTCTAGGACAAACTTTACTTGGTACTATCGAGGTCCCAGACACATTTGTCAAGAGTGATGGTGATGTCCATATTGTAGATGCCACTAGACGATGATTTCAATATTCTGGTATAAATTATTAGGATCTATTTATTGATGTGTTGCTAATATTATTATTCAAAATATTAAATTTATTATCCAGAGGTTGCAACCCCCGCCTCTCGAATGACTACGTGGAGCTCCACATCTGAGCTATGCCGGTAGGCCATGCCGTGCCTTATCGTGGGCCGTGTCGTGCCGGTAGATCATGATGTGCCTTGGGTTGTGTCATGCCGTGTCATGCCTTGGGCTGTACCATGTGGGTAGGCCGTGTCGAAGGAGGTCTGACCTCATCGGCGATGGAGATTGAGTAGAAGATGGGCAGTCGGAAAGATGAGGGAAGAGTGGAGATAGTTAAGAATAGGGGATGGCACATAGTCGAGCCGACTCGGGTCGAGATCGAGCTGGCTGGGGGAGGACTTGAGCTGGATGTCTCAAGCATGAAGCTGGTGATCTCAGGCATGGATGGGTGCGAACATAATTTGATATGTCTCTCTAAGGTTCCAACTTGTGTATGCAGCAAACACAAGGAGGTCATAAGAGTAAAATATGGCGCTCTAAGTATATGGAAGAAAGAGAAAATGCATAGCAAAATTTTTTTTGAATGATTCAAAGATCATGTAAGTGATTATATATTCTTGCCTTCTATAACTTATTTGAACATGTTTACTAATTAGGTGTCATCTCCTTAATTTGGTGTGGAGATTATCGCTCAGTGATGTGAGCCCTGAAGTACATGCTCTTTCAATAGATCCTAATCAAACTATGCATGAGTATAAACAGCTCGTCATTAACGACTACAGATTTAACATTCACAGCAAGTCCATAAATATGGTAACACAAAATAGTGGCGTCATGTTGAGCGCTACCACTGGATGTTATGCTAGCTCGAGGGATTCACAGTCTCGTACGGAGGATTTGAACTATTATGGCATGGTGGAAAAGATAATTTTAGACTATTATTCTAAAAGAAGGATTGTGTTGATGAAGTATGATTGGTTTGACAACTTATCACAGTCTAGGATGAAGACTGATGAGTGTGATTTTACTCTCGTTAACATGCAACGCCATCTCCGCACTGAAGAACCATATATACTTGCCTTCCAAGCTAGTCAAGTCTTCTATGTTAGTGATCCGTTGGAGCCTCAATGGGGTGTTGTTGTGAAGATGTGCCTAGGCATATTTTTGATGATACTGAAGTTGATGACGATGTTGAACCATGCATGCAAAGTACTTCTGTAGGATAAAACTTATCTGGTACTATCAAGGTCCCAAACACATTTGTCAAAAGTGATGGTGATGTCCATATTCTAAATACCACTAGACGATGACTTCAACATTCTGGTATAAATTATTAGAGTCTATTTATTGATGTATTGCTAATATTATTATTCAAAATATTAAATTTATTGCCCAGAGGTTGCAACCCCTGCCCTTCGAATGAGTATGCGGAGCTCCGTATCTGAGCCATGCCGGTAGGCCGTGCCGTGTCATGCCATGGGCCGTGCTGTGTCGATAGATCGTGCCATATTTTGGGCCGTGTCGTGCCATGCCATACCTTGGGCCATGCCGTGTTGGTAGGCTATGTCGTGCCATATCAGTAGGCCATGTCGTGTCATGTCGTATCTTGGACCATGCCGTACCGTACCATATCGATAGTTCATGCCTTGGACCATGTCGTGTCGGTAGGCCGTGTCGTGGGCTATGCCGGCCACTAAGAGAACCTCCGATCGCTAAGAGAATCCCCATCTTGTTGTTTTTGTTTATTGCATTGCATAGCGATAGATCCGTCAATTGATTAGTGTACATAATCTTTGGCATACATATATTTATATATAATTATACGGATGGTACCTAAGCATATCTTTGATTATTGTTCAATATGTTATATTGGTTAATGTTCATTAACATTGTAGGTCATGATGGCACCGAAATACCATCTAGCTTTCACCTCTATCTCTCGATGGATTACGTGGAGTTCAGCATCTGAGGAGCAGTCAGAGCATACTCCATCCACCTCCGCATCGACTGCTCAAGAATTTTGATCGTCGGCTTCTACTCCACCAACAGCATCTAGTACTCCACCGGCATCTGAGCCTCTACCGTCACCCACATCTTCGACACATGCTACTCCACTGGTATCTGAGTGTATATTTTTATTATATTATTTATTTATTTTTTATATAATATTTATACACATATATTTGTATAACGTATTTTCATTATAGGTGCATCATCTAGTAGGACATTTTGTAGTCCCACATGTATGGCACATATGTGGAACTGCTAGAATTAGGTAATGGTACAGTATGATCCGAAGGAGAGGCTAGTAAGGGAGACCGTATAGAAGATGCATTCCTTTTTTGGAGTGCTTGTGAGGCGGTCAGACATTATTCTCGTAGAGCCCAGAGATTGATGATTGATGGATGATACTGTTAGGGACTGAATGTGGAAAGAGATATGGGTAAGTGCATCATAATTATATTTATGCATTTTACATGTTTACACTATGTTTGATTAGAATAATTTTATAACTAACTTTTGATAACTTTGTACCGAGGAGGTACGACTTTTCTGATTATGAGAGAGCTCAAGATGTTCGACTGAAGAAGATTGAGAAGTTGTATCGGATCTACAAGATCAAGCTCAATAAAGGATGGCTCGAGCACCGACGAGACACTCTAAAGGAGCTTGTTCCTTGGATATAGGATTGTCCTCCGAGTCAGTGGGAGAGGATGGTTACACATTGGAGGAGCCAAAAATTTGAGGTAAAATTACTAACTTTTAAATTTTTTAATATTCTTAAAGTTATATTTAAATATTTTTTAAATATTTATTATTTATTTGAATACTTGTTAGGTTATTTTTCTTTAGAATCAGGAGAACCGGGTAGCCCAGGAGTATACGCATACTCTCGGCTATGAGTTTATGGCCAGTCGTATACATAGAGAGATAATAAATTCTAAATCTTACTAGATAAATTAAATTAATATTTTTTTCATATTTTTGATAAATTGATCCATTGTTATAGCTGATGAGAGATAGAGTGATGCCTAACCATAGCGAGATCTTTCGATCCAACCGTATGGATAAGAAGGGCAGGCCGATGAATGCTACGATCGAAAGAATTTTTGTAAGTATTAAATATATTAGTATATATAATTTATATTATAGCATTTGTTATAAAATTTTATTTGCATTTATAATTATAGGATCAGTTAGATGCGCTTGCTTGCGAGGGCCCGGATACCTCTGGCCCCTATGACCATCTATCTCAGGTCTTGGGATCTGAGCGCTCTGGGAGGATCCGATGCAGGCCCGAACATACGTCGATCAGCTATTGGTCAGAGGTGAGCGTCTCTTCATAGGCTTTTGGTGTCGTCAGTCGGGAGGAGCTTAAGGCGGCATTGGCATGGGTAGATCATGCTGCGACATGGGCAAATTGGGCTAAGGAGCGCGCATCTCATTTGGAGGGCATCATGAGAGACATGATGTCGATGCTCAGCACATATTTTGGAGGTGCCTTCATGGATTTTGAGGATATATTGGCACACATTCTAGCTACAGCTTCGGCTCGTGCTTCATCTTTCGGGGACGACGAGAATGCAGATTTAGGAGACTTTTGATATATTTTTTTTAAAAAATATTATAATAAATTTTATTCAATAATAAAATTTTAGTATTTTAAAAATATTTTTATATTTATAATATTTTTTTATTTTATATATCTCTGCATTTATCAGATAAAATATATAAAAAATTAAAAATTTATATTTTTTTAATTATTCAGAAGTCGTTGCTGTAGACGTGCCAACCACTACTGTAGACAATGTGTCAACTACTGCATTAGACCTATGGCAGCGGTTACATAACTGCTTTCATAAATAAGCCTATGGCAGCGGTTCCATAATCGCTGCCATAGATCGATCTATCACAGCAGTTTTATAACAGCTGCTATAGATAAGTAGCAGTGGTTTGAAAACCACTACAATAGGCGTCTATGGTAGCGATTTTCATAATCACTACAATAACCGCTGCCGACCTACAGCGATGATTGCAGTGGTGGCGGTTAGCTAACCCCTGCCATGTTCTATAGTAGTAATTTTTTGGGCTATGGTAGTGGTTATAAATCACTGTCGTAGCCCGATTCTGTTGTAGTGCTACTTATCTAAGGCCTTGTTGATGTGCAAGAGCTTAACGATGATAGGCTCGAGCATATGATTAGCACATTTGGTAGATTTGATCTTGTTATTGGTAGATGTCTATGTAGTAATCTTTTAGATAGCAACTACTATAGTCATGATGGATAGAGTTGTTATGATTATAGTCATACTTATTTTCTATAGGATTGCTACCCCCTAAAGGCTAAGCAAGCCTATAATTATAGCAACCTCTATAGTCTAGCATGACTATGGTGGTTGCTATCTGAAAGGTTATTACATGAACTTCCACCAACAACTAGATCAAATCTACCAAATGTACTAATCATATGCTCGAGCTTGTCACCATTAAGCTCTTACACATCAGTAAATGTATTGGACAAATAGAGCTTCCCGTTCACGTATATTGTCTCCCATGTTTTTCTATGTAGGTATCAATGCTTGTAGTTTGAAATTGGAGCTTGCCACATGACTAGACTGTGCAAGCAAATAAATTTTATTTTTAAGTTATTATTTTATTTTTTAATAAAATTTATATTTTTGGTTTGCAGCTCGAGGAGGCGGTTGAGTGCTTAGAGATAGAGGCTATGATGACTGCCTGTGCAAGATGCACCTAAATGGAGGTGATGCATTTTGTTCTTGTTGTTGTATGGTCAAGCTTGGATGGTCTGTTACATTGTAGACAACCGCTTGCAGCCATTTCACCGTACTTTGGTGCAGAAGAACTTGCAATGTAGGGCAAGCTTGGATGTCTGTTATATTGCAGACAACTGCTTACAACCACCTCATGGTTAAAGGTGTAGAAGAACGTGCAATGCCTTATATTTCAATGGCAGATCTGAGTCTTCTTCATATTTTCATGTACTGAGATTATTATATACTGCTAGATGAGAATCAGACAATGCTTAAATCAGAAAATTAACAAACTAATAAATTATCATGTTTTGTTGGACGAGAATTATTTTTCTATTGATACATTGCAATTGCTAACTAACAATCTTCGTTACATGTGAGTTAAATTTTGATCATCTTGTTATATTTTGATGGATTTATATTTTGTTTGAATCAATTTTTAGGTCATCTGCTTGCTTTGGTTTTTATTTTTATTTTTAGATATTATACATCATATCTTCTAAAGGTCAGAGCCATTCCAATTAAAGACAGAGCTCTCGAGGAGAGAGCGATCATGCAGCCAGCTCGCATGATTTTGTACATCTCATATCGGATGATAGGAGGTTACCAGTGATCCCACAGTCATATGCTATAGAGATCGACTTATAGACATAGAGTTGTGGTCAAGGACCTGCCCGGCTTACGGTACCTCCGACTCGATCGGAGGGATAGAAAGCTCATCCACGTTCAGAGCCGCTCATAAGTATTACAACTCTAATTAATATATTTCTAATTTAGCAATTCTAGAGTTAATATTTATTGTTCAAAATCAATTTTATAGCACATTTAGAGAGTCTGGAGTATCTCGTGTGGTTACCGACATCACTCGACGCTTGATGTCGGGGTCGGTGAATGAGTTTTTCAGCTGGCTGTCTAGAGCATGTGATGCAACCTAGGAGATATTTTTGGTTAGTGAAAACTAGTTTAATTTATAAATTTCTGATATATTGATATTTTAATTATATATAAATACATGCTTATTTCTTTCTTATAGGACTACTATCGATTCGAGACTCTTCAAGATGAGGAAGCTGACCGTTAGATCTTTGAGGAGGTGGCCACATGGAGGCTTCGAGATGGCCTCTATAGCCTCAGGCAGTCCACCATCTAGCACTTCGATTTTTAGTCACTATCGGATTGGAGATCCTTCATGGATTACTGAATGCGGACAGACATATGGTAGGCCCTCTACGATCAGTGGAGTAGTGAGGAGTACTCTGATAGGTGGAAGAAAGCCCGACAGAATCGAGCCATCCGACAGGATCTAATCAGACATTCAGGCGGCTCAATCAGCAAACATATTGTGGCCGATAGATTGATAATTAAGAAATCAATATCAAAGCTCTTCAGTAGAGTTATAAAAACTCTTATACGCATGTTTTAATTAATTTAATTTTATTATTTACTTATTATAGGTACGACAACTAGATCATCCATCAAACCAGCTGTAGTTATGGTGGGCCACACATCAGTTTAGGAGGATCGGTGACTATTTAGATTCTACGTCGTGACGGATCATGACAAGAACTTCAAATTTTATTTACTAATTAAATTATTATAGAATCTAATTTTAATATTATAACTAATATATTTTTTAACTGTGCAGATGCATTATACGACGTACATTATTGAGAGGTACGGCGATGACCTATCTTCTCAGTCCGTCTTGACCTTGGAGGATGGCTCAGCGCCATTGGGGGGGTGAGTAGGAGCCAGGTCATAGGATTCAACCACAGCTTTGATCCTCCACCATCTCGATATCCTTTGGCATCCTCAACATCCTAGACCTGGGGCGATGCGCATGTGGAGGTCGTGCAGAGGCTTCTGAGTCAGCAACCTTAGAGCCTCCTGAATGCCATCTACGATATGATCGTAGAGCTTCTCTAGAACCCACTACTACACGACCAACTGGGCTCATTATCCCAGCTATCATATTAGGTAATTATATTATTAAATTATTTTAATTATTTTAAGTTTTAATTTTTAGAACCTTCATATATTTAGGTTTGAGTCTTGAAAGAGGATCTAGAGGCTAAAAATTCAATCTAACTACTCAATCGATGGACCGGAGGTGTCTATAGCTTCATATCATCGAATAAAATATGTAGAAATAATCTGTTCGAAAATTAAAAGAGTGTATCGAAAGATACACCTCCATATCGAAAGATACATTTTCATATCAAAACTTACTAATAATTTTTTATTTTTTTTATTATAAGATATTGGGACATCCGGCTCTCATCTACCAGCTGCTAGAGAGGAGTAGGAGGAGGTGGGTGACGATGAGGATCGAACTTGACTTTTTTTTTTTGATGTATCATATTTTTTTGATGTATTATATTTTTTGATACTAATTATAAAAAAATTATATAATTTATATTTTTAATAAAATATAATTAGTTTTTTATTTTTATTTATTAGATTATTTTTAAATTTTAATTATAATAAATTTTATAAAATTAAGATAGATTTTAAAAATTATTATTATCAATTTTTTAAAAAAAATAAATTAACTATTAGTGACAGTATTAGAGATGGAATCAACCGTCTTTAATAACTATTAGCGACGGCTTTAGAGACGAAGATCCCATCGCTAATAATTCTTCAAATATTTTTTTTATTTAATTTAAAAATATAAAAATTCAATGACTACATTAGCGATAGTATTTTTGCTTGCTAATAATTATTATCGACGGCATTAGCTACAACATTGCTATTGCTATTATTTTTTAAGAAAAGTAATTTAAGTATTAAAAAATTATTAGAGATGGAATTAATTTTTCATCATAAAATTCATTGCTAATAATGTATTAATGAAGATAAAATTTACCATTGCTAATAATGGCAATTAGCAACAAGAATTTTTTAGATTAAATTTTGTGATGATATTAGCGACGACAGTTGAACTATTAGCGATGGCATTTAGCCATCACTAATAGTTAGAATTCTTGTAGTGTTATATCGAAAGATACGCCTTCATATTAAAATAAATAAATAATATTTTATTTTTCTTCATTTCAGGATGCTGGTATATCCGGCTCTCATCCATCAGCTACTAAAGATGAGTAGGAGGATGAGGACGAGAAGGATGTTACCTGATTTTTATATTGTGGTTGACAGACTGGTAAGAAATATATACCAAAACTCTTTATTAAGAACTATAAAAACTCATATATATATGCTTTAATTAGTTTAATTATATTATTTATTTATTGTAGACACGATAACTGGATCATCCACCAAGCCAGGTGTAGTTGTAGAAGGCCACATACTAGTTTAGGAGGACTGATGATTATTTAGATTCTATATCGTGACAGATCGTGGTAAGAATTTTAAACTATATTTATTAAGTTATTATAGGATCTGATATATATATATATTAAAGCTAATGTATTTCTGAACTGTGTAGCGGATTACATGGAGTACATCATTGCATGGTACGGTGATGATCCTTCCACTCAGTCCGCCCTTGATCTTGAGGGATGGCTCAAGGTCATCGAAGGGGTGAGTAGGAGCTAGGTCATAGCATTCAGCCACAGCTTCGACCCTTCAGTAGCTTGATCATCTTCGGCATCCTCATAGGCCTCGATATCTCAGATTTGAAGCGATACCCACATAGAGGAGGTCATACAGAGGCTTCTGAGGTAGCAACCTCCAGCATTTGTGATGTCATTTGTGATGCGATCGTGGAGGCTTTTCAGGATCCATAGCTATGCGACCTACTAGGCTTATTATTCCAGTCATTACATCAGGTAATTTTATTAATAATTTTGTTTACTTGTTTTAAGTTTTCATATTTAGAAGATTCATCTATTTAGGTTATGCTTGAGTCAGGAAAGAAAATCTAGGGGCTAAAAATTCAATCTATCCATCCAATTGATGGATCGAGGGTGTCTATAGTTTCATATCATAGAATGAAACATGTAGGAATAATCTATTCAAAAATTGAAGGAGAATATCAAAAGATACGCCTTCGTATCGAAAGATACGCTTGCATATCGAAACTTATAAATAATATTTTATTTTTTTATTTCAGGATACTGGGATATCTGGCTTTTATTCACCAATTGCTAAAGATGAGTCAGAGGATGAGGAGGAGAATGAGGAGGACGTTACCTAATTTTTTTTTTGATTTATATATAATTTTGATACTTGTAAAGCAGTATCTTAATGTAAAATTATATAATTTATATTTTTAATATAATATAATTAATTTTATAATTTTATTAAATAGTTATTATTTTATTTTTAATAAATTTTAGAAAATATTATTATTTATTAGTAGATTTTAAATTATTTAATTATAATTTTTTAAAAAAATTAAAAACTATTAGCAACAATATTAGCGATGGTAGATTGCCATCACTAATAGTTTTTTTTTAAATTTTAAAAAAAATAAAAAAGATATTAGTGATGGTATTAGCGATAAAATTATTGTTGTTAATAATTTTTTAATTTTTTAAAAAATTTAAAAATTATTAGTGATGGTATTAACGATAAAAATTTCATCGCTAGTAGATTTTTACTAGTTTAATTAATAAAAATTAAATTTTTTAGCGATGACATCTTTGTTGCTAATATCGTCGCTAATTATTTATTAACGATGATAATAATTACCGTCACTAATAATGATAATTAGCGATAAAGATATATCCATCGAATTTTTAGCGATGACGAGCCATCGCTAATAGCATTAGCAACGGTAATATGATTATTAGCGAAGGCATTTAGCTATCGCTAATAGTCAGTTTTCTTATAGTGCAAGAAACATGGTGTGTGCTAGGTTAAACTCGATCTAGGGTGCAGTATGTGTTTAGCCTACCATGGACTGAAGTATGGTTGTAATTAGTCAAATGCTGAAAAGATAAATTTAAAGTATGAAAAAGGAAAGCATGTGAACTAGTCGACCACGTGTGAAATGTAGCGTATGTTTTGGCCTACTATGGACTGGAGTATGGTTGTGACCGAGTTCATTGCCGAAATTAAATTAAAATGATAGACCATATTTAATTGATGGATATCTGGATCCGGTACGTATGAAATATGGTATTGTGATATCAGCCATGGGTTACGATATGGTTGTTGGCCATAAGTGAAAACGTAGTGGCCTACCACAGGCTAGAACATGAGCGGGTCTAGTCCAGTATCGAAATAATAATGTTGTTTGGGTCAAAATTATGTTGATCAGTAAATAATAAGTAATTTTATTGAATTAATGTTGAACAGAATTATTAATTGGTGATATGAGATGTGTTTATTAAAATTATACATGATGATATTATTCAATTATTATATTGATAATGTATGAATCTTTTAATTTCCTATCATTTATGTATATTTGTTAAAAGATTTTTTATATTCATGTTGATGTGAGTGTTGGAAATTTTTACTAAGCTGTATAAAGCTCACAATCCTTTTTTTTCTTCTTTCTTGGATTTGAAGGATGCTTAGTTACAATCAGATTGGACGTGGAGTTCGAGCGATAGAGTTTTTAGTTAGTTAGTTAATTAATTATTTTTTAATATCAAATAAATATTTAAATTTTATAAAAAAAGATAAAATTATTTAATTTGATAAATATAATTAAAATTTTATAATTCTTTCAGTATTCTTGTGGTCTCATTATTTAGATCTTATATATTCTTTGGGATTTGTCCTGGAAAGTATGTAACTATCATATATCCGATTCGAATGCTGGGTTCAGGGCATGACAATAATAAAAGCCAATTAGTGATCAATAACATGAAACAAATCATGGATCAGCAGAAGGAAGGATGGATAAATGTTCTGATCCAAAAAAAGAAATATATAAGATGCATTCTCTGGTAATACAACAGCATTTAGTTTAATAACCCGGAGTACTTCAAAAGGGTGAGAATTTAGAAAGCAAACAACCACATTTGCGTATATAAATTAAATCTAATATTAAAGAACACACATACATTTTAAACAATGGTTCTGTTTGATACATTGAAAGGTGCAATGAGAGTAACGAAAGCAAAAAATCTAAGAAATTTTCTTTCTTGAGGGGAAAATATAAGACAATATTCTGTCCTTGCACTCCAGCAATACTGCCTTTATTTTCTTTGCAGTCACCCTTTCACGACAGAAGGTAAAACATGAAAGCAATTCAATTGATCTCAGTATCAACGAAAACCTATGGCCTTCCCACAGCGCAAGGCATTTGAAGGGATGTCGTACTCATTCGCATAGCTTTTCTCTGATGTCCATACTCTGATGTAAAATTGTTGCCCCAGGTACTGCCTCCCCCACATTGCAGATCTTAGGTTCCACATGCCTTGGTTATCCAAAGATACCAAGATTGCAGACCATCCTCTTGGATAAACCTAGAATTTTAGACAAGAATTAGCACACCAGAGTCAGAAGAGATTTTTTTTTTTTTTTTTTTTGAGTTTATGCTATGGACAAAAGATAGCATGCCAGAAGGCATGCATGATGAGAAGGCAGTAGATAACTGCTCCAAGTTATGGAAACAAGTAGGATTGCATGCTCACCTGAACTGTGTGTCTTGTGACAGCATCAATTAAGTTATAACGTCTTCTGAACTTCTCTGTCCAGTTCCCTGCACCATATCTGCATACATCCAATGCATAGAACCAGCAAACTTCAGGTTTGTGATTGAACCAATTGCCAGTTAAATCACTAAAAACAAGCATATATAATTGCACAAAGATCCTTGCATACAAGAGTGAATTAAAATTCAAACAAAACTTTCTATACAGACTAGCCTTGGAGTGCAAGCTTAATGTAATCTCTATATTTGAACTATGGCAACTTCCTAGGCTTGAAGAAATATTGATCTCTTCATAAAGCTGAAAGCAGTTTTTATCCTGAATTGATGACCAAATGATTCCCCTCCACCGAATCTTACCTCATCCGTGTGATAGCTAGCAAAAACATTGATATATATAGATGGTTTTGAGAAATGTTTGCTTCAATATTTTACAAATACGATCTGGTTCAAGTCCACTAAACCGGATCTTAAGATCCGTCCTGGTGTGACAATTGCTCCAACCAACTGATGCCTCCATACAAGTTTGTAACCAGTCATAGCTTAGAAATTGGATGATAGAAATGTTTGGCTAAATATAGCCTAAAAGGTTTTATTGTACATAGAAGTATACTAATACCCAATAAACAATATTGTAAGAACTAATTATTTATTTGACTTCAATTGTCACAGCTAATTATCCTAGGAGCCATCCTGAATATGTTACATTTGTTATTACATAGCACCATAAAAGAATTCTTCCGAGCATATAAACTTTCTCAAACGAGTGGATTTCAACAAATTAGACATGACATAGGCATTATATTGCGGACAATATCTTTGAGGATTATGAACATAAGTCCTATCTTTAAGAAAACAAGTAGTTCCTTAAATAAATACAAATGCTGAGCATTATATCAAATTCAATTCAACAGGGAATTGAAGAGACGCAATCAAACTACTGAAGAGCTTACCCAACAACCCAGAAGTCGTAGCCATCAAGATGCCATGTTTGCATGGTGTCTTCAGTGTTTTGGAAGACAATTTCAATGAAGTCATGAAGATTGAACCTCATGACTGGGGTACCGAGTGAGGCAGAGCCTTCAGGGGCTGGAATAGGGATGCCATCCCAGGTGAAGATGCCAGGAATATTGAAGTTGTCGGCGAGCTTCAGTGGCGTATCAGGCACAACAAAGGATACACCATTGACAGCGTAGCGCTGCTTCCCATTGATCAGAGGGGCCGAATTCTTCAAGACGAGCGACCTTGTCCTCGTTATGGTACCGTAATGGTATGAGCCCTGAGGATTCGGCCGGGCCGCACTAGCTGTGAGATTCCACCTTCACACAATGATCAACCAAAAGAACCGATCAGATCCCGACATATAACCAGTTAACTATTATCAGTCGATCTCTCCAAGCTTCCAATGGTGGCACAGTTTGTCACTGATGTCAAAATAGCTAAATCATTACCTAATGGTCCTGGCTTGGCGCATAGAGATGTGAGGATTGCGGAGAGGTGGAGGAAGTGGTCCAGATGCAGGGGACTTTGAGTTGCTGTAATGTAGTATTCCAGTTGCGGTTAGCACCTTTCTGGTGAAACGAGTTGAAGCGACAATGAAGTAGTCCTTGGGGGATTGATCTAAGGTAACCAAGACTGCCAGCGATTGACCGACGTGGATGTCGAGGGAATCGTAAATGTTCTGAAGTGTGTGGGATCCTTCGACTTCAACGAGCTTCATTTGGTGGCCCTGGATCCTGAAGTTGATCGAGGTCACCAAGCCCACGTTGGAGATCCTAAAGAGGTATGTCTTTCCTGTACCAGGGTCAAACGCTTGAGATAAAATCCTTAGATATAGGAAGCAGAGTAGAACAGGGGAGGAAGAGAAAAGTTACCTTGATCTCCAGCGAAGGAAGTGAACTGCTGGGCTCCATTAATGAGAAGCCCGTCGGGGAAAGGCAGCGGTCTCCCTGAATCCAAAGTCTGCTGCAATGCCTGCAAGATATCGAAGAAACGCCTCAATGAGATGTTCTCATTATCTAGTCTATAAAACGAGAAACCAAAGATGATATACCTTGTGGCTGGCCTTGTACCAGTCGCCGACGAGCAGGGAGAAATCACCATCAGGCTGCGCATATGGCACCGGGATCTGTGGCCTCTGGTAGATATTCAGAGCACCGAAGCCACCGGCAGCCCTTTGCATTCCGGTGGAGAGAAAGTAGGTGAAGCTTCCAATCTGGTCCTTGGTTTGAAATTTATATGTATAGTTTGAACCAGGTGGTATGGGGCAGTTGGTCCCCAAAACTCCATCTTGCCACGAGTTCTTCCTCTGTTTGATCCCATTCCTATATATAATTCCCCCAACATTAAAACCAGAAACCTTTTTTTACAGCAACAAGAGAAGAATACAATATAAAGAGAAGAAACCATACCAAGTTATGAGTATAGGCTCGTCGATCTTGTTGATAACATTGACGATCATGTTGTCGTTGGTGACGCAGTCGATGCGAGGCCCAGGGTACAGCCCGTTGATGAGAATCCCCTATTAAAACAGTGCACAAATAGCCATTCTTAGTCCCATATTAACGAGATTAACTGACAATACATTAAAGGTGGTGGTGAAGAAGACCAGAGAAACGGACCTGCTGTTGGATGCCGAGAGGGGAGATGGGTCCATATGATACAGTCCAGGTGAAGTACTGGTAAGGATCATCCGCGGTCGTGACGAAGGCCAAGGCAAACAACACCAAGGCTCCAACGACCAAAGCTGGTAACCATGGCGTCCTCATTGCTTTCACCGAGGTCTCTCGGAGAGATCTCAGAGGACTTGTTTTTCAAGGATAAGAAGAGAGGAAGAGAGGCTAAAGAGAAGAAGGCTGGGTTTTTGGGCGAGAGGAGGCTTGTACCAGAGGGGGAGTTGGGAGGCGTTTTAAGAGAGGAGTGTGAGCGGGAAAGGGGTGGGATGGGGGATCCCGCCACCTTCCGATGCCAGCTTGGGCGCGGCGCGCTTGACGCGTTTACGTGTTTGAGAGGGTGCAACTGGATGCAGGACTACGCAGTTCGGACTTCCGCGATCTGTCGAGTGGATTTGACCGTCAAAGTGGGCCACCATGCAACGTGTCGCTATATTATTGGTTGCTCACCCCGTGACCCTGCATGACCCGTGATCGAACCAATCATCTAGAGCCATGTGGCATTGAGATTTGGTTTTGGTACCAGAGTTGGGACCGGTAAAATACTTAGCCAGGAGCATACCATGTGCATGCGGTATGCACTCAAAGCCCACCGTTGCTCTCTCTGCTGGTCATCAATTTGTTTCTTTATTAGTTTCATTATTGTATCGTATTACTTACTAATTACTATTTGGTATTGGTATCCAGCTTAAATGATTCATTCTCTGGAGATGGGTGCAGCTGTTATCCAAAGTGCACTGATGGCACTATGGATTCTAATGGCAACTAGCAACGGCAACTGGGAGTTCTCACGGCGTGATGGTCGCAGGGTGGGGGCAGCGTTTCACATGGCCCCCCCGAGATCCATGTGAAGAAATTATCTCACCAGCCATTACGCAGTCCATGCTCGCTTTTATAGCCTAATCTTCTAGGGAAACGAGGTTGTGGGTAGATTTCATTGCGGTGGACCATCGCATGGGGTGGAACTGTGGATTAGAATTTAGAGGTTAGTACTAGTGTGGGATCATGTAGCGAGTCTCTAGAAGCGCTTACGTTTGTTATTATTACGAGGACAGGAAGGGAATGGGGTAGTTGGCTCATGGTTATGTTCACGGTCTGGAGATCAAGGACACGAGGAAGGGGTGGACGAGCTTTTTTTCTTTTTCTTTTTTTTTTTTTTTTTTTTTTTTTTTTTTTTTTTTTTTTTTTTTTTTCACGTTGGAGGGCCGAATATCATGATGAGCTAGTTTTTATAATTTGTTTTCGCCTTTCTTTTTCACCGCTGATTTGTTGTATTTTGGGGTTCTTGTTAAGCTTCTCGATTCGCAGTGTGGCTTGAGAGATTTTTTTGCATCATGGCCCTGTGAACTGGATGTGGTACCAACATTAATTTGAAAAAAGAAAATTTAAGATAGTCCAACATTAATTTGAAAGAAAAAAAAAATTAAGATAGTCCATAAGGTGGACCCGTGATGTGTTTTGACCGCCCATTTCTGAAGGATCCTAGGATGCATATTTGATTAGATTATCTTGAACTTTTGATTCATCAACGCAATCAGGACCAAGAAGTAAAATAAAGGTTGAATTGGCGTGGCATAAGGATGTTTATTGTTGCACATAGCTCCACTTGCACGTCGTCGTTTCTCATTCTTTTTTTTTTTTTTTTTTTTTTCGTTTGAACGTGCAAGTTATGCAGCCCCGGCATAAGTACAAGCATTGGCATCAGAGCATAATATTTTGAAATTGAGTCGGCACCACTGCACTGGATCTCTTGAGCACCGATCCAAAGTTATAGGCATCACGTGAAGGTACTCAGTAGTCTACTGTAGTATTCACTTCTCTGTAGACATGAGTGACTTTGAAGGTTTGACAAATAGAAATCATCTCTCTGATATCTACCGGAACAGGGAGTGACATGCCATCCACATCGGCCAGTTTAAAAATCTGACTAATTATTGTCCTGTAGTCCCCTTCCAACATTATGCCTTTCAAGGACCATACTTGCAAATGCTAGTCCTTGCAATGTCTCCCTCAATTCTGCCAAAATGGTGATATCCTCTTGCTGCCACTAAAGTCATGCTAGGGTCACAAATGATGACCCTACCCTACCATTAGTACCACCATCCAAAATACTGTCGAAATTGATTTTAAGAAAACTAGGGGTGGAGGCTCCCAGCTGATGAAGATCATCGCCAAACGAATAGAGATTGCTAAATAAGAGCCATAGTTTTCGTTTGCTATCATTGCACCCCAAAAGTAATGGAACCATGGGACTCTGGTCTACACCTTGAAAGATCTCTACTGCCTTCTTCAAGCCAACTTATATGCAGATACCACCTTAATTTCACAAAAAAAAAATCTGGTATTTAGTTTACTGGAAAGCAAAAGAAAAAAAAAAAAACCGTCTAGTATTCAGCATAGATAATGTACATGATTTAGCTAACAGACAGGAGTATTTGATGGATCATTAATTAATTGCAACTAAAAGGTCTTACTTTTCATTTTTTTCATAGCCATTTTAAAGTGACCATAATTAAAAAAAAAAAAATCTAACACACATATTACAACATAAAATTAGAGCACATATCTAAAGAGGAAAAATGCGTATTCAAACACTTCGTCCAAGATATGATCATCGAAATCAAATGCGTGGCTGATTGGGCGTCTGTGGAGATTGAAAATAGACGTCGTGACATATGAGCCAAGACCAAGAGAGTTTAAAGCGCACCACTAGAGATGCTCGCAAAAAATTTAGTTGAATAGTAAGGAAAAAAATAAATTATGTAGAACAATCAATTAGTAATTTATTGTAAATCATTGTAACCTTTGAAACATAATATCTTTCTTGCAAAATCCTTTTTTTTTTTTTAAAAAAAATGCCTTTTAAGCAAGCAGTATATTATCTATTATTTAATGATCAGGGCCGGCTTAAGGACTAGGCCACCAAAGCCCTTGCTTTAGCCCCCACACCCTCCACTAGCCACCGCGTGATGTGTCCCATCTGGTTGTCCACCCGCCAACCCATGAGAAGATGAACAGCACCCCATCGGCCGCCATAAAAGCTAAATGATCGTGGCACCAAAGCCCGGGTCCACTGTCCACGGGCACAGGATCAGTCAGAGATTATCATTGAGAAGCTGAAGATCGAAGTTCCGCCGGAGAGCTTGTGCCTTGTGGAGAGAAGCCTCGGCCCTCGAGGCGGTGGGCAAGGATTGGGTGACACGACTGTGAGGATCAGAGGCACGGGCCACCGATTTTTCACTTTTTGCTTTCTCATTTCTAATGCCGAGCCTGTTGGCCATTACAGGCAACCCATCGGTCTATCCCATTGATGGAAAAAATGGGGACCAGTCCTGATGGCAGGAAAGGCCTTGAGAGGCATCTTCGACCCTCTGGCGAGATTCTTTACATCTCTGCACGATTGTCGGGGGAGCTAGGGAGGCACTGGTGCATTTCTAGGTCGGCAGACGGGCAGAGTCAAGCCACATGGCATATTGTCCGATGGTTGGCAAAATAAAACATGGGACAGTGGGAGCCGGAGGCTAATAAATGCTTCCGTTTAAACTTTTATGAATGTCCATCTCCCATATACCCTCTCACCAGTTCCCAATGACAACAGCTATATACTATCCTATAAAACTATTTTTTTGTTTAATTCTTCTTTCTAACTCTATGTACTCTTCTTCTTAGTGATAGGTTCTAACTCATTTCTACACTCTTGCTGTCCTGCACTAGACAATTAGTTGATTATTCATCCTATTTGCAATTAGCATTCGACAACCGAATAATATTGTTCTAATCTTTATAATTTTTTTATTTAATTTAGATTTTATATTATATTATTATATTATTTCTATTTTATTTAATAGTTGATTCATTGAATTAAAAATTTTAATTGTTGATCTTGTATTAGTTATTTAAATAATATAAGATAATTATAATAGCTAAATTTTTTGATAATTTATAATAAGAATTTAAGTATGTCAACTCGAAAATATGAATATGATTATTCAAAGCTTCAAAAAAAGAGAAGAATTGAAAGTTTAATACAATCTCAAAAAGGAGCTCTTGATAAATTTTTTACAAGTAATAAAAATAATAAATCAAAAAATATTGGTGAATGCTATTTAAATGAAGAAGTTAATAATCTTTTAGAGTTAGTTGATAATGAAATAATAGAACAAGAAGATGTCAACAAAGAGATTTAAAATGACTCTCAAACTCATGGTGAAGAGAACCAACCTGTTAATTTAAATAATTAGATTCCTAAAAATATTTATGATCCAAGTCAATGGATAAATATTGATACAAATTTGAGAGATTTATTAGTAGAAAAAGATCCAATTCTAGTTAATAATATAGATTTTTTTAAAGAGAATTTTCAAGATATTTTTCTACTACATATTATATCCAAAAGTTGGCAAATGAAAAAAAACATGAAAGAAGATGGCTAGTTTATCCAAAAGACTTGGATAAAGTATTTTATTTTTGTGGTAAATTATTTAACTCTGCTTCTAGTATAAGTAAACTAGCTAATGTCGGTACTAGAGATTGGAGAAATATTAGTACTAAGCTTGAGAGTCATGAGATGAGTAATGAGTATATCATTAATATAAGTTCATGAATTGATTTAGAAATGAGATTATTAAAAAATAAAATAATTAATAAAAGTATTTAAGAATAAACAAATAGAGATGAAAAACATTGAAAAAAGTCACTACTACAAAAAAGGAACCGCTATCGTAGTCTAAAAAATCGCTGCCATAGGCTATAACAGCGGTTATTAAACCACTGCTACTATAGCCGTCGCCGTAGCTCTATGACAGCGGTTGTTTGAACTACTGCAATAGATTGATCTATAGTAGCAATTATGTAACCGCTGCCATAGGTTATCTATAGCAGCGGTTACATAACCGCTGTCATAGGTAATCTATAACAGCAATTTTTCAACCACTACCATAGATCTAATGCAGCGGTTGACACCGTTTGCTCCAGAAATCTATGACAGCAGTTGGTATGGATATGACAGCGATTATAAAATCATTACCGTAGATCTTGAATAATTAAAAAAATTAAAATTTTTATTTTTTATATATTTTATCTAATAAATATAGATATATAACATAAGAAAATATAATAAATATAAAAATTATTTTAAAATACTAAAATTTTATTATCGAATAAATTTTATTATAATATTTTTTTTAAAAAATAAAATACATTAAAAGTCTCCTAAATCTACATCATCGTCGTCGTTATCCGGAGCCGGAGCTAGAGCTAGAGCTAAAGCCGGAGCTGGAGCTGGAGCTGGTGCTAGAGTCAGAGTCGGAGTTGAAGCTGGAGCTGTTATGTGGGCTAACATATCCTCGAAGCCCATGACTCCAAAATGTGCGTTGACCGTCGACATCATGTCTCTCACGATGTCCTTCAGATAAGATGCACGCTCTTCAGCCTGATCTGCTCACATCGCAGCATGATTTGCCCATGCCAATGCCTCCTTAAGCTCCTTCCGACTGTCGACATCGAAAGTCTATGAGGAGACGCTCGCCTCGGATCAGTAGCTCATCGGCATGTGTCCGGGCCTGCATTGGATCCTCCTAGAGTGCTCAGGTCCCAAGACCTGAGACAGATGGTCATAAGACTCAGAGGTATCCGGACCCTCGCTTGCGAGTGCATCTAACTGATCCTATAATTATAAATTAAAATAAAATTTTATAAGAAATGCTATAATACTAATCATATATACTAATATATTTAATACTTATAAAAATATGCCCGATCGCGGTATTCATCGATCTGCCCGTCTTATCTGTGTGGCTAGATCGAAAGATCTCGCTACGGCTAGGCATCACTCCATCTCTCATCAGCTATAACAAAGAATAAATTTATCAGAAAGATGATAAAAAAATATGAATTTAATTTATCTAGTAAGATTTATAATTAGTTACCTCTCTATGCACACAACTGGCCATAGACTTGCGGCCTAGAGTGTGTGTATACTCTTGGGCTGCATGGTTCTCCCAATTTTGATGGAAGATAGCCTAACAAGTATTCAAATAAATAATAAATATTTAAAAAATATTTAAATAAAACTTTAAGCGTATTAAAAAATTTGAAAGTTAGAAATTTTACCTCGAATTTCTTACTCCTCCAGTGTCTAACCATCCTCTTTCACTGACTCGGAGGACAGTCCTGTATCTAGGGAACAAGCTCCTCCGAAGTGTCTCCTCGGTGCTCGAGCCATCATCTGTGGAGCTTGACCTTATAACCCCGGTACAACTTCCTGATTTTCCTCAGTCGGGCATCTCAAGCCCTCTCATGATTGGAAAAGTCATACCTCCTCTACACAAAGTTATCAAAAATTAGTTACAAAATTATTCTAATCAAACATATATAGTATAAACATATAAAATATATAAATATAACTAAGATGCACGTACTTACCCATATCTCCTCCCATACTTGATCCCTGACGGCAGCATCCATCAAATGCCAGTCTCTAGGCTCTACGAAAATGATGTCCGACCGCCTCACAAGCACTCCAAAAAAGGAATGCATCTCCCGCGCGATCTATCCTACCGATCTCTCATCCACATCGTAATAGACCATCACCTTATGTTGGTGGTTCCACATGTGTACCATACGTGTGGAACCATGAAATATTCGGCTAGATGATGCATCTGCAATGCAAGTACGTTATGCAAATATATAAATATACAAATACTATATAAAAAATAAAGTTATGCTAATATAATAAAAATGTACACTCAGATGCCTGCATAGTAGCATGTATCTTAGATATGAACGATGGTAGAGGCTTAGCTGCGGGTGGAGTAGATGCCATCGATGGAGTAGATGTCATCGATAGAGTAGATGCCGATGGTGGAGATTCCTGAGTAGCCGATATTAAGATGGATGGAGTATGCTCCGACTGTTCATCAGATGCTGAACTGCACGTAACCCACCGAGGGATAGGGGTGAAAGCTAGATGGCGTTTCGGTGCCATCATGACCTTCAACGTTAATGAACATTAATCAATATAACATGTTGAACAATAATATTAGTATAGCATCAATAAATAGTTTCTAATATGTACACTAATCAATTGATGGGTCTATCATTATGCAATGCAATAAACAAAAGCAATAAGATATAAACATCCAAAAAATATTATGCAATAAATTCTACAACATGAATTACATTCATAAATAATTAAGGATGAATAACAATCGTAGATCCGATCTCTTGCGTGAACCTTGGTGTTAATCCAAAAATCTGAAAGAAGAACAAAGTAGATGATGGTAGCACCTTAGGACTTAAAGTTGGAACTTTAGAGAGATATATCAAATTCTATTTGTTTAGAAGTCAAGCCGGCTTCGTTCCTGAGACAGTCGGCTTCGTGCCTGAGACATCCAGCTTGGATCTTCCTCCAATCAGTTCAATCATGGCTCGAGCCAGTTCGACTGCATATCTGAGCCAGCAGTCGAGCTGGCTTGGCTGTGTGCCATCCCCTCGATCACTCCCTCTCTCCCTCTCTCGATCTCTCTCGCCGACGACTGTGGTGAGGCCAACCCTTCCCTCCCAGCTTTTTCATCTCTCGATCTTTCTCTCTCCCTTTCTCGATCTCCCTCGCCGACGAGGCGAACCCCATCCCTCCCTCTCTCACTCTCTCGATCTCCTCGTCCCTCCCAGTGATGCCGCGAGGCGGACCCCTCCCTCCCTCTCTCGCTCTCTCGATCTCCCACTCTCCCTCTCTCGATCTCCCTCGATGGTGGCTCCCTCCCTTCCCTCCCTTCCTCTCTCTCCTCTCTCGATCTCCCTCGACGGCGAGGTCGGACCCCCTCCCTCCCTCCCTCGATCTTCCCTTGCCGACGGCCGACGAGCGACCGGCCCTCCCTCTCTCAATCTGTCGGTCTCCCTCTCAGTCTCTCTGTTTCTTAGTTTTGGATCCCAAAATCGGGTCCGACCTTTCGGGATCCATTAGGATCCGGGTCTGGTACTTCAAGTACAGATCCCATCGGATATTCGAGTTTGGATCCGGTATCCAGTAATTAAAATTAGGTCCGGATCTGAATATATCTAGATTTCGATCTGAATCCAATCCATTGATAGATCTAGTCCACAGTCCGCCGACATGGCACAGCCCAAGGCTACCACCACGGCATGGCCCAAAAACTATGGCATGCAGATAATTATAATATTTATAATAAATATTTATAATATTTATTATAAATATTTTATAAATTATTATAAATATATATGATTAATAAATAATACTATAAAATTAAAAAAAATTATACCTATGGCTATAGAGAGCGGGTCGCACCGAAAGCTCCGAGGGTCGCCGACGATGATGCTAGAGGAGGACGACGGCACTAGAGGTAACCTACGAAATAAAAGCAAGATAGTGAGATAGAGAAGAGAGAGAAAGAGAAAGAGAGAGGCATGGGGCCAGGAGGGGGCACAAGACTGGGAGGGCAGAGAGGTGGGTCAGGAGGGGATGGGGGAGGTGGGTGGTGGTTGGCGGGGTTTGGGTGTGGAAAGTGGGGGCTGGGGTGCGGGGTGGTCGGGATGGGGGGAAGGAGGGGTGACCGGTGGGAGGTGGAGGATGGGGGCCGGGTTGGGGGTGGCGGGGAGGAGCGGTCGGGGATGGGGTGGGGGGTCGGATGGGTGGTGGTCGGGAGGGGCGGTCGGAGATGGGGGGCTGAGGGGTGGCAGTGGCGGGAAGGGGTGGTCGGGGATGGGGAAAGGAGGGGACCGGGGGGAGGGTGGGGCTGGGGTGCTGGTGGGGGGTGGCGGGAAGGAGCAGCCGGGGATGGAGGGAAGGAGGGGCGGTCAGGGGAGGGTGGGGGGTCGGGTGGGGCGGAGCGGGGAGGCGGTCGGGGATGGGGGGTCGGAGGGGGAGG
The DNA here is from genome assembly GCA_006176705.1 of Cocos nucifera. Classification (NCBI taxonomy): domain Eukaryota; kingdom Viridiplantae; phylum Streptophyta; class Magnoliopsida; order Arecales; family Arecaceae; genus Cocos; species Cocos nucifera. The sequence continues at coordinate 1,502,274 of QRFJ01000404.1, forward strand.
GGAAGGAGGGGTGGCACTGATCGGGGCGAAGAAGCCTCACCAGCGACGGAGAGGAGGAGAGACAGAGAGAGATCTAGCACGCACGAGAGGAAAGCAAAAAAAATTAAAAAATTTTTAACCTAACTTACGACAGCAGTTATCGAACCATTATTATAGATCTACGATAGCGATTACCTAAAATCGCTGCCATAGATCTACAATAGTGGTTCTATAACCGCTGCTGTAGATCTATAGCAGCGATTTTTGATAACCGCTGTCATAGGTTGAAAATAATTTTTTTAATTTTTTTTAAATATTATATAATTTTAAAATTTAATGCCTATCTTCATCGTTTATTATCTAAATAATTATCATTAGAGTATCGTAGCAAAAGGTCACCTCGATCTGATGACCCTAGCTTCATCGTTAAAAAAATTCAATTTCGACGATCACGAACGACGATACGATGATCTGATAGATGGAGACCTTCGATGGATCCAAAAATCTACAATGATGATCTCGATGATGTTTGTAGCATACTATCAAAGTTTCACTTCAATCATATATCGTTATCATAGTCAATTTAGTATGGAATGATTTTGATCGTTAAATTAGAAACAAGCGATCAAAGGATTAAATGGTATTTGATTATGAGATAATTTTTTAGTTAAATGATCTTTGCTATAATTTTAAATATTTTATATGGTGATGATAGTAAAATTCAAATTATTTTCGTATAAACTATTCATGTTAAGCAAATATTGCAAAAGTATGAGCATAACAACTAGTGAAGTTTCAAAATGATTATCAGAAGACGTATAATTTTAGATCATTCTTCATCTCACGAGTTGAATTTTATAATCACCATCATAAAAAATAATTAAAGTAATAGCTAAGATCATTTATAAAAAAAATTATCTTATAATCGAACACCGTTTAGTCCTTTGATCACTCATTTATCATTTAACGGTCGAAACTAACCTATACTAAATTGATTAAGATAACGATATTCGATTGAAGTAAAATTTTGATAGTATGCTATAAATATCATCAAAATTATCATTGTAATTTTTGGATCCATCAAAGATCTTCATCTATCAGATCATTGCATCGTTATTCATGATCATCGAAATTAATTTTTTTTCATCGACGAAGCTAATGCCATCGGATCAAGGCGATCTTTTGCAACGATATTCTAATGATAATTATTTAGATAATGAACAATGAAGATGGTCATTAAATTTTAAAATTATATAATATTTTAAAAAAAATGGCATTGGTTATAATTAACTGCTGCTATAAATAAGCTTATAGCAGCAGTTCCTACTAACCGTTGCTATAGATCGACAGCGATTTTACTAACCACTACTATAGGTCGGACTTATAGCAGCGGTTACAATGAATCGCTACCATAGGTCGACCTATGGCAATAGTTTAGGTCCGACCTATAGCAGCAGTTAATGAAAACTGCTGTTGTAGGATCTATGGCAGCGGTTTCAAAAATTACTGCTATAGTATGCGCTGCTATAGACTATTTTTGTAGTAGTGCGTATTATTAAGAATTCTTATGGTAGTAAAAACTCTTGATAAAAATAATTTAGCTTTTCATGGAAAAAATTAAAAGATCTATCAAGAAAATAATGATAATTTTTAAGTCTAATTGAAATGATTGCAGAATTCAATCCGGTAATGTAAGAATATATTCGATGCATTAAAGATAATAAAATTCATACTCATTACCATGGACATAATATATAAAATAAATTAATAAATTTATTAGCAAGTAAAATTAAAAATAAAATTATTAAAAAATTATAGAAGCAAAATATTTTTCAATAATACTTGATTGCACTCTAGATGCAAGTCATCAAGAGCAAATATCTTTTGTATTGATGTGTAGATATTTCATCAAGTTCAATCAAAATTATGGAATATTTTTTTGAATTCTTAAAAGTAGATGATGCAACTGAAAAAGATTTTTTTGATGCCATCATAGATGAAATAAAATATATTGGACTTGACATTAATAATTTAAGAGGATATGATAATAGATCTAATATGAAGGGCAAACAACAAGGAGTGTCAAAAAGACTTTTAGATATAAATCCTAGATGCTTTTATACAACATATGGTTGTCACAATCTAAATTTAGTACTTTGTAATATTGCTAATTCTTGTATTAAAGCTATATCATTTTTTGAATGACACAACGTATATATTCACTATTTTTTTTCTTGTACTAAAAGATGAAAAATTTTATAAGATAATATATCTGGTCTAACTCTTAAATCATTATCACAAACATATTAAAAAAGTCATATTGAAAGTATTAAAGCAATAAAATTCCAAGCTCCACAAATAAGAGATGCTTTATTAAAATTAGCAGAAGTTAGTGAATATCCTAAAACCAAAAGCGAAGCTAATTGCTTAGCAACATATGAGCTTAAAAATTTTGAGTTTTTGTTGGGCATGACTCTTTGGTATGATATATTATTTGCTATTAACTCAGTTAGCAAAAGTTTACAATCAAAAGATATGCGTATTGATGTTGCTATTAGAACAACTAAAAGATCTTCTTTCTTTTTTTGAAAAATATAGAGAAGATAGAATTGCATCCGCGATGATTTTTTTTAAAGAAATTACATGCGAAATAAAAATAGAACCTAAATTTCATGATAAATATATCATAGAAAGAAATAATTTGATGAGAATGTTGATAATGAAATAACAAAATCTCTTGAAGAATCATTTAGAATTGATTATTTCTTATATATAGTAGATCAAGCAATTTTTTTGACTCCAAAGTAGATTTGAATAGTTTAAGATATATGAAAATATTTTTAATTTTTATTTACTAATAAAAAATTAAAATCACTGGATAATCAATGATAGTTTGAAAGAATATTGCCTTAATCTTGAATGTTTCTTAAAATATAATAACTACTTTGATATTGATGATTGAGATTTTTTTTTAGAGCCAAGAGTTTTAAAAAAAATTATACAAGTAGAAGATAATAGTCCGATAGACATACTCAATTATATAAAAAGACTTGACTTTTTTTCAAATGCATATATTACTTTTAGGATAATATTAACAATTCTAGTAAGTGCTGTTTCGACGGAAAAAAGTTTTTCAAAACTAATATTAATAAAATCTTACTTAAGATCAATAATGTCTCAAAAAAAATTAAGTAGATTGACTATATTATCAATTAAAAAAATATTAAAAGAATTTAATTATAAAAATTTAAATAAAAATTTTGCATCTCAAAAAGTAAGAAAAATAAAATTTTTATAAAAAATTTATATAAATTTAATTTCTTTTAAAAAAATTTAATTTAATATTTAATTTTAGGCCTTCATATTATGCTGCCCCTGTTAATGATTCTACAACTTAGAGAACAAATGTGCTTCGTAATTTCAGCAATTGCCTGAAAGTGCTTGCACGAGTTTACAAGAACTTTTGCTTCCTCGATCACATAAGGAAGTTCAAAGAACAAAATGTTTAAATTTAAATCAGTTTCATCATTTCAAATAACTTATACGTTCACCGACCGTTGTTGTTCATACTCATGGGTTCTACTTAAGAAAAGAGGGCGACTAACATGCATGACCACCTGGAAAAAGCTTTAGTATTTCTTGTTTCTTTCACATGGGATTCGTCTCCATGAACAAGTGCTGCTTTGCTAGGGTCGAGAAATACTTCAACGCTCCACCCTGCCAAAACAAAATTACATGTCGTGCAGGGTTTAGTGCCTCGCACAACTCCTCAAATTGCACTACAAAACGACCTCTCGTGCCAGATGGCATGGACTCTCTCTCTCTCTCTCTCTCTGGGGTTCGAGATTGCATCCTGGTTGCGCAGTTGCGCTCCTTGGCAGCAAAGGAATTGAATGCCACAATGTTTGTTAATTTTATCTTTATTTAATTTAATTTAAATTTTTATTTTATTTTTTTTGGCAGCCCTGGAGGCTAAAGAGCTAGCTGTTCTCGCGATTGAGATTGTTGCGGGAGAATGGGGAAGACCGCGCGTCTTTTCGTTTGTTGGTTTGAATTTTTTTTTTTTTTTATAAATAATCATATTCTGTTGCTCGTATTCATTACGCTCTACGCCGGTGGCGTAACTTGCGGACATCCGTGTCAGCTGGGGGGACCACACGGTCGGCCGCTTGCCAGGGATTTCGAAGGTTTTTTTTTTTTTTTTAATTTTATTTTATACACACACGAGATTTTTCATACATGATTTTTCATTGTATATATCTGCTGAAAGAGTTATTGATGATTATTTATATTAAATATATTAATTAAATTTTTTAATGTTAATTGTTGTTAAAATGGCTACCATAATATTGTTACAATGTTAAAATATAACAAAAAATAACATTAAATAATATAATATTTTTTATCATTATTATTTAATAAAAAAATTATATTTATAATTAAGACCTAAAAATTTTAAATATATTAATTAGCTACTAAAATTTTAAATTTGCTGCAATACTTCTAGCTTTCTATATCTATTATAAAATATTATCATATAAGGATTATTTGAAAACTACACTTTTGTAAAATTTTAGAATTATCTTTTTCATGTTCTTATTTTAGCGTGAATTAAAAGAAAGGAGAAGGAGAGCCACATGAATGAAATACTTTAAAATCTATATAAATAGATGACCGATAAAGAATTGAGTGCTTTGATATCTATGTAGATAGATAGATGAAGGATAGATTGCTTTAGGATTGATATAGATAGATGAATAATAGATGATAGAGTGCTTTAAGATCTATTAATACTTTGAAATCTATGCAGGCAGATGGATGATAAAGGATAAATTACTTTAAGATTTATGTAGTTGGATAGATGATAAAGGATATGGTGCTTTGAGATTTATATAGTTGGATGGATGATAAAGAATAGAGTGATTTATGATTTTTGCAGGTGGATGAATAATAGAAGATGAGGCATTTTAATATATATGGAGATGGATGATAATAGAGAATGGAGCATTTTGAGATCTACGCAGGTGGACAAATGGCAGAGGATGGAGCTCTTTGAGATTATTGCAAGCAAATGGATAAGAGAGGATGGAGTGTTTTGAGATCTATCTAGGAGGATGGATGATATAGGATTGAGTGCTTTGAGATCTATGCATGTGGATAAATGATAAAGGATGAAGCATTTTGAAATCTATGAAAACATATGGATGATAAAGAATGGGATGCTTTGAGAACTATGCAGACATATAGACGTCAAATGATTGAGTGCTTTGAGATCTATGTAGATGGATGAATGATAAAAGATGAAGTACTTTGACATCTATGCATGCATATGAAAGAGGATGGAGTACTTTAAGATCTATATAGACATATGAATGATAATTGATAGAGTGAGCACTATGAGACCTATGCAAGTGGAAGGATAATAGCAGATAGAGCATTTCGAGATATATGTAAATGTGGATGAACGATAGAAGATAGAATGCTTTGAGATCCATATAGATGGATGGATGTGAGAGGATCAAGTGTCTTGAGATTTATATAGATGGATGGATGATAGAGGATGAAACAATTTAAAATCTATGTAAACAGATGAATGATAAAAAATAGAGTCTTTTAAAATTTGTATATTGGATGGATGATAAGAGATAAAGTGCTTGAAAATTTGTAGGCAAATGGGTTACAAACAAAGTGCTGTGAGATCTTTTAAAGAAGATGGATGATAGAGGATGGATGATTTTGAAATCTATACAAGCAAATGGATGATAAAACATGGAGCACTTTGAGATTTGTGCAGATAGATAAATAATAGAAGATAAAGTAATTTAAGATTAGCACTAATAGATGAATCATAGAGGACGGTGCCTTGGAGATTGCATGAAAGCTATGATCTGATTTCTTTGAATATAGGGTGTTTTGGTCTTTTTTCTCACTTTATTAATGATGTTGGGAGATCTAGATAGATGGTAAGGCCACATTGCAAGGAAAATGTAGTTTTAGTGGCTTATTAAAATTTTTAAAATTTTTGGCATATAAGTATAACTAGTTCAAACTTGAAGGAATATATCTATAATTATTTTAATAAAATATTATCTTTTAGACCATTTAATTGTTATTCATCTTAGAACATGTCATTATAATGTCTAATATTGAATTCTAATGTTTATTATTTCTTTTCCCCAAAGGAAACTTGAAGGTGTTACAATGCCCGCTATATTTTTTTGGATAAGTTATATTTCTGGTCCTTGAATGAAGTCGGATTTTCTTAAAAATTTCTCCAAACTACAAAAACCTATTGTTTTGTTCTTATACTTTTTGAAACCATTCTAATATGATCCTTTCTTCAAATTCTGGCCACTTTCTCTCACCGAAAATCCACTTGATGATAACTAGTGCTTATACGACAAAAAATGTCTAACAATGATGATATGACATATGAGTGATAATATGACGTAGTGGATGAAAATTTTTATTTTATTGATATGGCATCTATTATAGAATTTTTTCTATAAATATCTAAGCACCAAGTGACACAACAACAAATATAGGTGATATGGCATATGGATGATAACATAACATCTTTTATTGAATTTTTTTCAAAAGTGTCTAATCATGGAGTGACACATCAGTATCCATAGGTTACATAACATGAATAATGTGGCACATAGGTGATGACATGATATTGGTGATGACACGGAATGTGCTATAAAATCTTTTTCGAAAGTATCTAACCATCAAGTAATACATTAGTATCCATATGCTACATCATCATTCATGCCACATCATCATCCATTACTACTACAAAATAGGGCTATAGTAGCGGTTTGTAACCACTGCCGTAGACTAAAAAATCATCATCATAGACTATGGTAGCGGTTAGCTAACTACTGCCACTGCGGCCATTACCGTAGGTCTATGGCAGCAGTTATTGTAGTGATTATGTGAACCACAGCCACCGCCTAAGGCAGCGGTTCACTAATCGCTGCCATAGGTTGAGCTGTGGCTGCGGTTTTCTAACAACTGCCATAGATCTTCTATTTCAGTGGTTATGGAACCGCTGCCATAGATCTAATGCAGCGGTTTCATAACCACTGCCAAAGATTAATAGCAGTGGTTGGCACATAACTTATGGCAGTGCTTAGCATGCCTATGGTAGCAATTTTGTAACTACTACCGTAGCTTTTGAATAATAAAAAAATATAAAATTTTTAATTTTTTATATATTTTATCTGATAAATACAGAGATATATATAACATAAGTGAAATATAAAAAAATATTATAAATATAAGAATATTTCTAAAATACTTAAATTTTATTACTGAATAAAATTTATTAAATATTTTTTAAAAAAATTAAAAGTCTTCTAAATCTACATCGTCATCATCAGGAGATGGAGCACGAGCTGGTGGAGTCGGAGCTGGAGCTAGAGGAGCTGGAGCTGGAACATCGGCCAACATATCCTTAAGGCCCATGAAGTTAGCTCCAAAATGTGCACTGAGCCTCATCACCATGGCACTCAGGATGCCCTTTAGATGAGATGTGTGCTCCCCCGTGTGAGCAGTCTGTGCTGTAGCCTGAGCTGCCTGCGCCAACGCTTCCTCAAGCTGCTCCCGACTGACAACACTGGAAGCATGTGAAGAGATGTTCGCCTCAGATTAGTAGCTTATCGATGTATACCTGGGTCTAGATTGGATTCTCCCAAAGTGCTCAGGCTCTAAGACTTGAGATAGATGGTCATGAGGGCCAGAGGTATCCAAGCTCTCGCTTGTGAACACGTCTAAGTGATCTTGTAATTATGAATTCAAACAAAAAATATTAGTAATGTTATAATACTAATCATATTAATATCCTATTTATTACCTACAAAAATCCTCCTAATTGCGACGTTCATTGGCCTGCCCTTCTTGTCCGTATGATTGGATCGAAAGATATCGCTATGGTTGGATATCACTCTATTTCTCATCAGCTATAACAATGGATCAACTTATTAGAAATATAAAAAAATATGAATTTAATTTATCTAGTAAAATTCAAAATTCATTACCTCTCTATGCACACGACTGGCCATAGACTCATGGCCTAGAGTGTGCATATATTCTTGGGCTAACCAATTCTCCCTATTCTGATGGAAGATATCCTAACAAGTATTCAAATAAATAATAAATATTTAAAAAATATTTAAATATAATTTTAAGCATATTGAAAAATTTAAAGGTTAAAAATTTTACCTCGAACTCCTGGCTCCTTCAATATCTAACCATTCCTTCCCATTGACTCGGAGGATAGTCCTGTATCCAAGAAACAAGCTCTTCTGGAGTGTTTCATTGATGCTCAAGCTATCCTCTATGGAGTTTGACCTTATAGCCTTGGTATAACTCACCAATCTTCTTCGATTGGCCATCTCGAGCCCTCTCATGATCTGAAAAGTTATACCTCATCTGTACAAAGTTATCAATAGTCAGTTACCAAATTATTCCAATCAAACAAAATATAAACTTATCAAATATATAAATATAATTAAGATACACCTACCCATATCTCCTCTCACACCTAATCTCTGACACCAGCATCCATCAATCGTCAGTCTATGAGCAATACCGGAATGATGTCGGACCATCTCATAAGTATTCCAAAAAAGGAATGCATCTCCCATGCGATCTCCCCTATTGGCCTTCCCTCCACATCATACTGTACTATCACCTGATGCTGACGGTTCCACATATGCGGCATGCATGTGGGACCATAAAATATCCTACTGGATGATGCACCTATAATGAAAATACGTTATGCAAATATATAAGCATACAAATACTATATAAATAAATAGATAAATAATATAATAAAAACATACACTTAGATATCAGTGTCGGAGCATGTGTCGAAGATGTGGCTGATGGTGGAGACTCAGATGTCGGTGGAGTAGATGTTGATGGTGGAGTAGATGTCGATGGTGAGGTAGATGCCAATGATCCCTAAGCAGTCGATGTGGAGGTAGATGGAGTTTGTTCCTACTGCTCTTCAGATGCCGAGCTTCGTGTAATCCATCGAGGAACGAAGATGAAAGCTAGATGATGTTTCGGTGTCATCGTGACCTACAACGTTGATGAACATTAACCAATATAACATGTTGAACAATAATATTAGCATAGCATCAATAAATAGATTCTAATATTTATACCAAAATATTGAAGTCATCGTCTAGTGGCATCTACAATATGAACATCACTATCGCTCCTGACAAATATATCTAAAACCTCAATAGTATCAGATAAGTTTTATCCTAGAGGAGCATTTTGAATGCATGGTCCAATATTATCATCAACTTCGGTATCATCAAAGATATGCCATTTGATTACTATAATTATTTATAAAATTATTTATAATTTTTAAACTATCCAATTTGGATAATCAATTGATCATTGTATATAATTCTTCCATCTATATAATTACATATAAATATACGAATACCAGAGATTATGTATACTTATCAATTGACGGGTCTATTATTATGCAATGCAATAAATAAAAGTAACAAAATATAAATATTCAAAAAATATTATGCAATAAATTCTATAACATGAATTACATCCATAAATAATTAAGGATGAGCAATAAATAATTTCACTTTTTCTTAGCGGCTTGGGGTTCTCTTAACGGTCGGCATGGCCTACAGCCGCGAGCATGGCCCAAAATCTACCGATGGGGGTGAGGATTCTCTTAGCGGTCGGTACAGCTCACGATCGCTGACACGGCTCAGAACCCACCGACAGTGATTTTTTTATCGATCGGCACGGCCCAAGGGCTATCCACGACGGTCGACACAGTACAAGGCTACCGGCACAGGATGATTCAGAACCCATCAGTAGAAATTTTCTTATCGACTGACATGGCCCAAGGGCTGTCCTGTTAGATATGTGTGCCCTAGAAGTCAGAATTGGCTGACACTTATAATTCACTTCTAGGGGCAAAATTATAATTTTGACTATAAATAATAAAATGAGTTATTTTTTATCACATATGTGTATTTAGTGTCTGTGATACAACTCTTGAGTTAATGGTGGTGATAATTTTATTTTCAAAAGTTAAAAATTTAAGACAAGAATTTTCATTATTAACTCATAAAATGCTCCTGACCGTAGGATCATCATAAGGATGGTGATTGATCTGGAAGGTTAGTGTACAATCGCTTCTTTATAGTAGATGAGTCTTGAGTCTACAGTGTAGAGACATCGGAGTGAGAGTACAGGTACTCGTTAGAGAATGAGGGCACTGAGCGTGACCGCCTCGAGTAGTCATAAGAAAGTCTACCTTCTCATCGATGACTGACTCGAAGCTGCAGTGGTGTGTTTGGTTCTTTGACTTGAGGTGCATCGGTAGTTCACATTGAGGGTATTATAGTTTGAGTACACCATGACTCGATCTTCTAGCCATTCGGAATTCTGAGGTGTATGTTGGCTATAGCATGTTCATTATAGGAATTAGATTGCACGAAGATGGAATCTATCTACCTCGATGGATGAAGTGTAACCCTATGATGATTATGAGAATCAAGTCCATAAGCCCATTGCCATGGCAGAGAGTGAAATAATAAAAAGAGTTTCTATTAAGATTTTCACATCTGACTTGAATCGAATGATTAAATCATATGATAGAAATTAGGGTTTGACGAGTTCACCTTAACCCTAATCTGATCAGGGCTCAAGATAGAAGAACTTAATCACACAAGTAGCTGCATCGAGAGGTTCATTTTAGTTTTGATGGGTTGCCACCATATACTGCTAGGTGTCACTGATGGATTTTGGGAGCAATTAGAATGATTTAGATGATCGATCATTCTAGTTGTTTGAATCAGAAGAGTTTTGATCCATCGAAAGGAGTTTCGATGATGTTGATGATGGAGATCACTACATATCCCATTATCATATAGAACTGAACATAACTAGGTCACACAAATAAGGATTTGGATCTGGATATCATCAATTGAACTAATTCAGTTCAATTGATTTGAATTAGATTCAATTAGGTTCAAGAAAATCGTGCTAGCACACGATTGAACCTAACATTCTCTTTTTTCTATCATTAAAAGTTATCTCGATTGAGCCAAATGAGTTTGTGCTCACTCAAGTACCTTTACTTGGTCTGACTGGAGTTTGTCCAGATCAGAAAAAGGTTGTCTTAATTTATGAGATAAATTTAAGACAACACCTGCCATTTTCCGTCATCTACTAATTTTTGTTCTTTGACTTTGGTCAATGACCTTTGACCCTTGGACATCTGCCCATATGTCATGCACTTATTGGAGAGCAGATAGGGGCTTGTCCTCTCCCTAGAAATTGAAAAAGAGGGGGTGCACGCCATCCTAGGCGTGCGCCCATGGATAGGGATGCCTAGAGTTCCATACGGATGGGACTCCAGGTTACTTCTTGGATTCAAACTAGGTGACCCTCATCTATAGACTTTGATCAGTCTTAGGCGCCACCTTAGGATGAATCTATGGATCTCTCATCTAATTGGATCAGATGATGTCATTCCACCAATCAGTTTTAGATCTGATTAAATGAAGCAACGTGATTGGCCAGGGTGATGTGGCACCACATGGCGCAGCAGGGTCTATATAAAGACCTGTCTGCGCCCACTTTTCAGAGACTCCCCTCCTAGCCATGCCCCAAAGTTGTCCCTCTTCCTTCTCCATGCCACCTTCAGGCCATCTCTCTCCTCTCCACACCCAAGGATAGTTGGACTTCAGATTAGTGCGATTCAGGTAAGAAAAGACTGACGAGAAAGAAAGAAGGCAGTACTGCTGCAGAGACGACTGCTGATCTTCGAAAGAAGTTTTGAAAATCCTCCAAATCAGATTTAAATCTAATTTTTGGAGATGAGATAAAAAAGAAGAAGATCTCTAGATTCAGTCCAAGTGGATACCGGTAGAGGCCAGACGCTTGCATGGCTAGATCTAGAACCTCAGACAATCAGCAAGATCATCAATGGGTAATCGGATTACCCATATTAAGAAAAAAATAATTTATATTTATTTTAATTTAATTTTTTTATTTATTAGATCATAAAATTAGATATGAAAAATGTTAGATCTAATTAGGATCTAAGAAAAAATTATTGAAATATGCCTCTTGATTCAATCAGATCTGAACGAACCTAACCCTGAAAAATCAGAATTTCCCTTCAATTGGTATCAGAGCCAAGTTCTTATAAAATTTATTTAGATCTGATTTAATCTAATAAATTAATAATTTTAGATATCACATGAGATATAATTAGATGTAAAATCAAAAAAATAAAAATAAAAAATAATTAATCTAGATCTAATATGTATGAGATATATAACTAGACTAGGAATAGAATTGTTCTATGTGTAGTCTAGTATAATTATAATTTTTATTTGATTAAATATAATTTTTTGATCTATTTATTTACTATTTTTTGATCTTATAAATATTATAATCAGATCTAAAAATAGAAATTAAATTAAATTTAATTTGTTTATATAAGATATGATAGTTGCATGTTTAGACTAGTTGTAGAATAGTTCTACAATAGGATCTAGATTAAATTTTATTTGATAAGATCAAATTTAAATTTAATTTTTTAGATGATTATAAGATAATTTAGATCTGAAAAATATGCATGATATGATGTATACAAAACATGCTTTAATTAGATCAATTTTTATATGAGATATATGCTTAGATTTAATTAGTTTTTATAGATTAGTTGTATTTCTGATTAAGGCATTCCCCTTGGCCGTCTGATCATAAGAATAAAGTAGGATTTAAAGACCCTCTCCTTCCATTCGATGGGGTATTCTTATGATGTGTAGGGGTGCTGCGCGTTCATCTTTAATCAAAAATTGAAAACTTACTTTCTGTAAAATCCTAGATCCTAAAATCCTAGGATCTTATTTGCATGTTTTATTTTTGAACCTTAAACTTAATTAAGAATTAAGAATATGAAACATATTAGGTCTAAAATTGAGAATTTTTAGATCTAAGACATGTTCATAAAATTGGGTTCGGGCTTGAGTAGCTTAATTAGGTCTAGCGGTTGATCAAACTGAATCAAGAGTTGGTTAGATGGGATCAACAATGCTTAAATTGATGATAGGCATGCGATGTTGTCATTAAGACATCGTGTTTATCAGTTTAATCCGACTTCTTAAAATAATTAAAAATTCATAGATAGCAGTGAGTCAGGTCAAATCCACAGGGAAGGTAGTATTTTTAGATTTGAAATCTTTGATTTTACAAAAGAAAAAGAAAAGAGAAGAGTTTTGGAAACAAAAGTGAAGTCGGAAAATAAAAAATGGAAATTAAAAGGTGCAGAAATTTAAACTTGGTACTAAGATCTACTACTTAGATCTTAGCATCTACTTACAATAAAATAAAAAGTAATAATTTAAAGTGTAAAAATTAAATTGTAAAAAGAATATAAAATTAAAGAGCATAAAAATAAATATTACATTAAAAAGTTTATAATTTAAATACATAAAATAAAAAAAAATAAAATAGGCTGATCTTTGATCTTGGATCAGCATTGGTGGAAAGATGGTGTAGAAGCTCCGCTCTTCTTCTCGACACCAATTGCTTTGAAGCAGCCATTAACCCATAGCCTAGCTTCACCCTATACCAAAGCTTCATCTTGATCGAAGATGTTGATTTCTAAAGGCCTGAGTCCTTTTTATAGAGCTAGGGAGGCTAGATATTTTTTTTAGAGGCAATATGGGACTAAGGATTGTTTTAATCATAAAAATAGAAAGAAATTTGAGTGAAATTTGAATTAAAATAGTCCCTATTGAGTTCTTTTAATTCTGGCCGTTGGATGGTGATCCGATGCTTCCAAAAATACCAAAAATAGACGTGTAATGGTCTAGATCAAGTTGGATTAATTTCTGATCATTGGATCACGCTTGATGGAGGAATTTACGCCGTTGATCATGCGTCTGAGAGTTTGATCACTGTCGGGAGCCTTGTGGACCATCGGATTGAAGATAGAATCTAGCACTGCCATTCGATGGCGATCCGGGTGAAATCAGCAACCAAAAAAAATGCTGACCATTCAATCTTGACCGCAAACAACCACCACCATACGATCGTGCGTTTACTATTCCCATGGACCGCATGGACCGACTACATCGTGCATCGCAACCAATCAGTGCCTTCTATTGATAGATGAAAAGACCAAAATGCCCTATGAGCCGCGATGAATTTTCTATAAACCTTATAGGGGTCTAGGTCTACCACGTGGCAGGCTCTGATTCGTCGGTGTTTGCTGAGCTGGCGGTCCATACTGTTTTGTAGACCGACTGATGGCTTCTGGGCTTGAGTCGGCTAGCTTGGATGGCTTGGTGTGCCGACTTGATTAGCTTGGCTTGGCGTGTTTGGATGCACCGGTTGCTGCGACGTGGCGGCTTGAGCCGTTTGAGCCGTATATTATTTTTCATTTAAATTTTTTTATTTTATTTTTTTAGAAATTTATATCTTTTCCATTTTAGCTCCATTTTGCTCCAAACTTATTTTGTTACGATAAAAAAAATGAGCTCTTTTTATTGATTACAAAATTTTATTTTTTAATTTTTGTTAATTTTTTAATTAATAAAAATATGAATTTCTCAAAAATTATATATAAATTGATCATTAATTCTTAAAAATTAATATAAATTAATTAATAAATTAATACTTTTATTGATAAATTTATGATACTTATCACACCCCCCAACTTAAGCTTTGCTCATCCTCGAGTAAAGAAAGAATTTAGTTTTAAATACCTTTTTAACTTTAGAGTTTCGAATTTTACCTAAGCAGTTTTCAAAATGGCCATTGATATTTAGTAGAGCTTAAGTAAGACATATCATTGGAGTATTAATACTTATCAATAGAAAAATTAAGTAAAGAGCATTAAATTTTTTTAAACTTTTTCTAAATTATCCCATCTTTATCTCTGATTTATCTAAACTTTCATATAGACAAGTGTATTGCTACTTCCATCCTTCATTTATTGATTTTTATTTTTACATTATCCATTTTTTGATGCGAATATCATTGCTTACTTAGACAACGGAATTCGATTACTCAGTGAAAAACTAATATATATATATTTTTTAACGTTGTACCACTATCGAGTGTCTTAACTCCTTAAGCTTTCTATTTGATCCATGTAGCGAGTCTTGGACCAATGACTCCCAAACTAGTTGACTTTAGGGTACTAGGTATAGAATATCCTTCGGACTTACTAGCTCGAATCAAATAGACTATGAGTTAAGACTAGTTTCACAATGAGCTTCTTTGCCCTTCCCATCTTTTGATGCGAAACTCAATGCTTGCTTAGGCAAAGAGGCCCAATTACTTAGTGAGAAGTACTTGAAAACTATTTTATTAAAATAAATTTATTATATGAAGAAATGTATAGTTACCCTATACAAGCCTATAAAAAGTAGACTTTTTTTTGATGCTAATAGAAGTAATTAGAAATGCTTCAAGAAATTTTTTTTTATGTTCTAGACTTAACTCTTTATTGAATTTTCTTAATACTTGATTCCTCAATATCTCATAAATTCTCTGATCTATGTATCAATTTTCTTTTAAAAATGCTTAGTTTAATTCGATTCTTAAGCATAATCAGGTGTCTAAATACTAAATACTAACTTTTTTGAGGATTTAATATTTTAAAATTTTTATTTTTCTCTCCCTAACTTAATCGATATTGTCTTCAATGGAGAAGAAAAAAAAATAAAGGATGTAATAAAGAATATGAAAGAATACACCTGACTATATTTTTGATCCAGCACATGCCTTTGAAAATTTGGGCTCTCCCTCCAACTTATTCAAATTATCCTAAAAAAAAATAAACTAAAAAGATAAATTAGATAAAAACTAAGTATTGGGTTGCCTCCCAACGAGCGCTAAATTTACCATCTTCAGTCAGATACAATGCAGCTCACTATCTTATGTCGAATATTGGATTGACAAATTCTAATGGTTTTGGATTGCCAATTTTAGAAAGTTGATTTATAATCCCATTATTGATATAATCATTCTTAATTTTAGGGATATAATTTATGATCCCATTCTTAGACCCATATTTATTAAGAATTTCACCTATTTGTTCTTCTAAAATACTCATGAATGAAGTTTTAGGAGTTAAGTTTGATTCAATGGGTGCTGGAATGGTGACTAAAGGCTGTTTTAATTTTGGAGGTAAATTAATGTGATCTTGCTTAAATAACTCCATTGATATTTCATTATATGCCTCTTGATTTTTGTAAGAAGAACCGACTTCTAGGATTGAAGGAAACAGACTTTTGGGTTTATAAGTCTCGGGTAAATCATCTATTCTCTTTTTCTTTTTTTCTATCTCATTTAAACTAAAAGTAGCATCAGTACTAATTCCTGGCTTGGGTTTTTCTATGTGGTTAGTCTAAGTACTAACCAATTTCTCTAAATTTTTATTTTGGCTAGTATCAGTACTAGCCTCTCTCACATGATCTTGGTATGGGTCCATAAGAATCCTATAGCTTTTAAGTTCAAGAATTACTTTGGTATTCTCGGATTGGGGATTCTTAAGTGAGACATTAAATTGATAACTTGATCCAGATGGTTGGTGGATATTAGGTGGGTTGTTTGAAATTGGTAGATTCGATAGTAGATCTAGTTCTCTCCTCATGTTAGACTCAACTAATTATCCTATTTGAGCTTCTAGTCGGGCGATAGATTATTGTTGAGTCAGAATCAATTGTTGAAGTTGGTTAAATCTATCATCAGCTAGATTGGTCTGTTGAGGAGGTGGGTATGAGGGCTGATTATGATATGGTGGCTGAAAAGGCTAACTAGGCTGACCTCTGTTATAGGCATAATTTTGGTATTGGGATCTATTTTGATAATTTTGTACCGATGAAATTTGGGTCTGAGCCTGAGTCTGTTGAGATGTCCAGGAAAAATTATGATGGTTGCTCCAATCTGGATTATATGAAAATAGATCATTAACTGGCTTGGAGTAGCCTTTAGCAGCTTAGATTTGTTCTTGGATAAAAGATGAAAACTGTGCAGTCATAGGACATTCACTCATATGATGGGTTGGGCTAGCACAAATTGAATAAATCTTCTGATAATTAGAAGATGATGTGAATTATGCAGGAGATTGTTGACCTAGGGTTAGGACTTGATCTAATTTCTGAGCAAGAAAGTCCACTTTATTTATCAAATTTAAATCAATCTTATGACTAGATTCTAGATGTTTAAATTCATGGATCCCTACCTAGGTTTGGTGGAAAGACAACGAAGCATGGTTAATTGAGTTTTCACTCAGAATTTCAAATAAGATATAGGCTTCGTCCTCACTCTTGTTCATGAATGCACCTCCACAGGATGCATCTACTATCTGTCTGTATTGGTCTCCTAAACTCTCATAGAAAGCTTGAACTATTTGCCACTTAGACAGATCATGGTGTGGGCATTTTCTAAGAAGTTCCTTAAGTCTCTCCCATGACTTGTAAATCTGTTCCCCTGGAAGCTGAGCAAATCCAGTAATAGCTCGCCTCATAATATTGGTTTGGCCTATGGATAAAATTTTTTACGAAATTCACTTTGCAAGTCAGCCCAAGTTTTAATTGATCTCCCTATTGTCCCAAGCCAGTACTTGATTTTATCTTTTAATGATAAGGGAAATAAAATTAGTCTAAGGGCATTATTAGTTAAATTTTGAATTCTCACCGTAGAGCAGATTTCTAAGAACTCATCTAGATGTTTATAAGGATCGTCATTGATATTCCCATAAAAAGATGGAAGCATCTAGATTGTAGTCGGCTTGATCTCATAGTGAGTAGCATGAATTTCAGGTAATTGGATACAAGTCGATGGATTATAGGTGGAAGGAATAAAATATTTCTTCATCTGCTTAGGTGGTTCTCTAAAATTTTCAGCCATTTGGTTATTGGGTTTAATATAATTCAGTCTTTTATTTTTATGGTTGGGTCCAACTAGATCAGGTAAAGCGATTTTCTACTGTGCATGCACTAGTGCAACCCTAACGTGTCATTCAAAAAAAATTTTTAGAATTTTTTTAAATATTTTTTTAATATTTTATTATATTATTAATTATTATATTTATTAATTTAATTTAATTATTATTTTTAATATTTTTTTAGTTAGTTAAATTTAATTTTTATTTTATTTTATTTTATTTTATTTTTATGGAAAAAAGAAGAAGAAAGAAAGAAGAGTTCGAAAGAAGAGGTCCTAAAGAGTCCTAGAACTAAAAAGAGAGAAAAGAATTAGGTTTAATTAAGTTTGATGTTAGTTAGCAATCAAGTTGATCAATCAATCCTAACATGGTTATCCTAGATCTAGACAGCTCCTAACTGCCAAGGTCATCTTCAAGCCCTCCAAGTGTAGGATTAGCCAATCAACTAGCTAGGTAAGTATAAGATCGGTGGGAGTCCTCCCATTGTTTACCTTAGATACCAATTATGCTTGGCCAGATAAGCTAACGGAACCAATTAGAAACCACCTTCCTTCAGGCCCAATCATCCCTGAACCACTTTTCTAGACATCAGTCAAATTGACTAATCATAACTTGGTTTAACTCTTAGGGTTCCTTATCCTATTGAGCTCGAGTTCCTAGGGTTGATGTCTAATTGATTTTAAAATTAAAGGCTTAGATCAATGCAGGATGCTGGTTGGTTATTTATGGGCCAAGAAAGGGTGATCAAATCCCCACCTTATCTTATTTAATTGGGTTGTGCCCTTAATTTGATTTAAAGATGAATATGCACACAAAATTTTCAATCAAAGGATTCTATGCAACTTAAACTAGATGTATGCAACTAATTGAATTCTGAAAGGCTTACCTTGCCTCCAGCAATCACGAAAAAATTAAAAAAATAAAAATAAAACTAATATGATGCATGCTCTAAGCAGTTAAGATTTCTAATCTTATTATGAGATTTTTAATTAGATTTAAATAAATATTATTTAAATAAATAAATAAAAAGAGGACTAGGGTTAGGATTGATCTCACCAAAATTAGATGCTTTCTTCCTTTTCTCTTTTTTTTCTACAAAATAAATAAAAAAAATTAGTGAGTAATATTTTAAAAAAATAAAAATTTTATTTATAATTTATTTATAGAAAAATCAAAGAGATCAAAAATTTAATGTCCGTTGCCTTCCCCAGCAATGGTGCTAAAAATATGATAGGAATGCGATGTTGTCATTAAAATACCGTGTTTATCAATTTAATCTAATTTTTTAAAATAATTAAAAATTCATAGATAGCAGTGAGTCGGGTCGAATCCATAGGGAAGGTAGTATTTTTAGATTTGAAAATTTTGATTTTACAAAAAAAAAAGAAAAGAGAAAAGTTTTGGGATCAAAAGTGAAGTCGGAAAATAAAAAGTGAAAATTAAAAGGTGCAAAAATTTTAACTTGGTACTAAGATCTACTAGTTTGATCTTAGCATCTACTTGCAATAAAATAAAAAGTAATAATTTAAAGTGCAAAAAATAAATTGCAAAAAGAATATGAAATTAAAGAGCATAAAAATAAATATTACATTAAAAAGTTTATAATTTAAATACATAAAATAAAAAGAAAATAAAATAGGCTGATCTCTGATCTTGGATCGGCATTGGTGAAAAGATGGTGTAGAAGCCCCGCTCTTCTTCTCGGCATCAATTACTTTGAAGCAGCCATTAACCCATAGCCTGGCTTCACCCTATACCAAAGCTTCACCTTGATCGGAGATGTTGATTTCTGAAGGCCTGGGTCCTTTTTATAGATCTAGGGAGGCTAGATATTTTTTTAGAGGCAATATGGGACTAGGGGTTATTTTAATCATGAAAATAGGAAGAAATCCAAGTGAAATTCGAATTAAAATAGTTTCTATTGAGTTCTTTTAATTCTGGCCGTTGGATGGTGATCCGATGCTTTCAAAAATACCAAAAATAGACGTGTAATGGCCTAGATGAAGTTGGATTAATTTCTGACCCTTGGATCGCGCTTGATGGAGGAATTTATGCCGTTGATCACGTGCCTAAGAGTTTGATCACCGTCGGGAGCCTTCTAGATCGTCAGATCGAAGATAGAATCAAGCATTGCCGTCCGATGGCGATTCGGATGAAATCAGCAACCCAAAAAAATGCTGACCATCCGATCTTGACCGCAAACAACCACCACCGTATGATCGCACGTTTACCATTCCCATGGACCGCATGGATCGGCTACATCGTGCACCGCAACCAATCAGCGCCTTCTATTGATAGATGAAAAGATCAAAATGCCCTATGAGCCACGATGAATTTTTTGTAAACCCTTTAGGGGTCTAGGTCTACCACGTGGCAGGCTCTGATTTGCCGATGTCTGCTGAGCTGGCGGTCCATACTATTCTGTAGACCGGCTGATAGCTTCTGGACTTGAGTCGACTAGCTTGGATGACTTGGCATGCCGACTTGGTTGGCTTGGCTCGGTGCATTTGGATGTGCCGACTGCTACGGTGTGGCGGCTTGAGCCGTTTGAGCCATATGTTATTTTTTATTTAAATTTTTTTTATTTTATTTCTTTAGAAATTCATATCTTTTCTATTTTAGCTCCATTTTGCTCCAAACTTATTTCGTTACGATCAAAAAAATAAGCTCTTTTCATTGATTATAAAATTTTATTTTTTAATTTCTATTTTTTTAATTAATTTTTTAATTAATAAAAATATGAATTTCTCAAAAATTATATATAAATTGATCATTAATTCTTAAAAATTAATATAAATTAATTAATAAATTAATACTTTTATTGATGAATTTATGATACTTATCAATTGACCAGCCTAATAGGATTAAGTTTGGGTCAAGATCGAGTCACGTAAGTGATCGATCAAGCTAAGACCTAATTAGGCTCAGTGCTTATAGTCTGAATTATAGGCTAATCTGATTGGTTCTAGCTCAACAATTTGATGTCTAAGGTAAGTTTGACAGATATGATCGACTGATTTTTAATTGAGAGCTACTCGACTCAAATACGTTCTTGTCGAGTTAATGACATATCCCTTTCACCAGTCTCACTTACCTGGCCATGTTTGTTGACTCAGTTCTTATCTGAGGTGGTCAATAATTCGAGCTAACCCATGCCACTAGGTTAGTCATAATGGTTATGACTATGTTAAGTCTAGTTTAATGAGACCTAAATCAAATCTTCCTAAGAAAAGATTAAGTCTAAGGTCTTCCACCATTGTATATATGCGGGCCCTTCCCGGAGTTGATTATTTTTGGTTGGTTACAGTGGCTCTATTGCACCAGAAAGATGCAACCATGTCTATTAGGCATTGGATGCTATAGGCTGGAGGATAGATTGTGCTCAATATTTCAAATATGGTGAGAGACTCAATTAAGAATCCAATCTATGCAAATGGTGGGTCTGACTTAACTAAGGAGTGGATCAATATTTCGGACATGATGAGATTCATGAATTAGAGATCAAGTTTGGGTGCATCATGATTAGAGAATCATTGAACAAGAGTTGTTCACTCATTGGCTAACCCATCATCAATAACTGTTAGGTGAGGTGATGAGTAAGTCGATGGGACTGCACCACCCACTAAAAATCAGTAATCATGGAGATTTTCGCATTTACAGAGGGAGTGTAGGGATCCAAAAAAATAGTGAGAGCTAATTTGTTTAAAAATAAAATTTTTAAATAAATTGGTTAAGTCTTAATTATAATATCTAACTAAAAACTTTGACTCTCTACAGAAAAATATCTGCATCCAATCCACTAGCACGAATCCTGGACACCCATAGACTGATCGGACCAAATTATAAGAATTGGCTTTGAAACTTCAAAATCATTTTGGGTTTTGAGAAGTTAACTCATGTATTGGACCAGAACCCTCCCATCTTATCAGCTCGTCCATTCACTGAGCAAAAAGCGTCTTTGGATAAGTGGACAGATGATGATAATAAGATCAGATACTACATGTTGGGCTCGATGTCTGATGAACTTCAGCACCAACATGAAGATATTAGGACTGCTTGCCAAATGTTGGCTCACCTATAGGAGATGTTTGGTGAATAGAGTCGCACAGCCAAGTATCAAGTCACTAAATGATTGTTCAAGACTAAGATGCGTGATGGATAGTCAGTCCAAGATCATTGTCTGATGATGATTAAGGACATGGAAGAGCTTGAGAAGCTCGAAGTGAGGTTGGACTTAGATATGCAGAATGATATAATTCTACAATCCTTGACTGATGCGTATGGGCAGTTCATCATGAACTACCATATGCATAAACTTTAAAACTCTTTGGTCGAACTTATGAACATGCTGGTTACCGTTGAGCTTTCCATGAAAGGTTCTAAAGGCTCAGTACTAGCTATGGAATGGACTTCTTCTAAGAGAAAGTCTTTTGGAAAGAAGAAGAAGTCTGTGAAAATGCAGAAGGTGAAAGGAGGGAAAAAGAAAAAGACAAAGCTGAAGAAAAAAATCGCTGACAGAAAAATATTTCCATTGCAATAATGATGACTACTAAAAGCAGAATTGTCCTACTTACCTAGTCATCCTAAAAAAGGAGACAGGTCCTTCTGGAGGTATGCTCGTTATTGAGTCTAACCTTACGGTTTCTTCTGCATCCAGTTGGGTGCTTGACTCTGGTTCTAGTGTTCACTTGAGCACTTCCACGTAGGATCTTGAGGATAGCAGGAGGCTGAGGGATGGTGAGATGATCCTACGTGTCGAAAATGGAGCAAGATTTACTGCCGTGGCCATGGGAACATACCCTCTTCGACTACCATCTGGTTTAGACTTAGTATTAAAAGACTATTATTATGTGCCTGTAGCAAGCAGAAATTTGATTTTTGTTTTTTACCTTGCATTAGAAGGCTATGTAATTAGTTTTCTTAAGGACCATTATAACATTCTTTATAAAAAGAATAAAATTGCAAGTGATTTTCTTCTTAACAGTCTTTATCAGTTACATATTGATGTATCTATTTTTAATTTTGAGCAAAATATAAATGCCATAAAATCAAAACGAGCTAGGGATAGTCCAAACGATAGGTATCTATGGCACCTAAGACTTGGTCATATATCAGAAGATAGGATTAACAAATTGGAGAAAATTGGGCTATTGAGTCCGTTGACTTTCGAGTCATATCCAATTTATGAATCCTATCTTCATGGCAAAATGACTAAGCTTCTTTTTATAGGACATGGCGAAAGGGTCACGGATCTTCTTGTCCTAGTGTATATTAATGTGTGTAGCCCATTTGATGTACTAGCTAGAGGCAATTTTGTCTACTTCATAACCTTTACCGATGATTTATCTAAGTATGGATATGAGTATCTTATGAGACATAAGTCTGAAGCGTTTGAAAAGTTCAAAGAATTCAGACACGAAGTAGAAAAGCAAATTAGAAAATTCATTAAGGTTCTTCGATCAGATCGAGGAGGTGAATACCTTAGTCGAGAATTCCTGGACTATCTTAAGAAAAATGGCATAGTCTCTAAATGGACTCCACCAGGGAACCTCAACTCAACGAAATTTCAGAATAGAGAAATCGGACCCTATTAAATATGGTCCGATCCATGATGAGCTTCACAGATCTGCCTGATTTTTTTTGGGGATACTGTTTGTTAACTGCAATATACTTACTAAATAGGGTTCCTTCTAAAACCATTCTTGCTACACCATATGAGATATGACATGGTAAGAAACCAAGTCTGAGTCATCTCAGAATTTGGGGTTGTTCAGCTCATGTCAAAAGACAACAAACGAACAAGTTAGACTTTAGGTCCTTTAGAGCTCGATTCATAGGATATCTTAAAGAATCATTAGAATATTATTTCTACATTCCAGAAGATCATAATGTGATTGTGAGTCGACATGCCATTTTTCTTGAAAAATAGTTTATTCAAGATGGCGGCATTGGAAAGAAGATTAAGCTCAAAGAGAAAGTCTCATAAGAGCAATGAGCTAAGGACCAAATGGAACCAAATTAGGTTGAGCCAATCCATACACTACCTCTTCCACCTCATAGATCGAAAAGAGTTTTCTGTCTCCCTGAGAGGTACTTAGGTACTATTTCAGAGGATATAGAGAAAATATTTCTTGTAGGTAATGGGGTTCATGGTGATGATCCCAAAACCTATAATGAGGTGATATCAGATATCGACTTCGAAAAATGATTAGAGGTAATGAAGTCAGAAATTAACTCGATGCACTCAAACCAAATCTGGACCTTGGTAGATCCACCAGAAGGTATAGTACCTATTGGGTGTAAATGGATCTACAAGAGAAAGATTGGTGCAGATGGGAATGTGGAGACATTCAAGGCTAGATTAGTGGCAAAAGGTTATAGTCAATGCAAAAGCATTGACTATCAGGATATCTTTTCATCAGTAGCTATGCTAAAATTCTTCCGCACATTGCTTACTATTGTAGCCTATTTTGATTATGAAATATGGCAAATAGACGTAAAAATGACATTCTTAAATGGATATCTTGAGGAAGATATCTATATGGAACAGCCGCTAGGTTTCACATCCAGTGATGATGATCACAAGGTATGCAAGCTGCAAAGGTCTATATATGGACTTAAGCAAGCATCTCAGAGCTGGAATATTCATTTTAATGATGTGATCAAAATATTTGATTTCATCAAAAACAAGGAGGAGCCATGTGTCTTCAAAAAGGTCAGTGGGAGCATTGTTGTCTTTCTCATATTGTACGTGGATGACATCCTCTTTATCGAGAATGATATTCCCATGTTGACCACAGTTAAAATGTGGTTATCTAAAGAATTCTCCATGAAAGATCTAGGAGAAGCATCCTTTATTCTAGAAATTAAGGTCTATAAAGATAGACCAAATAGGATGCTAGAACTTTCACAGAAGATGTACATACAGGAAGTACTAAAGAGGTTTAGTATGAAAAGTTCTAAGAGGGGTTTAGTACCCTTCAGGCATGGCATTCATCTTTCCAAGAAGTTGTGCCCTAGCATACATTAGGAAATAGAACGCATGAGCAAGATCCCTTATGCTTCAACAATAGGGAGCCTCATGTATGCTATGTTATGTACACAACCTAATATAGCCCATGCCATGAGTGTTACAAGTAGATATCAGTTGAATCTAGATTAAGAACACTGGACTTTTATGAAATGTATCCTTAAGTACTTAAGAAGAACTAAGGATATGTTACTGATCTTTGGCAATGGAGAACTCCAAGTCCAGGGGTATACAGACTCAGACTTTATGTCCGATGTAGATGATCAAAAGTCGACATCTGGAAGCCTATTTGTGTGCAATGGTGGAGCTGTCAGTTGAAAAAGTTTCAAGCAGATAGTGATAGCAGATTCTATCATGAAAGCAGAATACATCGCTGCGTCAGAAATTGTGAAGGAGGCATTCTGGTATAAGAAATTTACCATAGAGATCGGATTGATGCCATCAGATACCATTCCTCTGTACTGCGACAACAATGGCGCCATAACCCTTGCTAAGGAGTCGAGGTCTCACCAAAAATTCAAGCACATCGAACGGCGATACCATCTCATCTGCGATTACCTTGAGAAGGGTTACGTTAAGGTCAAGAGAGTTGACTCCGCAGACAATGCGGCAGACCCACTTACAAAGTCGTTGGGCCAGCAGAAGATTGAAGCCCACCTTGAGAAGATGGGACTTAGACTTGTAGCCAATTGGATTTAGGTCAAGTGGGAGTTTGTTAGATATGTGTATCCTATAAGCCAGAATTGGCTGACACTTATAATACACTTCTAGGAGCAAAATTATAATTTTGACTATAAATAATAAAATAAATTATTTTCTATCATATATGTGTATTTAGTGTCTATGATACATCCCTTGAGTCAAAGATAATGATAATTTTTATTTTCAAGAGTTAAAAATTTTGACAAGAATTTTTATTATTAACTCATAAAATGCTCCTGACCGTAGGATCATTATAAGGATGGTGATTGATCCAGAAGGTTAGTGTACAATCGCTTCTTTATAGTAGATAAGTCTTGAGTCTACGGTATAGAGACACCGGAGCGAGAGTATAGGTACTCGTTAGAGAACGAGGGCACTGAGCATGACCACCTCGAGTAGTCATAAGAAAGTCTACCTTCTCATCGAAGCTACAGTGGTGTGTTTGGTTCTTTGACCTGACGTGCATCAGCAGTTCACCTTGAGAGTGTTATAGTTTGACTACACCATGACTCGATCTCCTAGCCATCTAGAATCTTGAGGTGTATGTTGGCTATAGCATGTTCATTGTAGAAATTGGATTGCACCAAGATGGAATCTATCTACCTCGATGGATGAGAAGCAGCCCTATGATGATCATGAGAATCAAGTCCATAAGCCCATAGCCATGGTAGAGAGTGAAATAATAGAAAGAGTTTCTATTAAGATTTTCACATCGGACTTGAATCGAATGATTAAATCATATGATAGAAATTAGGGTTTGACGAGTTCACCTTAACCCTAATCTGATCGGGGCTTAAGATAGAAGAACTTAGTCACACAAGTAGCTGCACCGAGAGATTCATTTTTAGTTTTGATGGGTGGACACCATATACTGCTAGGTGTCACTGGTGGATTTTGGAAGCAATTATAATGATTTAGATGATCGATCATTCTAGTTGTCTGAATCAGAAGAGTTTTGATCCATCGAAAGGAGTTTCGATGATGTTGATGATGGAGATCACTACATATCCCATTACCATACAGAGTTGAATCTAACTGGATCACACAAACAAAGGTTTAGATCTGAATATCATCAATTGAACTAACCTAGTTTAATTGATTTGAATTAGATTCAATTAGGTTCAAGAAAATCGTGCTAGCACATGATTGAACCTAACATTCTCTTTTTTCTATCATTAAAAGTTGTCTCGACTGAGCCAAATGAGTTTGTGCTCACTCAGGTACCTTTACCTAGTCTGACTGAAGCTTGTTCAGGTCAAAAATGGATTGTTTTAATTTATGAGATAAATTTAAGACAACACTTACCATTTTTCATCACATGCTAATTCTTGTCTTTTGACTTTGGTCAAATGTTGACCTTTGACTCTTGGACATCTGCCCATATGTCATGCACTTATTAGAGAGCAGATAGGGGCTTGTCCCCTTAAAAATTGGAAAGAAGGGGGCACACACCTAGGATGGCGTGCGCCCATGGATAGGGATGCCTGGAGTTTCATATGGATGGGACTCCAGGTTGCTTCTTGGATTTAAACTAGGTGACCCTCACCTATAGACTTTGATCAGTTTTAGGCACCACCTTAGGATGAATCTATGAATCTCTTATCTGATTGGATTAGGTGATGTCATCCCACCAATCAGATTTAGATTTGATTAAATGAAGCAACGTGATTGGCCGGGGTGATGTGGCACCGCATGGTGCAGTAGGGTCTATATAAAGATCTGTCTGCATCCACTTTTTAGAGACTCCTCTCCTAGCCATGCCCCAAGGCTGTCCCTCTCCCTTCTCCATGCCACCTTCAGGCCATCTCTCTCCTCTCCACATCCAAGGATAGTTGGGCTTTAGATTAGGGCGATTCAGGTAAGAAAAGGCTGACGAGAAAGGAAGAAGGCAGCACTACTGCAGAGATGACTGCTGATCTTCGAAAGAAGTTTTGAAGATCCTCCAAATTTAATTTTTGGAGATGAGATAAAGAAGGAGAAGATTTTCAGATCCAGTCTGAGTGGATACCGATAGAGGCTAGACGCTTGCGTGGCTAGATCTACAATCTCAGGCAATCAGCAAGATCATCAACGGATAATCGGATTATCCATATCAAGATAAAACTAATTTAGATTTAATTTAATTTAATTTTTTTACTTATCAGATCATAAAATCAGATCTAAAAAATGTTAGATCTAATTAGGATCTAAGAAAAAATTATTGAAATATGCCTCTCGATCCAATCAGATCTAAACGAATCTGACCTCGGAAAATCAGAATTTTCCTTCATGTCTATGGCTGCCGACGTGGCACGATCCAAGGGCTATCCATGACCCCGAACATGGCATGGCCCAAGAGCTATCCACGACCGTGGACATGACATGGCCCCATCCAAAATCCATCGACATGGATCAGAATCAACCAGTAGGAGTTCTCTTATCCACCGACATGATCCATGATCAGCAGATAATTATAATATTTATAATAAATATTTATAATATTTATTATAAATTTTTAAAAATTATTATAAATATTATAAGTGATTAATAAATAATACTGTGTGTTTGTGCAAAATTTGATTATCGTTGGAGAAGTCCTGGAGTCGGAGAAGATGAGGTCACCATCGATGATATGCAAAATGAGTCTCGCCCAAAGCCTGGGATGGTGGTTCCGGCAAGACCCTTCGATGATCAAGTCAGCTCTTTCGAACAACAGAAATGGAGTGCTCAATCAAGAAAGTTGCAGAGTTTCGAAAAGAAGAAAAGAGTCTAAAGAAAATATATCTGGAGGATTTCTTTTATAGATGGAGCCTATAACAAACTGATACAGACAGTCATAACCATCTGATAGTGGGCCGCTCAGGCCACGTGAAGTTTGTTATGAAGGATGGTGTCTGTTGTCGCAACTTACCAATCGAGAGTGGTGTCCGTTATCGTGACTTGCCAATCTGTTAAGATTTAATAGTTAAAGTTGAGATGGAGTAGATGTCGGTTGGTGTAGAACTTTGAGTTATATCAATCCTAAAGGAGTTCAGACTCCTCTAAGGCAGTCTGTGTGTGAGTTGATTCATGCTATGTATGGAGCCAGATTTGAGGAAAGACCTTTCTGGACGACTGTCGGAAGTTCGGTCGGGAGGGGTTCGGAAGTCCTGCAACTGGAGGAATCTTTGAAAGAAGTCTATCAGAGATGTCTGAACGTGGATCTACTGGGGGATCCAAAAGTAGGTCTGCTGGAGAAATCTGCATGTAGATCCATGAAAGAAAAGATCTGAAGAAAAATTTGTTTGATGGAGGGATATAGCTGAAGGCGAAGTCCGGAAGGAGCTCGATTGCTGGAGAGGCCCGAAAGGGGCTCGACTACTGGAGAGGTCTGGAGGAAGCTCGACTGCTGGAGAGGTCTCAAGAAGAAAAATTCATGATCGAAGCTCTTCTACGATTACCAGTCACATCAGACTGGACTTCGATGGGAGTGGAATTTATCCCCAATAATAGTCCCCCACTCTCGAGTTTGAAATTTGAAGGAAGGAAGGAAAAAGGCGACTACCAAAGTCCGGTCTCGAATTTTCGCACTTGTCAGGATGAGACATTTTTGGTATTTACCACGCTGGCACCGAAACTTTCTAAGTCTAAAATGATTTCAAAAAGATGATCCTTCAAATCTTCCACCAAAATTCTATCCTAAGTACGGTGCCGTAAAGACTCCGTCCGTCACCACTCCTTTGTCATGAAGAGTGGGACATGCGATGCACGCTGATCGATCGAAGTTGATCCACAATCATAACTGCCTCGAATTACCTTTGGCTATTTAAGGCCTTCTCCTCTCCTCCAAAATCCATTCTTGCCTGAGTCTTGTCCTTCCTTCGATCCCCGTTCGTCTTCTTCCCAAGGGTCTTAGTCTCTTTTCTCGCCTTTCCGAGCTCCAGACATCCTTTCGACTGATTCTCATTGCATCCATCATCTTTTCTTTCTCCTCAAATAGATTAGGTCAGTTTCCTATCCCTTTTCTTAGATTATTCATGCTTTTTCTTTCTAGCTTCTTACTCCTCTGATTTTTTGGCAGCAACATTTGCCCTACGTTTTTTCTTATTTTTTGGAGGTTTTCTTGGAATTTTATTTCGATCCGGATGTCTTCCAAAATCTTCCACTCCATCAGTTCTTGGGGCTCACCTAGATCGACCTTCCTTGATCCTGCACCCCAGGCCAAGGTAGATCCTAGGAACATATCCCACTCGTCCTTCGTTCTGGACACCATCCTGTCTGTTCTTGCTGTGGACAATCTTTCTTTAATCCGAATTCGATATGGAATCCCCCAGGCATACGATCTTGAACTTCCTAGCTCTGATGATCGAGTCAGCTCTCCTTCGATCGGTCGATTTTATTTGTACTTAGAAACTTTGCGTGTCGGACTTAGGCTCCCACTGCCCTCTTTTGTAGTCGCCCTTTTTCAGTTTTTAAACATCTCTTTTGCATCTATCGTGCCAAACTTCTTTTAGTTCATCGTTGATTTTTTTTTTCTCTGTCAACTGGCTGAGGTCCAGCTGATCATTTCGCTCTTTAGAAATTTTTACACCTTTAAGCACCATCCTTCCGTGAATGACTAGTGGTACTTTTTTTCCCAGCTCGATAAGAAGGGATTATTGAAAGGTGCCCCTTCTTCCATTCATAACTGAAAGAAAATATATTTTTTTGTGTATTGTCCGATCCTGCTCTTAGATCTCCCTCCTTGGGATTATATTAGGGAGTCAGTTCGTTGAGCTTCTGACTTAGACGAAGCCAACCTTGATTCCTCCAATAAACTCAAAGCATACCGAACTCTTCTCCTTTTCATCCTTCTAAAAGAACAGACCATGTTCAACCTGGATCTGAGTCCTCTTAACCCTGTTGGTACATCTTTTGCTTTTCAAATTCACACGTTTTTGCACGTGTATTGCCACTGACCGCACTTCTTTTTCTGATGTAGAAATGGATACCAAAGCCATCAAAATGCTTACCAAAGGGCTTTACACTAAGAAGAGGAAAGGAAAAGCATCAAGTGATAGCTCGAATAGGATAAAGGTCGGTGATTCCAGCTCCACGATCCCTACCTCCATTATCATTGCGCCCGAGGTCATCACCAGCATCGAAATTGTCTTAGCTGCAGAGGTTGGCACTACTGGCATGGGCTCCATACCTCCCATGCCCTTGGGTCCTTCCAACGGGGATCAGGCTTTGGAGCCCCCTACCGAGGGAGAGGTAGGGGAAGGAAGGAAAAAGAAGAAAGCTATCGCCAAGACGTCCCGTAAGGCTCACCTTAGTAGAATGGTTGGCGACAGTGACGAAAGAGGGGAGGATCCCTTCGACAACCCGGAGATCACCCAGGATCTAACTGACAGGTTCGCCATGCCGAAGGTGGTGGACCACATAGCCGATCTTGATCCATTGTAGCTCGCTTGGAGTTCTCTTAGAACCATCCTCAAGGTAACTGGTCCATCGCTCGACCTTTCTACTTCTCTCTTTTCTTCTCTCTTTTTTTTTAATATTAATCATTTATTGCAGTCGGATCACCAGATGCTCGCTTACATCAAGAGGGCATGCCGTTAGGAGGTCGAAGCATAGAAGGTCCAAGAGGGCCTTTGAGCCGAGATCTGCCATCTTTAAGAGAGGGTCATCGAGGTTGGGCATTTTGCTGAGGAGAAGGCGGTGGACATCGAAAGTCTTTAGGGAGTACTTCGAAAAGAGGAGTTCATCTTGGTCAGACTCAAGGCTGTATTGACCCTGGAGGAGGAGAGGAGGAAGGAAGTGGAGAATAAGGTCGCCGAACTGGATGCTTGAATGGTGAAGTCAGTCTCAGAGGCGATGATCTAGGTTATGGAAGAGTTCAAGGCTTCTTCCAAGATGATGAACTTGAACATCGAATTCAGTCAGGTGGTGTTCATCAAGGGTTTCGAGCTCTATGAAGGTAGGGTGGCTCGGAGGTTCCTTGAACTCGACCTCAGCTTTCTGGAGGAGGAGAAAGATGAGGCAGACGTGGGACCATCCGATGCTACAGTCGATCCTTCCTTCGTTGATCCTACATCTGGTTTGTCTGAGTCTTTCGCAGAAGCACTCGAGCTAGTTCGGACACCCGAGGTAGTCGAGAGTGCTCTGACTCCATCTTCCATCACCCCTTCCGAGGTTAAAATCCTCGAATAGTTGTATTTTTACTTTTTCGATCCTTTTTCATTTTATAATCAAAATTTTTGATTAAATGAAAGTAGATTTCTTTTTATCCATACCTTTGAGTGTTTTTCATATCTTGAATGCAGTCTCCAATCGACGTTGATCCACTACCTCAGGAGGTTCTCCTGAAACCCTTAATAAAAAGTTTGAAGAAGGAAGTCCATTAGCTGAAGACGAAGTTAAAGAAGATAGAGGACGACTTTCAAGCTTCGCAGAAGAATGCTTCGAAGGTGACCAAAGAGGTTACTCACCTCCAAAACTTGTACATGAAAGATGCCGCTAGTTTCAGCATTCGAAAGGAAAGCTTCGAGAGGGAGCTGGCCAAACTTTGGAAGAGTGTGAGCGATAAATCCTGGGCGTTGATGGTGAAGATCGGCTCCCTCGAGACTCAACTGAAGGCAGCAAAGGAGAAAGTTCAGCTTCTGAAGTGGAGCTCGCCGTGGTCCTCCAATAAGGCATGGTTTGAGTGGGACTGGTCGACGAGGTTCTCCACACTTCAAAAGTAACTGCACGATGCTGAGCTCACATATGAGACTTATCGACTGGGCTAGAGTGGTAGGATGTCCATATTAGAACAAAAGCTTTGTGCCTCCAACAACGAAGTAGCCTGGCTCCAGTGGTAACTCGATGATGGCTTTTGAATTGGTACGAGCAGGGAGGCTGAGGAGGTCATCTCTTTGAAGATGATCATTGGTGAACTCTGGGAGTTAATCGGTATGAAAAAGACCAAGGTGCAATGGTTGAAGCTCAAGCTGACTTGTGAGAGTTAAGTTACTAAGGATGCGGAGGCCAAGTCCAAGATCCTAAGGAGGAGGCTGTGAGAGTTAGAAGAGAACTATCGTCAAACTGACAAGATATTTCGTGATAATATGATGAGGCAGAGGGAGCTCGAGGATGAGATCGATCGTCTTAAGAAATCTTTGGTAATGGCCACCAGTCCAAAGTTTAAGAAGTCTGATCTTTCTCTTTCTCTCTCTCTTTTTTCTTTTTGTTGGTGTAATTGATCTCGTCGATCTATGTTTTGCATGTAACAAACTTACTTTCATAATAAAATGGTACATTTTTGTTATTTTTGTTTCGCACGAATTCAGGGCTAGCTCGTGGCTTTACTTTCTTCACTTCATTTTTCTTTGCGTTGCCTTCTCATGAGATGCTTGTTGTGGATGTCGAGTTGGGATCTCTTCTGCGAATCGAGATAGGATCCTTCTTTTCATATTTGACGTAGTCAGATTGTCATAGAAAGAATACATATAAGGATTCTCTATCGACTTCTCCTTTTTCCTCATTTTTGGTCAACAAGGTCCTGGCTTTCACTCACATTAGGATGAGATTTTTCTTCTATTTATAACATGGCTTGTGGAGCATGTTAGGACCGTTGGTAGGACCTCTCTCCCTGTCTCATCTTCGTTTAATGAGGTCTTCGACTTTGCTCATGCTAGGATGAGGTTCTCCTCCTGTTCCTAATGGACTGTAGGGACACATTAGGACCGTTGGTAGGACCACTTCCCTCATCTCGTCTTAATTTAATGAGGCCTTCAACTTTGCTCACACTAGGATGAGGTTCTCCTTCGATTTCTAACGGACTACAGGAGCACATTCGGGCCGTTGGTAGGGTCTCTCCCCTCATCTCATCTTAATTAAACAAGATCTTCGACTTTGCTTACGCTAGGATAAGGTTCTCCTTCTATTTCTAATGGACTGTAGGGACACATTAGGGTCATTGGTAGGGCTTCTCCCCTCATCTCGTCTTAATTTAATGAGACCTTCGACTTTGCTCATATCGGGATGAGGTTCTCCTCCTATTCCTAATGGACTGTAGGGGCATGTTAGGGCCATTGACAGGGCCTCTCCCCTCATCTCGTCTTAATATAACAAGGTCTTCGACTTTGCTCACGTCAGGATGAGGTTCTCTTTCTATTTCTAATGGGCCACTTTAGGTTGCTTCAGAGAGTTATTTATCATCATGTAATTTTTGAGTTAGGAGTCATAAAAATAGAAAAGTTTTATTGAAAAAAACTTACTGATAGTATATTCTTAGATTTTTTAAATTTCAAGACTGCGGGAGTGTTGCTCCTTCGAGTTTCTTTAAACGATAAGTTCTGGGCTGGACGACCTTCTCTACTTTATACGGACCTTTCCAATTCAGGATGAGCTTTCTTTGATTCTGAGGTTGCGAAATGGACGCTCATCGGAGCACTAAGTCCCCCACCCTGAATGCTTTGCCTTTTACTTTGGAATTATAGTATCTGGCTATTCTTCATTTGTAGGCTACCATCTGAACTTAGACTTTTTCTCTTTTCTCCTTCAGTAGATCGAGGTTGACTCTGAGGTCTTGTGAGTTACACTACTCATTAAAGGCCATGACCTATGCTGACGAAAGTTTAAGCTCGATTGGAATGGCTGTCTCTATTTCAAAGGCCAAGGCGAATGGTGTTTTTCCATTCGATAGTCTTTGAGTAGTTCGATACGCTCAGAGGACGTGGTAGAGTTCATTCGCCCAAGTCCCTCTTGCTCTTTCAAGCCTTGCCTTAATGTCCTGCAGTATAATTCTGTTAGTCACCTCTGCTTCACCATTTGCCTGTAGATGGGCCACTGATGTGAAGTGATGAAAGATGTTTAGATCTTTACAGAACTCAATGAATCTCGTCCCAATGAACTATCATTCATTATCCATTATGAGAGTTCGGGATAGACCAAACCAATAGATGATTGACTTTCAGACAAAGTTCTATACCTTGGTCTCAGTAATTTTTGCTAATGGTTCAGCCTCAACCCATTTGATAAAGTAGTTGATCGCAACCAGGAGTAACTTCCGTTGTTCGGATGCCATTGGAAAGGAGCCAAGTATATCCATTCTCCACTATGCGAATGGCCAAGATGCACTTAGTGGAGCAAGCTTGGAGGCTGGCTGTCTTTGTATGATTGCATTTCTCTGATAGTGGTCACATTTTTTGACATACTCTATAGAGTCGTGGTACAAGGTTGGCCAATAGTATTCCTACCGAAGTAGTCTTTATGATAGGGATTTGGCTCCTACATGACTTTCGTAAATTTTCTCATGCACTTTTCATAATGCGAAGTCGGCCTCTGAAGATCGAAGACATCGAGAATATGACCTTTTATACAGCTTAGCTTCATACAGAACATACCAGAAAGCTTGATTCCTGAGTTTTTGAGCTTCTTTTGGATCATGAGGAAGAATTTCATCCTTGAGGTAGGCAACTAGTGGATCGATCAAACTCGGCTCGTGCTCAACCGGCATAACGGGCTGCAATTTCTCAAGCTTGGATACTTTAAAATTTCAAAAAATACTTCTTTGGATAGTTCGACCGAAGCTAAAGTGGCCAATTTAGAGAGAATGTTGGCTCTCGTATTTTCTCCCCTCGAAATTTGTTGAATGCTAAAACTGTTAAAGATCAAAGTCAAGTTCTTTACTTTCTCAAGATATTTCATCATGTTTTTCTTTTGGGCTTCATAGCTGCCGCTAACCTATCGACCACCAGTTGAAAATTACTAAAAAGTTGGGGCTGGTCTGCTTCTAACTCTTTTGCTATTTTCAATCCAGCAATCAGTGCTTCATATTCGGCCTCATTATTAGTTGCAGAAAATTTGAAGCATAGCGCATATTCGACGATGACTTCCTCAGGATTAACCAAGACCAACCCTGCACCTGCTGTAGTAACGTTGGATGAATCATCCATGTATAGGATCCAAAAACCTTCGAAAAGTTTGGCACTTCCATTGGGGAGCTTGGTTACAACCACGGGATGTCGATTTTGTTCTATTCAAGCTCGACTTCATCTAGAATGGTGCATTCCACTATAAAATTTGCTAATATCTGAGCTTTGATCGACGATCGAGGTCGATAGTTGATGTCAAATTTTATAAGCTTGATTGCCCATTTTACAATTCTTTTGGAGGCATCCGTTTGATAAAGAACTGCTTTAATTGATTGATCCATGAGGACAATTATGGTGTACCCCTGAAAGTAAGGTCGGAGTCTCCTGGCAGCAATTAGAAGAGACTAAGTCAATTTTTCTAACTTAAAGTACCTGATCTCTGCATCCCTCAAGACTCGGCTTATGTAGTAGATCGACCGCTGTACTTTTATTTCCTTCTTGACCAGGACCGCTACTAAGGCTGTTGGGGAGACTGCTAGGTATAAGAATAATTCTTCTCTAGGCTTAGGCTTTGCTAACATTGGAGGTGAGCTGAGGTAGCTTTTAAGCTCTTCGAATGCTTGTTGGCATTCCGTTGTCTAGCAAAAGCTCTTTGACTGCTTGAGAACTTGAAAGAAGGGCATGCATCGTTCGACCGATCTCGAGATGAAGCGATTTAAGAATGCCACTTTTTCAGTCAGATGCTAAACTTCTTTAATCATTTTTGGAGTGGTCATCTTCTAAATAGCCCGAATTTTCTCTGGATTCATCTCAATCCCACGTCTCGATACTATAAATCCCAAAAACTTTCTCGAGGTCATATTGAAGGCGCACTTGATCGGGTTTAGCTTCATCTTGTACTTTTTAAGTACACTGAAGGTCTCTTCAAGATCAATGATGTGATTTATTGAAGCTCGACCCTTGATGAGCATGTCATCCACGTATACCTTCATGTTTCAGTCGACTTGCTTTTTGAAGATTTTGTTGACCAGGTGCTGGTATATTGCCTCTATATTCTTGAGTCCGAAAGGCATAATACTATAACAGTAAAGATCACGGTTAGTAATAAAAGTAATTTTTTCTTCATCCTCTGGCGCCATCTAGATTTGGTTATAGCCAGAAAAGGCATCTATAGAGGTGAGGAGCTCGTGGCCCAAGGTTGCATCTATCAGTTGATCAATCCTGGACAGAGGATAGCTGTCTTTTGGATAAGCTTTGTTCAGCTTTTTGAAGTCTATACATATCCTCCACTTGCTGTTCGTCTTTTTGGCGAGCACCATGTTTGAGATCTAGTTTGGATAGTTAATTTTTCGGATGAATCCAGCCTTGGGGAGCTTGTCAACTTCTTCTGCAATTGCTTTTTGCCTCTTCGAAGCACGGCTACGCATCTTCTGTGTTACTGGCCGACACTTGGGATCAACAGCCAATCGATGTTCCATGATCTCGGCATCAATTCTTGGCATATCTATTGGGACCCAGGCAAAGATGTCCACGATTCTCCGAAGGAAGGTAATGAGTTGCTCTCGGACCTCATTCTCCATATTGGAGCCGATCTGCATAGGATGCTCCATATTTTCATTATTTATTGGAACGAAAATGAGGTCTTCCACAGGCTCTCCCCGCTCCTTCGTAAGGTCATCATGGACATCCAGTCCATCAACAGGGCAAAGGTCGGACTGGATATTTTTTTGTAGGGCCATAGAGTAACAGTGCCTCGCCAAGGTCTGGTCTCCTCTGATCTCTTCAATCTCATGGCTTGTTGGGAACTTTACCTTCAAATAATATGTTGACACTACTGCCCGAAGTGTGTTAAGACCAAGTTGGCTTAGGATCGTGTTATAAGCCGATGGAGCTTTCACTATCAGGAAGTCCACCTATGCCCTGAACTGCCTTGGATATTGTCCTACAGCCACAACCAAAATTATTATGCCCTCAACCGGTATCACATGATCGATAAAGTCCACTAATGAAGAGCTTATCAGCCCCAACCGACCATCAAGTATAGACATTTTGGAGAAAGCATCATAAAATAAGACATCTACCAAACTTTCATTATCAACAAGGATGTGGCGTACATCATAGTTTGCGATATTTAAAGCAATTACAATTGTGTCGTTATATGGGAACTGAACTTTTTGGGCATCCTTGTTGACGAAAGTGATGGGCTCCTCAGTTCTCTACCTCTTCTCGGGCTTTGTTGGTCTGCTAGCCACCCCTCATCAAGGTCCCCTAGATATGGTGTTGATGATGCCGAGGGGTGGCCGATCTGCCTGCCGCTCCTCCTCCCTCAATGGCTCAGGTTGGGTAGTGCCCTTGGTAGATCCTCTCTTCCTTCAAGCCAACGCCACAGGAATCGGTCGAGCCTTCCTCGCTTGATGAGCTCCTTGATTTCATCTTGGAGCTGGATATATTCTTTTGTATCGTATCGTGGTCATGATGATAGAGGTAGTACTTATTGGGATTGTACTTGCTGGGGTGAGAGCATCCTCTCCGATCTAGGTAGTTGCTCCTTGATCTCCATCAGTACTTATATTTTTGGAGTATTAAGGGAGGCATAGTTATAGAATCTTTGGAGGGGGGAGTCCCACCATGCCCCTCTATCAGAGCTTACCTGCTTTCAAGCCCGGGGAGGGGTTCGGGCTTGCTTGCGCTCAGGAAGAGTTTGGGAGCGCGGTCGAATTTTGTTTGGCTTCTCTTTAGATGTGGGTCTACTTGGCTCGTCCATTCACCATTCTTCTATGGCTTCATTATCCTTGGCCTTGAAGGCCTCTTCTGCTCGGGCATAGCCTTCAGCTCGAGCTAAAATATCAGCAAAATCTCTGGGGTACTTCTTCTTCAGAGAGAACAGTAGGTTGTTCTTTTAAAGGCTGCCTTTTAGTGCGGCCATAATGATAGATTGGTCTAGATTCTGGACTTCTAGGGCAGCTGTATTGAAGCGGTTGACATAAGCTCGAATGGGTTCTACCTCTTGCTGCTTGATGTTCATGAGGGAGTCAAAACCTCGACGAGGGCATTGGCTGCTAATGAAATGAGCTACGAATTGATGGCTTATTTGATCAAAGGAAAAGATGGTATCCGACTTAAGGACTGAATACTAATTTCTAACTGCTCCTTTCAAAGTGGACGGAAAGGCTCAGTAGAGGATGGCGTCTGGTGTGCTATCAAGTAGCATCATCATTCAAAAGGCTTCTAAGTGATCAACTGGATTGATAGTCCCATCATAGCTCTCGAATTGAGGGAGCTTGAAGTTTGGCAGGATAGATTCCTGCATGATGCGGTGAGAGAAAAGATGGTTAGTACAGATATCATTTCCATGGAAGGGGAGAGCATGATGGAGTTTTTCGATCCATCGGTTCATCTCTTGCAGTTTCTAATCCTGGAGATCCTCTCGATCGTGGGTCTCCAAGATCTTTTGACTGAACGGGGGCAAATTTCTTTTAGGGGTAGAGTCATGATCAGAGCAGGGGCTCTTGGCCCTCTGCTTTCCTTTTTTTGGAGGTCACCGGCTGGCTAGCCCGAGTCGGCCATCCCCATACTGGATCATGGAGCTTCGGAGAAGCCTACTTTGATTGAATTGGCATCGAAGGCTGCTACTGCTGCATGGCCTGTACTACTTACATGAGGCTGCAAACCTACTGAACTAGCAGGTTGAACTGCTCCGCATATACCATTGCTGCAGTTGGAGCTTGAGTTATCAAAGATGAAACAAGGGCGGACAGATCTGTATGGGATTTGATCGTGGAGGCCGTTGATCGTTGGGTTGAAGCTTTCCTGGGAGGCATCTTTTTTGAGAAGAACTCTGGAGGAGAAGTAGAGATCTCTACTGAGCACTTCTATAAGAACAAAAAAATCTC
Source organism: Cocos nucifera (assembly GCA_006176705.1). Taxonomy (NCBI): domain Eukaryota; kingdom Viridiplantae; phylum Streptophyta; class Magnoliopsida; order Arecales; family Arecaceae; genus Cocos; species Cocos nucifera. The sequence goes on from QRFJ01000404.1 coordinate 1,541,643, forward strand.
AGAAGGCAGAGAGGTTCTTTCTCTAGTGCCAATCCTATTGGTGTGAAATCTGGTTGTCGTCGGAGAAGTGCTGGAGTTGGAGAAAGTGAGATCACCGTCGGTGACCTGCAAAATGAGTCTCGTCCAGAGCTTGGGGTGGTGGCTCTAGCAAGATCCTCCGATGATCAAGTCAACTCTTTCGGCCAACAGAAATGGAGTGCTCAGTCAAGAAAGTTGCAGAGTTTTAGAAAGAAGAGAGTCAAGAGAAAATATATCTAGAGGATCATTTTTATAGATGGAGCCTGTAACAAACTGATAGCGACAGCCATAACTATTTGATAGTGGGCCGGTCAGAATATGCAAAATTTATTATGGAGGATGGTGTCTGTTGTCACGACTTACCAGTCGAGAGTGGTGTTCGTTGTCGTGACTTGCCAATTCGTTGAGATTTAATAGTTGAAGTTTGGATGGACTAGACGTCGGTTGGTGAAGAACTTTGAGTTATATCAATTCCAAAGGAGTTCGGATTCCTCTAAGGCAGTTTGTGTGTGAGTTGATTCGTGCTGTGTATGGAGCCGGATTCGAGTGGAGATCTTTCTGGGCGACTGTCAGATGTTCGGTTGGAAGGGATTCGGGAGTCCTACGACTGGAGGAATCTTTGAAAGAAGTCTGCCAGAGATGTCCGAATGTGGTTTCGTTGGAAGGATTTGGAGGTAAGTCTGCTGAAGGAATCTGCATGTAGATCCATGGGAGGAAAGACTTAAAGAAAAATTTATTTGATGGAGGGATCCGACTGAAGGCAAAGTCCGGAAGGAGTTCGACTGCTGGAGAGGTCTGGAAGGGGTTTGGCTGCTGGAGAGGTCAGGAAGAAGCTCGACTGCTGGAGAGGTCCCAAGAGGAAGAATTCGCGATCAATGCTCTTCTACGATTATCAATCACATCAGGCTAAGCATCAGACTGAATTTCGACGGAAGTGGGGTTTATCCCCAATACTATGAAATTAAAAAAAATATATCTACGGCTATGGAGAGGAGGTCGCACCGAATGCTCTGAGGGTCGTCGGTGATGGTGCTAGAGGTAACCTACGAAATAAGAGCAAGATAGTGAGATAGAGAGAGAAGAGAGAGAAAGGGAAAGAGGAAAGAGAGAGAAAAATGGGAGAGAGAGGGAGAGGTGGTTGGGGGTGCTGTGATGGGGAGGTCGGGGGAGGGGAGTGGTGGTGCACGATGATGGGAAGGGGTAGTCCCAGGGGTGGGGGTGGGTGGGGTTTGGGGGGGTGGGTGGTGGGGCACCGAGAGGTGGGGGTGGCCAGGGATGGGGGGCCGAGGGTGCAGTGATGGGGAGGTTGGGGGGGGCGCGGTGACGCGGAGGGGCTGCCTAGGAGATGGGGTGGCGAGGGTTGGGGGATTGACCGAGGAGGGGCCAAGAGGTGGGGGTGGCTGGGGCACTGGGGGGGCGGTGATGGGGAGCCTGGGGGGTGCACGGTGATGGGCAGGGGCAGCCCAGGAGGTGGGGGTGGCGGGGGTTGGGGGCTTGACCGAGAAGGGGCCAAAAGGCAGGGGCAGCCAGGGATGGGGGGGCCGGGGGGCATGGTGATAGGGAGGCTGGGGGGTGCACGATGATGGGGAGGGGCGGCCCGGTAGGTGGGGGTGGTGGGGGTTGGGGGATTAACCGGGGAGGGGCGGGGAGGGGTCGAGAGGTGGGGACGGTTGGGGATGGGGGGGGCAAGCGGGAAGAAGGGGGCACCGAGAGGTGGGGGCAGCCGGGGGGGGGAAGGAGGGGCGGCGAGGAAGGAGAGGGGTGGGGTCTCACTGGTGGCGGAGAAGAGGGAGAAAGAGAGTGCACGGGAGCAAACCCAATTTAGGATGGATTAATTTTAACTTAACCTATGGCAGCAATTTTTGAACCGCTGCCATAGCTATAGGTCTATGGCAAAGGTTAGACAACCGGTGCCATAGGTCTATCGCAGCAGTTTTCGATAACCATTGTCAAAGGTTGAAAATTAATTTTTCATATTTTTGCTCTAAATATTATATAATTTTAAAATTTAATATCCATCTTCATCATTCATTATCTAGATAATTACCATTAGAGTGTCGTCACAAAAGATCACCTCGTTCTGATGGCTCTAGTTTCATCGATCAGAAAATTTGATTTCAATGATCATGAATGATGATATGATAATCTGATAGATGGAGATCATCGATGGATTCAAAAATCTGCAATAATAATCTCGGTGATATTTGTAGCATACTATTAAAATTTTACTTCAATCGGATATCGTTATTATGGTCAATTTAGTATGAAATGATTTCGATCGTTAAATGAGAAACAAGCAATCAAAGGGCCAAACGATATCCGATTATAAGATAATTTTTTAGTTAAATAATTTTTGCTATAATTTTAATGATTTTATATGATGATGATCATAAAATTTAAATCATTTTTGTATGAACTATTTACGTTAAGCAGATCTTGCAAAAATACGAGCATAATTACCAGTGGAGTTTAAAAATGGTTATTAAGCAACGTATACTTTTGGATCATTCTTATACCCATGAGTTGAATTTTATAATCATGATCATAAAAATGATTAAAATAGTAGCCAAGATTATTTATGAAAAAATTATCTCATAATCGAATGTCATCTGATCATTTGATCACTCATTTATCATTTAACAATCAAAATTATCTGATACTAAATTAACCAAGACAACGATATCCAATTGAAGTAAAACTTTGATAGTATGCTACAAACATGATCAAGATTATCATTGCAGATTTTTGGATCCATTGAAGGTCTCCATCTATCAGATTATCGCATCATCGTTCATGATTATCGAAATGGAATTTTTTTGATCGATGAAGCTAGGGCTATCGGACCAAGGTAATCTTTATGATGATATTCTAATGGTAATTATTTAGATAATGAATGGTGAAGATGAGCATTAAATTTTAAAATTATACAATATTTAGAATAAAAATATGAAAAAAAGATATGGCAGTGGTTACACGAAACAGTTGCTATAGGTCGAATCTATTGCAGCGGTTATTTTAAACCACTGCTATAAGTTTGATCTATGGCAGTGGTTATCATGGATTGACCTATAGCAGTAGTTAGAGTGAACCACTGTCATATATTAGATCTATTGCAACGGTTCGGTGTAACCGCTGTGATAGGTTGGATCTATGGCAGCGGTTCTTTATAACCGCTGCTATAGATCAATGTATGGCAGCGATTCTTTATAACCAATGTTGTAGATCCTATTGCAGTGGTTTTAAAAATTACTATCATAGTATGCGCTGTTGTAGCCTCTTTTTGTAGTAGTGCATATACCATAAATTATATTTTTATCCTCTAAGTTTCATAAATGCTCTTATATGGCCCTTGTACTTTAAAAATATCTGATTAGGTTCTTTGATTTTCAAGTGTGATTTAGTTTAACCTTTATAGCATGGTGGTGAGAAAGGTGATGATTTTGATACGAAACAAGTCATTATATGCATTTACAAAGTCAAAAATGGAAGTAGTATTCAAAATAGAGAGGCTAAGTCTAGAGCCAGAGATGGTTTCAAAGTAAATCAGGTTTGGGGATCTGAAGATCCTCATTGTGAACGTGGTAGTGATAATGGAAAAGTAAGCAGGCTTCACAATCTCAATTTCACCATTACTGAGCTCGCTGTTACTGCTAAATATTTTTTAAAAAAGAAATAGTAATCATAGACTATGCAACTAAGGATCTCAGGCATTTTCTCTAACTAGAGCAGCATAGGCAGGCCAAAGAATAAATAAATTAAAAGTAGAAATTGTTTTCTTTCTTTGTTGTTTATCCTCTTTTGCTTTGCATTCTTATTAGGTTCAGATCAAACTCTTTATGCTTATCTTATATATATTTATATCTATTATATACGTATGATGGGATATTATATACGAGTCATGATGATATAATTTTTTTTTGTATATATTTATATTTGTTCTAATACAAGGTAAGAGGAAAAGGAGGATGGGTTAAGAATATGATTAAAGATGGAGTAGAATCGATAATATAATAATATATTATCAATATAATTTTTCTTATTTTTAGCTTATGTATTACCTCTTTGTATTAGTTTAAACTATTGAGATCATATAATTTAAATTAAATCATATTTGAAAATCAGGTGATGTAGTTAGAGATTTTTTAAACTATAAAGTAACGATTGAGATCTTAATTAGAGAACCTATTCTACTCCAATCAAAGAAAACACCTGAGATCCTTAGTTGTATAATCCATAATTATTAATCTATTCTTTTTAAAGGAGAAACTTGACAGCAGGTAGTGAGCTCGGCAATGATGAAATTGAGAATGCCAATCATGCATACTTTTATGTTATCACTATCATATCACAATGGCGATCTTCAGATTCCTGAACTTAATTTGCTTTGAGACCATTTTCAGATTTGGATCTAGTCTTCCTATTTTGAATACTGCTGTTACTTTCAGCTTTTTAAATGCATCCAATGACTCGTCCTACATTAGAATCATTACATTCTCTACCACTATGCTGGAAAGTTTAAACTATATCACACTTGAAAATCAAAAGACTTAATTAGGGATTTTTTAACGTTTAAGAACTATATATAAGAACATTTGTGAAACCTGGAGGATGAAAAATATAATTTATGGCATATGAGTGATGATGGGGCATGGATGATGATATGGCATATGGGTGTTGACGTGTTACTTGATTCACAATACATGCCACATCATCGCCCATGCTATGCCATCATCCATGTGCCATGTCACCTATGGGTGTTGATATGCCACTCGATGATTAGCTTCTTTCAAAAAATTTTCATAGCAGATGCCACGTCATTACCTATATGCCATATTATCTGTGCCACATCACCTATGGGTGCTGATGAGTTACTCAGTAATTAGATATTTTCGAAAAAAAATTTATAGTAGATGCCACATCATCACCCGTATGCCACACCATATATGCCATGTTATCTATAAGTGCTGATATGTCACTCGATGATTGGATATTTTTAGAAAAAAATTTAGTAGATACCATGTCATCACTCATGCCATATTATGCCACATCATCTATGCTACATTATTTTCATTAGACATTTTTTTACCATGTAAGCATCGGTTATCGTCAGCTGGGATTTTTGATGAGAGAAAGTGGTCAAAATCTAGGAAAGGACTATATTAAAATAGTTTAAAAAATATAGGGACTAAATATTAGGATTTTATAGTTTAGGGATTTTTTAAGAAAACTTAATTTAGTTCAGGAACCAGGGACATAATTTTTTTTTTGTTTATCTAAATGATAGCTATTATAATAGTATAATGATTATTTTTTAAATCTTGCTGTGGGCTTCATATGTATAAAGTTAAATAACCTAGAATGGCATATGTCGCAACCTAAGATCTTATTTAAAAAGATTAGGCATAAGAAATTTTTTTGATTTTCTTGACTTTTTATAAGTATCCAAGATCTAGGTAGTGCATAGCTCGTAAGGCTAAAAGAACATATCAGATCAAATCCAATCATAAACACTACTATCAATCTATGGTTTATTTCAATAGATCCATACTGCAGTGTTTTCTAATACACATGATCAAACTTGCTTTGATACCATTTATCATAACCTAGGATCTCATCAAAAAAATATAGGAGAAAAGTATTACTTTGGGATTTTTGATCCTATATAAATATCCAAAATCTATTCAATATATAGTTAATGTGTGACTAAATATATGCCTACATGCATTATCACAATAAAATTTTAAAATTGGATGGCTTGCTTCTTGAGAAACAAAGAAAAACTAAAAAAAAATGGAAAGCTTGCCATGGCAATTTGTTTTGGTTGTGTTGGGGATAAACCCCGCTCTCTCCGAAGTCCAGTCTGATACCTAGCCTAATATAACCGATAATCATGGAAGAGCTTCGATCGAAAATTCTTCAGTAGCCGAACTTCTTCTGGACTTCTCCTTCAGTTAGATTCCTTCAGGAGCCGAACATTTTTCGGACTTCTCCTTCAGTTAGATTCCTCCAGCAGTCGAATTTCTCTAGGAGTTGAACTCTTTTCGGACTTCATTTTTAGTCGGATTCCTCCAGCAGCCAAATTTCCTCCACACTTCTCCTTTAGTCAAATTCTCCCAGCAGTCAAACTCCTTTCGGACTTCACCTTCAGTCGGATTTCTCTAGGAGCCGAACTTCTTTCGAATTTTTTCTTTAGTCAAATTCCTCCAGCAGTCGAACTTCTTCTGAACTTCTCCTTTATTTGGATTCCTCCAGGAGCCAAACTCCTTTCGGACTTCTTTTTCAGTTGGATTCCTCCAGGAGTTGAACTTCTTTCGAACTTCTCCTTCAGTCGAACTTCTCCACCAATCGGACTTCTTCTGAACGAACTCAATTCGAATTTCTCTAGTGGATTACTTTCAGATTTCAGGTAGTATTCCTTCCAAATGATCCTTTCTAATCGTATTTTCTTTAGGAGTTCGAACTCCTTTGGAATTGACATATGTCAAAGCTCTTCACCAACCAACGCCTGCTTCCTCCGAACTTCGACTATTAAATCTCAATGATCGGACGACACCTCTCTCGATAATAAATTCTACGTGGCTCCGAACGATGCACTATCGGACAATTATGGCTATATAAGCTCCATCTATAAAAGGAACCCATCAGATATATTTTCTCTAAGCTTTCTTCTCCTTCCCAAAACTCTACTGAATTCTTGTCTGAGCACTCCATTTCTGTTGGCTAGAAGAGCTGATTTGATTGTTGGAGGATACTTTCGGAGCCACCACCACTGACTCCGGATGAAACTTTATTTTGCAGATCACCAGCGGTGATCTCTTCTTTCTCAACTCCAGCTCGATCCGACATCAACCAGATTCTGTACCAATAGGATTGACACTAGAGAAAGGACCCTCTATTTCTGAGGTATCTTTGTTCTTAAAGGAGTACTCAGTCGATCCTATGGATCTTCTTCTTCAAGATTCATCTCCATCCTCTCCCTCAATCCTAAGAAATACCTCCAAAGAAGGCGACTACCCGGAGATCTACCACTTCTACCGCTAGATCTGAGCCAAATCCATCCATTCCTGCTTCATTATCGATGCTTCAACCTCCTCCTCAATCGACGATCATGGTAGATTCGAGGCAGTTTAACCTACTGATGTAGCAGATTCAGGACCTCACCAAAATGGTGCAGGCCATGTGACAACCCTCGATGGCGATTTCGCTAGAAAACCCACCATCAGAATGTCAGAAATCGATCCCAAGGAGGAGCACTTGGGCTAGCATACCCGTCGCCCCTGAAAAGGAGAAATAGAGAGCAGAAGATCCTTGTTCAGAACTTGATTCTTCTTTGGAAGAGACCTTTCCCATCTACAGTCGAAAGCCTTCAAAGATCTACGATCGAGATGACGTCCTCGATCAGAAACTGTAGGAGATGGACCGGTGGATTGAGAAACTCCACCATGTCGCCCTGGCTCACCATGACGACGTTCGCACTGATCCTCCTTTCTCTCTCCGAATTATGCAAGAGCCCATTCCGTCGAACTTCAAGCTTTCTCAATTTGAAAGCTACGATGGAACCTCTGATCCGATCGATCATCTGGAGGCCTTTCGGACCATGATGCTGCTCTATGGCGCACCAGATGCTATCTTATGCCGAGCTTTTTTGTCTACCTTAAAGAAAGTAGCAAGAAACTACTACTCGATGTTGAAGTTGGGTACGATCTTCTTCTTTGATCAGATGAGCCATCAGTTTGTGGCTCACTTCGTTAGCAGTCAACGTTCCCATCGAGATTTGAATTTTCTGATAAATATCAAGCAGAAGGAGGGAGAATCTATCTAGGCTTATGTCACCCAATTTAATGCTACTGCATTGGAGATTCGGAACCTGGACCAATCTGTTGCAATGGTCGCACTCAAGGGCGGCCTTTAGAAGAATGATTTATTGTTCTTTCTGGAGAAGAAGTACTCCCAAAACTTTGCCAATTTGCTAGCTTGGGCTAAAGGATATGCCCGAGTGGAAGAAGCCTTCAAGTTGAAGGATGAGAAAGCTGCAGAAGAGCGGCGGGCGGGCGAGTCTAATAAACCTGCAGCTAATGTAGGGCAGAATGAAGTTTGGCTGCGCTCATGGACTCCCTCCGAGCGCAAGCAAGCCTGAACTCCTCCTCAAGCTCATCGTCAAAGAAGCTCCAATAGAAGGACGCGAAGAAGTTCTCCCCCAGAAGATTTCACAACTATGCCTCCCTTAATACTTCTAAAACTCAAGTTCTGATTGAAATTAAGAATCAACTACCAAGACTAGAAGAATTACGATCTTCTCCAAATAAGTACAATCGAAGCAAGTACTGTTTGTATCATCATGATCACGGCCATGATACTGAAGAATGCATTCAGCTCCAAGATGAAATCGAGGAGCTCATCAGGAGAGGTCGGCTAGGTTGATTCCTCAGACGCCGATCTGAAGCAAGAGAAGATCAGCAAAAGGCGCTGCCGCAGCCAGAACCATCAATGAGTGAGGAACAATGAGGAGATCGACTGCCTCTCGACATCATCAACACTATCTTTGGGGGACTTAGTACTTCGGCGAGCCACCATCTCTCAACCTCGAAGCCAGGAGAAGCTTGCCTCAAATTGGGAAGGTCCATATAAAATAGAGGAGGTCGTTCAGTCCAAAACTTATCGTCTGAAATAGCTCGGAGGAACAACGCTCCCACGATCTTGAAATTCAAAAAATTTGAGAATGTACTACCAGTAATTTTTCTTCAATAAAACTCCTCGATTTCAATATTATTGTTTATTGGTATAAAAACTATGTGATTACTGGAAAGAAGTAATCAAAAGTGGCCATATTAGGAATCGGAGGAGAACCTCATCCTAACATGAGTAAGTTGAAGACCTCCGATTATTTAAGACAAGAGGAGAACCTCATCCTAACGTGAGCAAACTCGAAGGCCTCATTCATTTTAGATGAGGTGAGGGGAGAGGCCCTGACAATAGCCTTAATGTGCCCTTATAGCCTATTAGGAACAGAAGGAGAACCTCATCCTAACGTGAGCAAAGTCGAAGGCCTTGTTCATTTTAGACGAGGTGAGAAGAGAGGCCCCGGGCTCGGCTAGGAGATTAAGAGTTATAAAAGAGAATCTTAAACTCTGCAAGAACTTCTTTATAAGAACAGAACTGATAGCTCTAAGAGTCTGCCACTATTTGTTCATAAAATCGGACACATAAGTCTCCCTTTACCATACACGTTGGGCTGTTTGGAATGTTATTCCAAGATCTCTGATCCCTCCGGTCAACGAGTGCTGTTCACGATTCGCACCAATTCAGAATTCCAATATTAACAGAGATACAAGTGATTCCTCACTTTACAGGCAACTTGAAGTGGATACGGGCTTGGAGAGTGAATGTATTGTCTCCCTCTGTGCATCAACTTTCAACTTTTTCAGGAGGATATCAAATAGCGATAAGATCTCCTTGCGATACTGATCGACTGAATACACAATTTAGTGAGAAGATATCTCTTCCTCTTGAGATCCATATCATGCATAGGGGAGTGTCAGACTTACCTTAAAAGTAGTGGAGAATCTCAAAGATCTTGCTTCCACAAAGACGCTTCGAGGAGTTCTGGAATTGAAATTTAGAAGAATTCTCACTTCCTCTCGAGTGTACTTCAACTTCAACATCAACAGAAGATAAGCATCTCCTTCAACCTCAGTTAGAGATAAGATCTCCTTCCGCAGTATTTCAAACATTCTCTCGTGACAATCAGTCAAGAAAATAAGAGTATTGTTCACTGCATCCATTGTCACCTTGGCTCCAGATCGATCAATAACTGTTTTTATGAGGTGATGAGTCTAGTTGAGACTGCACCACCTTCTAAAATCATTAATCAAAGAAATATCTTCCTTCGAGCTTTCAAACCTGAACGGAGTGCAGAGTTCCGAAAAAGAACTCGGCAGTCGTCTTGTTTGTACTTCCTGCGAAATTTCGAACTCAAAGTGATGTTTGAAAAATATCTACTACAGTGAGATGATGGCTGAAGAGAAAATTCACAGCAAACTATTCAGTGGTGACGCAGTCTCATTGGGATGTATACCATAGACCTCTCAAAACTCTACTTCTGAAATAAAATCAATTTGGAAAGAGTATCAAGTTTCGCATTTACTAAACTATTCATATGTTCAAACATAGAAATCTCGAGACACCTTTCCGGACATCTTCAGTACAACAAAATTAAAATGTCTACATCTAGGAGTCCAACCTTGCCTAACGTAACACTCTTTATCCTGGGACACCCATAGGCTTCACCATACAGTTAATCTGGTTTGGATCAAGACAAGACACTAACTCCTTCGGAGTAGCTATACTTCCTTTCAGTCCCCACAAATTCTTTCCAGCCAGCCAAACTCCTTTCGACTCACCTTCATAAGTACGAGTATGCTCTCACATAGAGCTTACGAGCCAAAAACATCTATTTTCAGCATAATTGATAGTACGTTTCAGAAAAACTTTCCATCAGTAGTTTTATAGCTGAACTACCCCATAGATCCCTCACACCTTCTCCTTTACTTTTGTGAACTTATACCTCCTACCGTAAGCCGCCGACATCTAATCTAATGTCAAGACATCCTTCTCTCGCATCAATACGGTCGGAATTCACTCGCATGAGAAGACCTGACAACTTCTTCTGGACTTCTCCTGGTATAAACTAGAGCCGTAGAACTTCTACTCATATGAGCTCGATCTCTTACTTGATGCACTCCTTACATTTTCACAGATCAAGAAAACTCTCTTCAATGAGATTCTGCCCAGCTCCGATGCATACTTTCAAAATTTCTGTCTCCCAAGATATAAGATTTATTTTGCGCTCTTGCGAAATAGATGTGCTGCCTTCTACGTGACTATGCCATTTTAGTTTGATGCAGACTACCACGAAAAACGCATACCTTCTGTATTAATGGCACATATAAATATGCATGAATGATCTATCATGTCATCACACATACACTCATAAGAGTCATTTACTTGCATTGATGATCTTCATACGAGCACTAGTGAAAGATACCTTTGTAGAGAATCTTGACGACAGTGAAATTCTTGCATTCTCAATCTACAGCGTTAATATAAATAATTAATTTTCTATTGGTACACTATCCTCGTGATGGCGACTAATGGCATATAGGGGCCGTAAATATCATTCAGTGACGGACTATCCATGTAATAAATCCATATCGTGAAAGCCCGCTGAGGCGGACATAACTCTGGATCGAGCTTATCACACTACATCTACGTTTGTTACTCTGGCTGATGTCTATTCTGTGAACGGTTCTAAATAATCTAACACTCCGTCTATAGAAAGAGAAGTCCTCTTGCCTAGAAAAATTGATATCATTCTCCTATATCGTCAATCGAGTGATTACTTCTTTGCATAAGAAGTAATTCTATGTATGAAAATTTCTTGTACTGTAGGAGAAATGAAAGATGGAAGGTGAACTACCAATAATGACTAGCAGATCTGGAGAGAAACGCAAAGAGATAGCTGACAAACTAGATTAAATGGGTTTCGTCGTCAGTAGGGATTCTTCCGATAATTAGATCGCCAATGTCATCATTTTATTACATGCCAGAAATTTCGGCTGGCATGGAAACTTGAGCTTGCGTGTAGCATTATCAGCGTTGCACCACTCCAATAAGAGTAGTAATAGCATGGGCTGATATCTATATTCCCTAACTTCAGCTCAATAGACGTGACGATGCTCAATATACTAGAAATCTAAAATTCCTTGTATCAACAATATAGTATCTGCATTGACATATCTGCATTCTTATTCTGAAGATTCGTTAGCTTTCGACGTGACTTTATTGTGTATCGTGAGTGTGCTCTATGCCGAGTATGCCAGACTTCCCTCCTAATTGCACGAGCGGCCTGACATGGATTAAGCATGGTCATGCCTTGAGAAATTAATATAGAGCTGAGGGATGGTGAGATAATTTCCACCGAGAGTTTGAAGAGAAAATGAGCTAATGTTATGACTACTCTGCTTTGGTCGATCTTGGAATCTGCACTCTCAAACTAGAGATGTAGAATAATCCTATCATACGCTACTCATGTCATAGGGCGAATATCGTCGATTTTTCAGATTTGACTCCGAATCAGAATATTCTCATACCGATTCCTAGTTTTCTATCAACTCTTGTTCTCGTATAAATATGGGTGCGCATGCGAGATTTCATATCTACTATGTTTCAGTATCTGAATTGCTTCTTATCTAATTAAGGACTTATAATAACATATTGATATATTTAAATTCGATAACGTGTGAAATTTACGAGCGTGATAGTGAGGGGAGCGGAAAGATAAAAAATTTAGGATAAATCATCTATCTTACGACTCTATTAGATAAGTAACTGTTTTTTGAATTAGTTGAAATATATATAACTAAGAAAACTTAAGCCTACATCATAAGTCAGTCTCCTTAGGCACCTACTACTCTAGTGAAAGATGGTAAGTTCTACTTTGTTAGTTTTGTGAATCTGTGAGTGTATTCTAATAAATACTATCATATAATCATGAACTCTTCATTCCAACTATCAAATACTATCAAATTCTAAGATTACTTACTTCCCTTATGAGATAGTGATCGTTATCGAGAACTCTTGTATGAAGTGATGGATAGTGCATCCTTAACCACGTATGTTATGGATTCGGCACTCTTCTGTCTCTCATATGTTATCTTTTCTGATTGTTATTACATCAGTCCTTTCTCTTATAATTCTGATTTTCGATCATGCGTATCAATTATACTCTCAAGCTCCTTGTGGAAGACTAAGATTGGCAGTGGACCGCATGAAGATTAGTTTTCGAAGAGACCCTACTGCAAGTAAAAATGGATGTGGGTAGATTGGCGATTAAGGGCGACTTATAGAAACCAGAGAGACGACTAAGTGTTATCTCAGTCCCTACTTGTGTACATCTTCCACTTATAATTGCTATTGAGCGATAGTGGAGGACAATTTCAGAGATGTTTTTAGTTTTAGGTATATGATACTGGATGAATCCAGTGCTCGTCGTTCTTCTCAGCGCGCAAGCCAATATTCACGGCAAAATGCCTGTGTGTGTAAATGCGAGGAGATCTAAATCTGTTATACTAGTATTCGCCCAATAGATTCCCCTTTGCACCTCTCCTCGCCTCCATTCAGGGATGCATCAAGATCCAGCTTCTAAAGAGAGCTACCCTGGCCGTTACTCGTGAGAGAAGATGCCTCAACGTCAGTCTTTATCAAGCAACATCCAGCGTAAAGATCTCACGATTTGAATAAACAAAATAGATGTATGAGATACAAAAGCTCCTAGAGAAGACCGTTCAAGAACAAGGAGACATCCTTAGACGCTCTACTAACTGTTGGGCGCTAGAACGCCACTAAGTTTCCCATGGCGTGACGTTTCCGCCCTTCTGACACTACGAAATCGTTTCATACAAGGTTTTCGTTCTTTCCTTAGTCCAGGGCTCCAAAGGGCATTCAGAGACAGGGCAGCGGTAAGTTCAAAGCCCACCCCCAATAGGTGTTATGACATGTGGTCAAAAGTCGAGAGTTGACAGCCTCGTTGAAGTTCGCAGAGTGTCAATTCTCTCAAGTCAAATCTGCAAGCCTTGTACTGTGCGCCAGGGTTCAATATCTTACGATACTGTATCCAATATCAATTGTCAACGAGACAGCAAAAGATATAAATGAATGCGGCAACATGTGATCCTCAATAATGGGTTAACTGATAAAACTATGTCTAGTGAGGAGAATCAGAGCAAAACAAACTCTGTGCTAACTGGCGTAAAACCAATACCGAGTATGCAATCATCAGTCAAAAGCCCGGGCCTATCGCCGTTGCCTTGGTAGCACAATACTTCTTTTGGTCTCATTGTCTGGAAAAACTAATAATTATGATTAGAGAGTACAATGCTCATCTTGTTTAAAGTAACGTCTTCAAGAAACGGTCACAGAACAGACACTGGATGCATTAACTCAGACTCAATTATAGCCTTAACGAGTCGTAATTATATGAGAAATGCCCTATCATTCATGATTTCATTCGGAACATGCTATTGTATCAGTTTTACATTAAATGGATCACCCTAGGCATCCGAGAATCTCTCGGTCTGTGTGTCGTAACTTGATTAGACGTTGTATAATACGATATCTTGTGTAATAAGAAATTTAGAAATTAGTATGTGTTGATTTTGGTATTACACATTTATATCATGAATTCTTTAACGTGTATACATGTTCAAATCTACTTCAACTGTATCAACCTCCTTTCGAGACAGTGGACATATGTGCAAGAACGTCTATATGAATCAGCAGTTCGGAACCTGACTCCAATAACTTGATGAATCAATCCAGAGCTTGAATTGAACTTTGCGGAATCATCACATTAAAATGAATTGTAGCTATTAATACAATCTTAATTTATTGTCGTCACTGAAATTAATCCCCACTTTAATTTAGGCACTCTTAGAACACATTACCAAGAGTAAATAATTATTTTCATTAAAGCTCTATGAAAAACCTCATACTCACTGAACTCGAAGCATTAGCAACATTCGGTATCTTCTTAGTGGTGGAACTTAAAATTTTATTGCTTAAGTTTTCCATTTATGTTAACTTCTAGTTCTCAACGTATTCTGTTTTGTATGTTACGCCCTTCAAATTACGCGTTCTGAGTTCACGAGCTTGTTCTTATAAGCTTAGGCTTAGTGGCGACGTCTTTACAGGTCTATGGTGATTGTAAATTAACTTGCAGAGACCCCATTTGAGGCCTATCCATCAATTTTGTCTCCTCCATTATATGGATAATCTATATTCGGATTACTGGAAGTGTATTCTCACAACATATGATATTTCTAGTGTATAATATTATGAAACTACAATTTATGTTTCAATGTAATTCACTTGACCTATGAGAGCTCTCGATATTTTGTGTATTTATTGGTCACTATGATTTATTTATATTTTGATCTATTCAGTAGGGCTCGTCAACTCACAAACAATTCCTATAGCATATCACCAATTTCATTTACCTACCGGATATAGTGATGGTAATAAAGTGTAGATATATGACATCATGCTTGTACATATGAACAGACATTCCGAAATGTTTATGTCCTGTTGTGGTTCAGAAGGCCCACCCACAATCAAATCGAATAAGACATCTCTAATGAGGCCCAGCTCCAAGACGAGTGACACACGTGCATGCGATTCTTATTTTGCCATTACAGACCGTTAGGACAGGGCAACTATGGTCCCGAGAAGCATCGCCGATATCTAAATTTGACTAGTAATTCGTGAGCTCAGTCATACAACCATACTATACCACTCAATTTGGTTTGTTGAACTGCCGATTGCATTCTCAGCGTCAAAGAAAAACTCAGGGAACCACACTACAGTCACACCCATTCATGGTTGAAGGCTTTCGTAATCGAGATTATCAGTATAGCAGAAAGAAGCTAGATACGAAGAGATAGAATAAACCATACTCCCGTATCCCAGGACCTATAGTGACATAAGTTATCCGTTCGCAAGAACCAAATGACGCTCAGTCGACTCGGCGTTCGTTTGTCTTACAATCGAGTATCTAAAGTATCAATCTCTTTCGGGTCCGAGGTAACTTATCGCAGTAATCAGCTCGGGAAAGCAGCATAGGTTTTGACTGCAAGGGAAAGCAGATACGAGGTAGGGCTTGTCCACACCATTAGACTTTACACTCATAAAACCTAGAACATTAGTCTATACTAATATAAATATGAAGCTGAATTGCTGTAACATACACTAAAGCTGCCGATGACCTAATTATACCGGTCCCCTGCATCCTCATATTATAGATCCATTTCCACGTTAGTGAATTTAGGTGGTAGCATTTTCTGTTTTCTCTCTAGTTCTCTTACTTTTTTGTTCTTATATCTTATTGATTTTTTTATTTATTGTCTTGAATTCATCATCAACATAACCTTTGATACATTAACTATGTTGAACTTGCGAATCCTCAAACCTTAATCTGCACAGGCTGTGTTATCCAGCAAGACCATTACCTTATAATTCACATGAGTGTGATAGTGTAAAACAAGTAACCCATTTATATCGGCAATTTTGTTCTCTATCAGTGATTATGGAAATTGTGTGTATTCATGTCACCTCTCATGCTGTCAGTGCATGCATATCAAAGTGTCCAACCTCAATGTCTGGCAATTCAGTTGTTCTATAGAGTCAGGACTCATTATAAATACGATCTATACAATCTCCCACTTGTGCCTAATGCTTAATTGGCCTTAACTCGGAGGTATGAGTTCTTGACACTTCCCATCTTTCTCGATACAGTGGCCGAGGCTTCTACGATTTTCAGAATCTGTGCATCTCGATGGGCCATCTACTTCAACCCAAACTGCGACTATTACATTAAGTGCGGAATCATGCCAATATCATGACTCTGAGGCGGATTGATCGTACTACGATCTTCGACAATTAACAATAACCCTTCTCGAGAGAGCAATTAGAAACAAAGACCAGAGAGTAAGTCATGTGGAATTCGAGAGGAATAAGTTATACTGTATTTAATAGGGAACCCATAGCGGTTATTAATGGTGGTGCGTGTCGTGTATCGCCCTCAATATGCTGAATTTCTGATGAACCCTGCCGCAAGTCCCTTAGCAAATAGACACACAACACACTTAACATCAGCCACACATTACATGCTACCACACAACATATAAGTATAGATAGAGGTATACAAATTGGCATTACTCCAATAGTTATCTATACAGATATACTATTTTATTATGTAATCCAGTGTGAAAGCTTCCTCGCAGCTTATCGATATATATTGCTAAGTACCCTGTAATTATATTCTGATCATTTCTACGATTATAATATGAACAATAATCTTGCTATATACAACTTCACCGTTATAAGTCATATGGAGCTCTTCCATGAGCTTAAAATGACTAATTCAATATACTCAATATCATGCACAAATAGGCTCCCAGATGTCGAAACTTTATAATATCGATCATCTAATATAGACATGTATAGTACTACCAGAAATCTATTTGATGCAGATACTGGACCATAGTTATTTACTATATTATTATATATATAATATATGTATATAATATATATACATACATATATATATATATATATATATGACTATATATATATAAGTTACCAAATAAAGTAACCTAAGTAACATATCCTTTATAGTTCTTTCTCAAATACTTTTAATAGAGCAATTAATTATTACACAAAGTCTATGATGTATCTTCTGACCGTAGTTGACTGATTATATTCTGAGCTTAGTTGACACTATCACAGCACATGGTAGCTACTAATTCAGACTATTAAGTATAGTACATAGCATGGCATACAAGAGGTCTCAGTACCTATATAGTTTATTTGCTAGGAAGGCTAATTAATGATCATGGGTCATCTAATTATGATATCGTTGTCCGTATTTGTGTGCTCGTCATGTGGTGTGTGTGTGTATAGCATACAACAGACAATACATATATTATAGTATAATATACAATATATATATATATATGTGTGCTGGTGGTGCATCATCTTGCTGTGTAGAGTGATGTGATGATGTATATACCCATAAGTCTAGTTACAAGGGTATTATCAAATCCTATAGCTTAAGGTTTCCAAACTAAACTCTTCATTATAGTACTTCTCTATGTACATCTTCTTATTGAATATGTTCCTAGCATCCTATTTATATATATATTAATATCGGGTTTCTATATACTACGTAATAAGACCTTAATTCTTAGAATAAATGATTAGCACACTTATAGTATCTTTCATGGTAAGAATTCCTAGAGTCAACCTACAATCTGACTGTAGTATTTCAAATACATTATATGTATGGAAGTGTAATTATTCTATATATACTCACACTAAAGAGCGACATGCCACATCACTAGTACAATACGAGTAGAATATATGAGCTAAATCATTGACTATGCCCACTGACCCTTTTGAAATCACATGGTAATGCCTCTTCATTTATTATGTTATGAAACCAAACATTTTATATTTACACATCATTGAACGAGGTTTCCTAAGGCTTCTCAGAGATTGACTTTGCTTAAGTCCATATGATGACTATTATTGACCAGTGAGTACTTTAGTATACTCAAACTCTATTTATATAGCTGATTCTATTATATATACACTTGATAATTATGTAAATAACCTAAGCTCTTATTACTCTAATCTACACAAGTAATACATCTTCTATTCAATAGATATCCTCTAAATTTAAGAACGTATCATACGTACTATTTAATACACTCTCCATTTTGACCATATTATTTACTGTTAATTCAATATAAATAGGATAATAGTGCATAACAGCATAAGCATAATTAGTTGCGTATATAAAGTGAGATTATTTAGCATAGCTACTGTAGGGAAAAGGTTATCCTGATATAGTCTTAATGCCTTTTCAGGGTTTATATATATAAATAATTAGGAACTTATAACTACTTATATTTTGATATAACCACTCAAATCTTAGCCTTGAATATAATTATATCTACTCACAATAATCCGCATCTGTATATGCTACCAAATTTCTTTCTCTTGGAAATTACCATATTTACTTACGAATATATGAGTACTATATACCTGTATCTGTGGATTATATCTATCAATGATTCACATGTACTTGGTATGTAGAGTGAGTCATCGAGTATCAATTTCTTACTGCATTGCTTCTACCATTTTACGTGTGATATAGTCGAATATTATA